>PPNA03000006.1:0-541168 GCA_003708055.3 Torulaspora maleeae | reverse complement strand
ACCAGGCAAACCGCTCGCTGTACTCGAAGCAGCGCTGTATGGTCGGCTCCAAGCAGCACTTAGAAGTGCAAGATCTTTATGTCTAATGACTGTGGTATCTGTATGCCACTCTTTGGCAGTGCTCCATAAGTATAGTCGTGAGTATTGTTGATAGTCCTGTTACTTTACTGTATGTCTAAAGTGATACTAACCTCAATTTCTCAAAATGTCTTGAATTTTTAGGACAGGATTCGGGAGTAAAGCGGTGACTTTCACGATACAGGGCAGGATCACTGGCTATGAAAAAACTTAGTGTATTTTGTTCCGCAATTGCATCGGGACTACAGACTCCGTGAAAGACCAAATAAATTCCACAATTAGTGATCCCTCCACTCCTTCTTCTGTTCGCATTCATTAGGCAGTTGTACAGGAGTTCAAAGCTTCCAAAAGCGGCAAGATGGAGTACACTTTGCCTCGGATTATATCAACACATGCCTGCTCCCAAGTATTTGTGACGTCTAGTGCGTTTAACTTCAGGGAAACTTACAAGTATTCTTCGCAAAGCTCTAGAGATAGGATATAATACAGCAGGAGTATCTTTTTCCGTTTTAATTTTTTTTATCCATTTCATTCCAAGTCACATCCCCTTGAATCTGAGGCCAGTATCTTTATTAAGCTTTGCTTCTCTCCAAAATGAGTTAACATGAGCTGAGATGCTTTTGTGCCTTTCATTTTTTACAGGAAGCCAGACCTTGGTAAAAAAATATAAAACCACCAGAGTTGGATTGAGTAAGGCTGTACTTGAGAAAAAGTCTCCGAGCCGTAGCCGTGCTCCGGAGCACTCAGCTACCCCTCACTTGAAATTAATCAGAATTGTGAAACAAAGTTTTTATATTTCCAAGGGTTATTCATGACTAGGCATCATCAAATACCGGTTAGAAGATCAGAAATCGTGAAGATATCGTACACTTAAAAGTCCAACAGCCAGTCGAATCCCGATGCAATCAATTCGATACTATCCGAAGTTTTTCACGCAAAGGTCTGCGAAAAGCCAATTTTTGGTAAGGGAATGACATGTGTCCACTATTTTGGCACTCATTGCTTCCGTCGAATTCCGAGTTTGATGCAAACAAGGAGTCTGGTGCGGCGTTCGTATCCATGAAGATGCTTTCTTGTTCAGAATATTAAAGCACCTTCCTTTTTCTTGTTCACCCTCATTATCGAAAAAGATAACTTCTCCGAAGGCTCACTTTGACGGGATCACATTCACTCACGTAATCTTGAAGAGTTCGTAGTCAGGATGGCCATTTGGCGCTGATCCCGGAGACTTTTGCTTACCTGTCTTGCGACTTCCACATATAAAGAATATTCGTTGAATGAACGAGAGCAGGAGTAATTCATCAGTGGTTAAAATCTGATTGAAGTCTAAGAATTAAGTTTATTACCGCCCACCTCCAAGTTACATCGAAGATTCCACCACAAAGGCGACCTGAATCACCCTTTTTACTATTCTTGGTACTTCCTTCCTCATGATGGGTTATTCCCCTCTAGATCAGTCTTGAAAGAATACCACTAGTGTTGTTGTCAGAGGTGGTGTTTCTCTGGTGGTCGGCTCCCCTCAACAAGCTCTTGCGCGCCCTGATGAAATATGTCGAGCAATCTTAGTCATTTGATCTGCGAAGCTTCTGTTACCATTAAAAGTGCAAATTAATTAGAAACCATTATCAAGACTCATGTCAAATATTGTTCTGTTTAGAACTGTCGAGCACTTTTTCTATTCACAGCATTATGAATGTCAGATCTGTTTTAAATGATCTTTGATTTGAAAGCTCAGTGGAGAGGGTCCCGCCAAATCCTTCAAAACAACCGTTTGTAACATATTTTCCGGTCGCAACCATGATTGCAAATCCAGTGGTAAGTCTGCGAAACTGGAAAAAATGCCACACACTAGCAGATTAAGCAGTGTAAAATGTGCTAAGGTCATTGAAAACAAGCTAGGCTACATCTTGCCACATAGGTCATTACCATTGGAAAATCAGACGCAAGCAAGGTTCTTCAACTTGAGAAGGGAAACATTAAAGTCTAATTAGCATGCGATCAGACAGCGACAGCCGATATGTCGCGAGGATCAGTTTCAATCGAAAAGCTGCCATATTTGGAACCATCCTGGGAATAACTAAGGTGATGTCATTAGACTCGTTCAGGACAACGTGATGAAAACTTTAACTTGAGCTAGGGTGGGTTTTGAATTCTCTAGCGGGTCCTTCATCAGCATCGAAACTGTCGTGCCCCTTTAAGAAATGCAGCTGACATGATTTGCCCTGAGTAAAGAGACTCCGCAAAAGAGGTTTTGTTAAACTTGCTTTATTGACCACATCGTGTGGATATATAGTATACATAGTAAATCAATTTCTTGGATCACAGTTAATGCGAAGCTTATCTGCGAAAGAAGAAACTAGCCGAATGATAATCATGTACGAAGAATTCCTAACTTGCCCTTGATCTGGGAGATTCCCTGATCGAAAAGTCTTTCGGAGCTTTCAGGAGCCAAATCGCCGACTATGAACATAAGAGATCAAGATCAAGGTAAACACTGATAAGCGGCAGGCGATACTTCGGGATGACTTCCATTTGACTTCAGTATATAAATTTAATCACTGAGAATGAGGTTGCTATCCCTTCGCTTCGGCTTAGGCAGGGAAAAAGCATGATGATGCTAACCACTTCAGTGGATTCTCCAGAGGCTTTTAGACGATCATGTCGCGAAGGTAGATATGATTTTCATACATCCGGTATTCTGCCCGGCTTTCTTCAAGCAAATCTATTAATTCTACCGGAAAAAGAGGCCAAGGACTTTGCTGATCTGTGCTTCAGAAATCCCGTCGCTTGTCCTTTATTAGCGACAACTCTCGGAGACCCAAAAATTTCCAGTGATGACTCACTTCTGAAGCCTGGCACATTTGATATTAGGACCGATTTCCCCAAGTATAATATCTATGAGAAAGGTACTTTAGTCAAGCAAAAGGCAAATTGTAACGATGAGTGGGCTCGCGGCTACGTTGGATTTCTAATTGGCTGTTCTTACTCTTTTGAAAGGGCACTTTGCCTGGCTAACCTCACTCCCAAAAATGTTGCCCTCAAAAAGAATGTTTCAATGTTTAAAACAACGAAGATGCTAGATCCTGCAGGAATATTTGTCAATTGTCCATATGTTGTTAGTATGAGACCGTATAAGCTTCAAGATATTCCTGCAATAAGAGCAATCACACGTAAATTTTTGAAAACGCACGGTGAACCTATCGACTGGGGATTTGATGGGGCTCAAAGGTTAGGTATAAAAGATCTCTCTAAACCAGACTACGGCGACTCCATAAAACTTGAAGAAAATGAAGTTCCTGTCTTTTGGGCCTGTGGAGTAACGCCGCAGCTGGCTATTGAAACCGTTGGTCATTTGATAGCTGGTCCGGTGATTGGGCATGCTCCAGGGCACATGCTGCTTTGCGATTTGACGGATGAAGAACTGGTCAACAGGCAATGATCCCTGGTTTACATACAGAAGAGCAACACCCTTAGTGCACTTGTCCTTTTAGCTGACAATTTCTCGCAATTAGGTCCAATGCCGTCTATATTTGTC
This sequence comes from Torulaspora maleeae, assembly GCA_003708055.3. NCBI lineage: Eukaryota > Fungi > Ascomycota > Saccharomycetes > Saccharomycetales > Saccharomycetaceae > Torulaspora > Torulaspora maleeae. The sequence goes on along the minus strand of PPNA03000006.1, from coordinate 537,555 downwards.
AAACGAAACTTCAGACTGTGACTCGTTGGTGAGCGATTAGTATTCAGTAACTGAATAACATCTAGAATAGAATATAGGTGGATTTTTTGAAACTCAGGAGCAATGAATGGAGAAATATTATGGCTTCTTGATTCGAACAAGCCAAATAAAACGCCATTGCTGTCAAATTTGATGGTAGTAGTGTTTCTTGATCGGTTGAGGTGATATCACTCCGATCAAAAACGAAACACAATCCAAAGATAAATAAACAATTCAAAACTTACAGACAATATCTAAAGTCCAGAGCCCTATCACCCTTCCTATCCTTCTTGGTATCTGCTATCTCACCCCTCAAAATCTTTTCTCTTTGAGCGTTAATCCTGCGAAGTATCACAATCTGTCCCAAGGTCAAAATGTTTGAGACCACAATACAACCCAAGGAGAAAGAGTTACCAAAAGTATATGGAGGCTTGGTGTATATTTGACCTGCAATTGCTCCAGACAGGTTACCCAACGTTTGGTTCAAACCCAAAGCGGTTGCACGTTTGTAATGGGGCGCCACATTATTTGTTAGCCACGAAATATTCAGCCCTGTACCAGTGTACAAAGAGAATGTAATCAAGTAGCAAGCAAAGTACTTGACGGCATTGTTCCGGACAGACAGAATCAAAATGTATCCGATTGCACCCACAATATTGTATCCGAAGAATATCGGCCCTCTCAACCTGAATCTGTCACTCACATAAGCCGAAATCAGGAATACACCACCTGCCAAAAGATAGACTGGAATGCTCATATATTGTGCTTTAACCGAAGAGAATCCCAACCCCAGCTTCAATATCGCTGGTAAAAAAGTACTGAAACCATATAAGATTGTATCCTGACAAAACTGAATGGTAAAAGATGTGTAAGTTTTGAAATCGCGTAGAGCATCTATCACATAGCTCCACTCAAATTTTTGTTCAGCTCCCATATATTGAACCCGTTGCTTAGCACGAATAGTCATGAGATGGCGTTCACGTTCATTTAAGAAGGGAATGACGCTAAATTCCGCTGGCAAGCCAAAGAAAAGCCATCCAGAGGCTGCCACTGAAATCAATCCTTCGATGATATAAAGCCATCTCCATCCTTCCAGTCCACCCGCGTTTTTGACCGACGCTAGACCAGTGGCAATCAAGCCACCGAAACTACCTGATAATGCTGCTGATCCAAAAAAATAAGCCACTCTCTTTGCTTGTTCTTGCTTTTTGTAAAGCATACTTATGATCAATGTCATTGCTGGAAAGAATCCACCTTCAAAAGTTCCAAGGAGCACTCTTAGCGCCAAAAGAGAATGATAGCTCCTAACGAACCCATTGCACATGGTGATTATTGCCCAAGAAAAGACCAAGAAGGACATGTAGTACTTGACATTGGCTCTTTTCAGCAACAGTACAGCAGGAAGTTCAGCGGCTAGATAAGTGGAGTAAAAAACAGATACAGCATTCGAGTACTGTTTAGAAGTAAGTTTAAGATCCTCTTTCATACCCGAAGTATAGGCGTTACCAATGTTCGACCGATCTAATGACGATAGGAAATACATGAAAGCCAACATCGGAATCAATCTACGATCCAACTTCCTCACCAATGCCTCCTCCTCTTTTGGATCGATGTACAAGTCGCCCTCATTATCTCCGTCTAAAGGGTTAGAGAACGCCTCGACTGATCTAACGCTACCATTTTCAACATCTTTCGCAATAGTTTCTTGTACAGCATCTCCTTTTTTTTCAAAGGCAGACATATTTCTTGGAATGTGAAGTTCTGCTCACTTCACTGTAGAATGCTTCAACATATTAAGACTTCAGATATTCCTCATCACCGTTGCTGTCCTTGTTTTATAGTATAATTCATCTCGAGAATCGACTACAATGGTTGTCTACATTCGCTTGTCGGCAATTTTCTTGGTAGTACCGCCGCCCGCTTATCTTGCCATCGGAGAAAAAGGAGGCAAAATCTCCGAAGTTGTAAGTTCGAGTAATTTCAGTTAATTTCAGTTAATAGCAGTTGAGAGGGATGTCGGAGGAAAATGCCATCGATTTACCGACGAGATAATCGATATGGATGAGACATTGATATATAATGCTACCGTTGTCTCATGGTTCTAACCTATCTTTATTGATGGGAGGATGAATAGACCAAGCCTCAGGTACAACGAAGAAAGGAATTTAAGAATTAAGAATGACAATTGACAACACCAACAGTATTCAGATAGCCATTGATAGAGGTGGAACTTTCACTGATTGTATTGGTAATCCGGGGACAGGAAAAGTAGAGGATGATGTTGTTATAAAACTTTTATCCGTTGATCCCAAAAACTATTCTGACGCACCGCTGGAGGGAATACGTCGTCTGCTGGAGGTCTTTAGGGGTCAAAAGATACCTAGAGGGGCGCCTCTAGATATTTCAAATGTCAAAAGTATTAGGATGGGTACAACTTTGGCTACCAATTGTGCGTTGGAAAGGAATGGTGAACCCTGCGCTTTCATTACAACAAAAGGATTCAAGGATATCCTTGTGATCGGTAATCAGTCGAGACCAGATATCTTCGATCTCAACATCAAGAGACCGGAGCCTTTGTATGACATGACTGTGGAGATTGACGAAAGAGTTACCTTGGAAGATTTTTCAGAAGACCCAACTCATCACAAAACGGAGCAGACTTCTGAAGAGAATATCGTCAAAGGAAATAGTGGTGAAGCAATTAGAATTTTGAAGACCCCTGACGTCCTAAGCGTTGAAAGTACCTTAAGGTTGATATATGAAAGTGGCATCAGATCGATAGCCGTTGCATTGTTACATGCTTATACATATCCTGCTCATGAACAGCTTGTGGGTAGAATTGCTAAGAAAATCGGTTTTGAGCATGTTTCCTTGTCATCGGATGTATCTCCTATGATTAAATATTTGCCTAGAGCTCACAGTGCTGTGGCCGATGCATATTTGACTCCAGTCATCAAAAGATACCTCGATAGCATTCAGTCAGGCTTGACAAACTCCGTGGACACAAATATACAGTTCATGCAATCGGATGGTGGTTTGGTTGAAGGTCACAAATTTTCTGGCCTTAAATCTATCTTATCCGGGCCTGCAGGGGGTGTAGTAGGCTACTCTAGCACTTGTTATGATGCTCAAAATGGTATTCCCTTGATTGGTTTTGATATGGGTGGCACTTCAACCGATGTCAGCAGATTCGGGGATGGCAAGCTTGAACATGTTTTTGAGACCACCACTGCTGGAATTGTGATCCAATCTCCACAGTTGAATATCTCCACAGTCGCCGCAGGTGGTAGCTCCAGGCTTTTTTTTGAGAATGGACTTTTCCGAGTTGGCCCCGAATCAGCTACTGCAGATCCAGGTCCGGCTTGCTATAGGAAAGGTGGACCACTGACTATTACGGATGCTAATTTATTCTTGGGCCGTTTGATTCCTGAGTTTTTTCCAAAGATCTTTGGTCCCAACGAGAACGAGTCGTTGGACGTGGAAATAGCTACAAAGAAATTTCTTGAGCTGACTGAAGCCATTAACAAAGAACTAAGTACGTCGCTCACCCCAGATGAGGTTGCAAATGGTTTTTTGAAAGTCGCAAATGAATCCATGGCCAGGCCGATTAGGGCAATAACCGAGGCCAAGGGCCATGTGGTATCTAAGCATAGACTCGTGACGTTTGGTGGTGCAGGTGGTCAACACGCTGTGGCCGTTGCCGAGTCTTTGGGTATTGACACCATTCTAGCCCACAGGTACTCCTCCATTCTTTCCGCTTATGGAATTTTTCTTGCTGATGTCGTGGAGGAAGCTCAAGAACCCTGTTTTACGCCACTGAAGGGACCTGAGAATTCAAAATGGATTCGGGAAAGATTAGAAAAGCTATCAGAAAGATGCCAGCAATCTTTGGTCTCTCAGGGCTTTTCTGTGTGTAACATAGTTTTCGAGAGATACCTTAACTTGAGGTACGAAGGTACAGAAACAAGCTTGATGGTTTTACAAAGAGACGATGATGCCTGGAATTTTGAGCAATGGTTTGCAGAGAGTCACAAAAGAGAATTCGGATTTTCGTTTACGAATCGAAACGTTATAGTGGATGATGTTAGAGTCAGGGCAGTTGGAAAATCTAACATCAGAGAGGAGGATTCCATCGACACACAACTGAGAAACTGCGAATTGCGGAAGGTTTCAGCGGCCGATGAAGCCAGTTTTTTCAAGAAAATCTATTTTGACGTTAATCGTGTTAGTACACCTGTCTTCAGAATCGATGAAATGGCATACGGTAGCGTGATTTGTGGCCCAGCGATCTTAGCTGATGGTACTCAAACAAATGTCATTCCATCAAATTACGAAGCTGTTGTTCTCAAGTCTCATATATTCATTAGGGCTCTCGCCAAATCAGGCAATCTTTCAAGTGAGGCTTCCAACGACTTCGTCGACCCGGTAATGTTGTCAATTTTCAGTCACAAATTTATGGATATTGCTGAGCAGATGGGCACACAACTAACCAAAACCTCAGTGTCAACCAATGTCAAAGAACGGCTAGATTTTTCCTGCGCTCTGTTTGATCCCGAGGGTAACTTGGTCGCAAACGCACCTCACTTGCCAGTTCACTTAGGATCAATGTCTACCTGCATTGCTGCCCAGGCCAAACTTTGGAAAAATAAGTTGAAACCAGGAGACGTTCTTGTAACTAACCATCCAGAAATCGGTGGTACCCATTTGCCTGATATTACTGTCATTTCACCTGCGTTTTCGGAAACGAATGGGGAAATCATCTTCTTTGTTGCTTCTAGAGCTCACCATGCAGATATCGGAGGTATTTTGCCGGGCTCTATTCCCCCAAACTCTACACATCTTTACGAAGAGGGAGCCGCGATTTACTCTGAACTGATTGTGAAAGAAGGCAAATTTCAGGAAGATTTGATCACTCAGCTGCTACTGGTGGAGCCTGCAAAATATCCTGGGTGTTCGGGCTCTAGGAGATTGAGCGATAATTTAAGTGACCTGAGAGCTCAAGTTGCTGCAAACAATAAAGGCATTCATTTAATTGGGAAGATGATGGATGAAAATGGGCTCCAAACTGTCGTGAAATACATGAAGGCTATTCAGGACAACGCGAGTGAGACCATTAAAAAAATGCTTAAACAATTGGCACTTCATTTCGGTACAACCACCTTTAGTGGCGAAGATTACTTGGATGATGGGACTCGGATAAAGTTGAATGTCTCCTTAAACACCGAGAAAGAAGAATACGTTTTCGATTTCGGAGGTACTTCTCCACAAATATACGGTAATCTGAATGCTCCGGAAGCAATTACTAATTCCGCTGTTCTGTATGTTCTTCGTTGCCTGGTTAATGAAGACATTCCGTTGAATCAAGGTTGTTTGAAGCCTATTACCATCAAGATTCCAAAAGGTTCTATTTTGAGTCCCATGGACGGGCTCGCCGTTGTGGGCGGTAACGTTCTCACTTCTCAAAGAGTCACAGATGTCGTTTTGAAAACATTCAAAGTTATGGCAGATTCTCAAGGGGACTGCAATAATCTAACCTTTGGGACTGGTGGCACTGATCCTGTCACTGGTAAGGTGGAGCCGGGATTCGGCTATTATGAAACCATTTGCGGAGGTCATGGTGCTGGAGCAGATTCCTGGAGAGGAAAAGGTTGGAATGGTGTCAGTGCTGTTCATACTAATATGACCAACACTAGAATGACCGACACCGAGGTTTTTGAGAGAAGATACCCTGTTATATTGAGGCAATTCGGTATCAGAGAGGGATCTGGTGGTGGAGGTAAATATACCGGTGGCAATGGTGCCATCAGAGATATAGAGTTTCGTCAGCCGGTTGAAGTTTCAATATTATCGGAGAGACGAGCTATTGCTCCGCACGGACTACTTGGAGGAGAGGATGGTTCGAGAGGCTTAAACCTATGGTATCAAGGCGGCAGCAAGAATGTCATCAACATTGGAGGTAAAAAGTCCGTAAAAGTTAGCGCTGGCGACCGTATTGTTTTGATGACTCCAGGGGGCGGAGGCTGTGGGAGCCCTCTAGGCAAGTAGAGTTTTCTTTCTAAATTTTTTTATTCTCTCATTGTTTACAAAACAGATCATTTCAGATCCAGTCAGATAAGCTACTGATAAGCTCAAAGCTTTGAAGACCCATAGTTCTTATCCTTGAAAATTAGGACATCTTAAGATGAATTATACGGACACTGAAATAAAAGGTCAGTAGGATATCAATAAATAGTATGCTAAATCAAACAGTATTTTAGAAGCATACCTGTTGACGCTACGGGTTATAAGTGAATCTGGATTCCAGCCCTCGGGGGCTTTTGCTTCTGTCATACGATTCGCATTGTATCTGACGGAACCTGTGCGTCGGCGAAAAAAAGGCGTAATCCCCGCCAAAAACTAAACCCTATGAAAATCCTTATCAGTACAAATAAGCACTGGTCACCTCCATTACTCTCACAGAATTAAGAGTTTATGCCATAGCAGTAATTCGATGAAATATCTTGGTTAGTTAGGGAATGGCAAAAAAGGCTTGCCAGGTTTGCAAAAACAGAAAAAAAAGATGCTCCGGAGGCTCACCGTGCGAATATTGTATGAAGATTGGGGAATCGATCAACTGCTTTTATCATGAGAGGGTATCGCGAAAACGAGTCAAGGTTACTGAAAAGTACTTACTGGGCCTGAAAGCCAAAATAAAAGAGCTCGAGAGTCGATTAGGCGATTTAAGTTCGACACCGTCTGATTCATTTCAAGAAATCAGTCCGTTGTTTTCGTCGATCGAGGAGGATCGTCTGCTCGAATCCAACGAACCTGGCGATGAGTCTATAATCTCCAGTCACACATTTCATTACTTGGGGGATTCTGCATGTCAAAAATATCTTCTCAAGATTAAACAGTCCATAATGAATTCCTCCAGGTTAATTACCGATGCGCATAACTCCAACTTCAGGACAATTTCATTAGACATCAGCCCCAATATATCCCTTGTTCAGTCTTTAGCTGCAAACGTCTGTCCACCTATTGAGGAAGCCAAAAAATGCATTGCAAATGCTCGGAAAATAATAGCAGCTGACTATATGTTCATTGAATCAGAGTACGAGGTTACAGTATTAGAGAATTTGATATATGGTCAAAAGGTCAACACTTCAAATTTTGCAGAGTATTCTACTGAGATGGCAAGGTTTCTCATGTATTTGTCACTCGGCCGCCTATTTGAGAGGAAAGACTGCGAATCAACGAGGTCTCGCTTTCCTGGGTTGTCATACTTTGAATGTGCTCTAAAGCTTCAGGGAGAATTGCTCAAGGTCTACGATTGCGTTGCTAATACATCATTGGTCCAGTCCTTTCTTTATGTAGCTTACTATGCCTTATCTTTGGATAAGTCTGCATTTGCGTTTATTCAAGTCGGGAATGCCATTAGGATGATGTACACTTTGGGTCATCATAAGAGAGCTACGAATTCAACTCAGAACAGAGTCTTTTGGTTATGTTACCTGTACGATAGAGTAGTTGCTGTTCGATTTGGATATCCTTTAGCAATTAAGGAGGTCGATATAGATATTCCTCAACCGACATCACTCCATAGCGCAAACATGGCCGATCATTTCGAGCAAAACCACTTCATATCTCAGGTTAGGCTCGCCAAGATTACCACAAATATCATTCAGAAAATATACACCAGAAACTCAAGCTCCCTAGTATCGAACTGTCAGCTGGTCCTGACCGAGCTCAAAGAATGGTTAGATGATTTACCTGATGGATTAGCTTTGGATATGAAGAATTTAAAGACAGCACAGTCACGGTCTACCGTCAACCTACACATCAATTACAACTACTCTATTATGATTACGACACGACCAGTTCTATTCTTTGTATTCAATAAAGTTGTCAAGAATGGAAAGATCTTTGACAAGTCATTTCCACCAAAACTATTAACCATGATCGAAACGCTGTTGAAATCGAGTGTGGAGGCCGCAACCATTCAAAGCATTATCCTGTCCACGTTATACTTCCAAGACAAAATGGCCAACGCCTCTTTTCTGGACTGTCACTACATTTTTAGTGCAACAATCATACTAATTTTCGCAGCTTTTTGCCAATCACTACCTAGTAATGACATGTCGTTTGGATGCGACATATCAAATCTTTTTGATAGAGTACAAGCTAACCTTGCAATTTTGCAGGGATTGTCGCAATATAATATACCAGCTTCAAACTTTAATCGCCAGCTGACAGAATTCATTGATCTCATCAGTTCAAAAGGTGTACAAACCAATTTCCAAGAATGCTTTCAATCAGAACAAACACATAAAGAGGAAGACTCGAGGAGCGTCACTCAGGAAAACTCTCAATTGATAAAAAATATAGACCTCACAAGTGTCATCGACGATATGAATCTTAACTTTCCATCTGATGAATCAGTATTTCTAGACAGTGACGACCTCCTGCGGCAACTTTTCTAATCTTTTGAAAGCTATTTCTAACCTATCAGTCCTGGCATTGGAACTAAAACATTTCAAGCAGGAATAGTGACTACTAGTGTTCAAATCATTATTGCGAGGCGATGTTTCAATTCATGATCCTATTCATAGTCAATAACCCTTTCAAATTCCCATCGTCCAGATGGTTGGTTTCTTCAGATATTTAAGACGCAGGAAGTCTTATAGCTGGGAAGTCTCCATTACCTCTTTTTGACTGGCAGGCTTGCCGTGTTTTCTATGAGATAGACACCGCCTCCTTAGACGCGGTAAATGTCTTATCAGTCGTCATGTGGAACTCTCGATTTCCTACGGTGAGCAAATTCTCTCGAAATCAATCGAAAGTTTTGTTTTATATCAGATTTCATATTACAAAAAGCGACGATAGTTTTGTGTTATATATCAGATTTCATATAACAAAAAGTGATTAATAATAAACTGCTTAATTACAAATATGAGTTCTATATGTGATTGAAACCCTATCCAGAAGGTTCATGGTTCTATAGTGGATAGATAAATGTCTTGTTTTCCAGATCTGTGAGATCCAACATGGCAATGTTTGTTTTGACCACTTCCCCGTCCACTTCAACCACTCCTTGGCCTTCAGCTGCGTAAGCTAACCTCTCAGCGTTTCTCTTACGGAGGATATACCAGATTACCAGAGCAATCAACGGAGCAAGGAAAAACGATAGTACAATTTGAACAATCCAGGCTGGAACGTAACGGGGTGCATCCTTGCTCCTCCAAATTTGAGGTGAAATGATATTGGCTATACTATACCAAAACATGACAACAGCATTTCTGGTCAATCTCTTTGTATAACCACCACAGCTTGTGGTGTTCCAGCTAAACATCAAAATCCAAGGAACACCGAATAGAGGGGAAGCCAAGCACAGCATTGCTAGTAAAGCAATTTTCTTATCCCAGCTGATCGTCACTAGTGCAATGGAAGCGGCAAAAGATGGAACAGTCCAAAACACAACGGAGAATGCGGTATAGTTTCTCTTGTACAGAAGGAAAACGGTGGCGATAACGGCACAAACGGACGCAAACCCACCAGCTGCAACAGAAACTAAAGTTGAGGCCAGATTGGAAATATTACCCATGTCTTTGAAAAGCAAGTTTTGCTGATAACTCAGATTATTTGCCAGCTGTTGAAGTAGGAAGAACATACCAAACAACCACGTAATAGGATCTCTGATTGCCTCGATGATCTGGTATTTCTTGATAACCTTTTGTTCTATGGAAGACTTACTACTCTCCTGAACTCTTCTTATAACCCAAACCTTCTCCTTGGTACTCAAGAACCGGGCGTCTGTTGGATTGTTCGGATATAGAAGAGCAACCAATATTGTGAGCAGGAAAGTACACCCCCCAATGATAATCATGAAAAGCTTCCATATGGGCACACTCGACTTGGCGTGTAAGATACCATAGGCAATGAAACCAACTGGGATGGTGACACCGATAGAGGAAATATACCAAATTGGACCATACGAGTTTTTCTCATCCGGGGTTAAGAACTGGTTCATAGTCATGTTCAAAGCTGGCAGAGCAACAGACTCTACAAGACCTAAGAAAAACCTTAATGCAATAATACCCTGTTTGTTATAAGCGACACAGTGTAGAAATATGATGATTGTCCAAAGTGAGCACATAACCAACACAACCCTACCAATTGGGTATTTTTGCACAAAAATCATGTTCGCTTGCCCAATGATGTAACCGACGTAAAAAAGGGTATTGGCGTTACTGTAACTTGCCTGGTCAAGACCTGTATCCTCCCACAATCCAAAGATAGAAGCGTATGACAACGTTGCCTTGTCGGAATACATGGTTATGTTGACCAAAAACGTCAGGCCAACGACGATGAAGGCCACTTTCCGCCTCAACTTGCGGTCCTGGTCCTCCGTAATCGCAGGAACCTGCGAATCATTCTCCGCGAGAAATTGCAGCGTAACGTCTGCATCTCTGGAGCTCACAACCTTGTATTCGTCTTTTATGAGACTAGTCTTGGCCGCCTCATTCTCCTTTTCAGTAATGGCAATATCGTGAACTTCCACCGACGATGAAGTTGCAGAAACCATTGTGATTTAAGCTTTTCTTGGTATTTTTCCGCAACAGGAAACCTCCTTCACTCGAGCTTCGCACCTCACATTTATACTCTAGTAAAATTCTTCATCTTTGCCGCTGACTGTGTCGATCACATCGACTATGCATGAAAGGGAACCACAACTCAAGATCCAAGAGATCTTAGTTATCTTGAAATGACTTTCGGGACATATTCTGTCCTTCCTCGCTTGCATCATTTTCTCTCTGTGTGTTACTCCACAACTGTGGCTTTTGTAGTCTCACCGGGCAAATTTAAAGTTCATCTCAGTATTGTGTCTACGCACTCTGAATGGCAGTAAACCCATTGAAGCAGCTGGTGAGCGCTGTACGAAAGCAGCCGACGGCAGCTGCCATTCCCACTCCCTTCTCCCTCCCACTCTTCACAGTCAGTCGTCCTCAGAGACTTTGACGCTTGTAGGCCACGCCCACGTCTGTCTTGGCCTTTGGCTGTATCTGCCTGGGCATGACGGTCAATTGACTGTTGCCGCGCAATCACAATTCGAGAGCAGTGGCTCAGGATTGGACCATGGGAGATTGAAGCGAGCTGTTGCTCATTAGGCTGAGGCTATGGAGAGTGTCTCTCGTAGAGGTTCGCCCGGATAGGAGGACGACGCCCGCGAAAATTTACGAGGGGAGCCCATGGTATTCGAGAGAAGGATGAACAGGAGCGGTCCCCGATCGCTTCCAGCTGACAAGAGACGGCTGATCGACAACTGCTCCAGCAAGTGCCTTCCAGCACTATGTGGCATCTTTTAAAATGCTTGGCATCCTACTGGCCTTATTTCCTTTCCTTTTTCAAGCGAGCGCAGACCCTTTCATCCAAATCTGGATTTCTCCAACGCGGTAATTTTTCGCCCGTTGCGAAGAGCTTGAAGGTTTTGCTCATCATCAAGCTAAAATGTCGGTTCGAAAGCTTTTCACTGGCACTAGCTTGCGAGACAATTGTAGAAGGTAATTCCTGGTACGCTGTTTAATACTGCGAGTTTTGGTCACAGACAAATGGGGATTCCGTGCGGCAAAATGTTAAGAAGGCGGTCCAACTTGTTTCTGCTGGTTGTAGTAGTGGTCGTGGTGCTATTTCTGAGAGGGCCTCGAGGCCCGCTGCTGCCTATTCCGGGTGCTAGGCGGCCATTGTGGCGTAATCCCCAGACCGTTTCTCGAAAGAAAGACCTTTTGCATGTAGATATCTCACAGGCATTGAAGCATCAGAATGAGGATCTGTTACCAGTCAATCGTCGTACCGTGATGCAGGAGTTTGAAGAAGAAGATATAATGGGGTTTGTATCCAATTTAGATGTTGAGAAGGTGCTTGCTCGCAAGGCCAAAGCTGCGAAGAAAAACGGTGAAAGTGAGTTTTACGACAGCTCAATATCTGGGATGGAGTACAAGGATGCAATAACATGCTCTGATCTTGCGTACAGCTCGAAAATTCAGCATTCTACTGAGAAGGTGCTCTTGAAGGACGATTTGACAGAGTTGAGACAAGGACTGATATCCAATCCGGGTTTTCTTTCGAAGGAAGTCATAGGAGAAGATGAGGAAGAAATGAGTGTTCCCGAGATCATTCGGAAGAAATGGTTCCAGTTTGGTGGTTCAGCTGTTTGGCTTGAAAGAGAACAGTGTTACGTCATGTATTCGAGAGTTGTTTACTCGTCGATTCATATTCGGAATCAGCCTCATGTCTCATTGGTGAGAGCACAGGCCTTTGACAAGGATTGGAAAGAAATTAAGGGGAAAAAGATACCTTACGTCGACGTTCCAAAGCCGAGAGATATGGCAGCTGTCATGAAAGATATTGATGACGCTATCGGCATAATTGACTGCAGCGCTCTGAAGACCAACCATGTTCAATATGATGCCTGTAAGGTGAGGAATGCAAGAAATAGTCTGATCGCCCAGAAAAGAAAGGAAAGTATCCTGTCGAAGTATTACATGACATATCCAACCATTCTCAACATTCCTTTCAGAACTGATGGTGATTGGAAGGGTCCTGAGGATCCTCATGTTGTCTTGAGAAACACAGGGACCATGGAGGAGCCTATTGTTCTGTTCAACATAGATGATGATGACCTAGGTCGACGGATAATGGTGGCGTACATGCCTCACAGAAAGATTGAACCACTAGTGAAATTAAGTATTGATGGACGTGAACAAAGGGGCATGGAAAAGAACTGGACACCTTTCTTCCACGAAGAGCAAGGTGATTCAGTCATGTCTCGTGGATTTCTTCATTTCATTTACAGTTTTAGTCCTCTTGAGATTTTGAAATGTTCCCTAAACGATGGTATTTGTGATTTAGTCTTTGATGCAGACACCTTGAAGGTATCAGACGCTAATAAATTTGGTGGAATAAGAGGTGGAACCCAGTTTGTTCCTTTACCATCTGTCCTACCTCGAATGAAGGATGAACAGATTTGGATTGGTTTCCCCAAGCAACACATAGATAATTGTGGATGTGGTTCGGTCTACTATAGGCCGATGTTCAGTGTTCTTGTGGAGCGCCTTGGGGTCTACAGTCAAGAGTTATTGGTTCCCGCCATGGGATTCAACATGGACGTCCTCGCTTGGGACTTGCAAACGACGGAATGTAGGGACACTAACATTTTAAGCCCTAACTCAATCGGTTCTTGGGAGGTAGTGGGGCAGGACCCTCGTACCAAAAAATATGAGGATTACTTGACATTGACAGTGTCGGAGGCAGATTCAAACACGAAGGTGATTACCCTTAAGGGTGTTCTGGATTTTGTGCTGGGCATCTACCGTGAGAAAGATATGAAAGAGCAATTTGAAATAAATCATCAGTCAGATGAAATCATTGGGCATACTTTGCACTGTCTAGTTGATTCTGCATTTGACTTGTGTAAAGCTTATGGTGAGGCACATCCTGTTCCCACTGAGGATGAACAATAAGCATGAGTGAGTCGACAACATCAGGAATGATGTTCTTACACTAACATTATTTATTTATTTTAACATTTTTTCGTGTAATTCGAGATTCTTGAATAGCTTAGATGCTGTGATACTTGTGCTCTATATCCGATGTACTACTATAGATAAGGTGCGACCGAGTCGCCATCATACTGTGTGAAGGGCATATTCTCACCCACAATGGCAATGGAAAGGTTGTTGCTCGTCAGGGTTTCGTCCTTCAATGACTGCTTTAGGGCCTCGACACCCTGTCTGATCAGCTCCTCTGGGTCTTCAACCTCCAAGAATTTATCCAGCGTTCTTTCCAAATACGTCTTGGCACCTTGAGACCGGGCCCCAATGGCAGAACCATATAGTTCTAGAGTATTACCTGAGGGTTGGAACTCCAAAAGGTGAGCTCCGCTCTTGTCATACCCTATGATCAACAGCCCCACCCCGTAAGGCCTTCCCCCGTACGACTGTGTGTTCTTTTGTGCCTTGTCACACAGCAGATGGCCTGCTCTCTCGACAGAAATCTTCCTGTTGAAGACCAAACTTGAGTAATTGCACTGCTGTCTCAGATAGTTACTCAGAACACGCGCGTCTGGTGCCAAACCAGCCAACGAAAGCCCCAGATGCTCATCACATTTGATAATCTTCTTCTGATACGACGACAGCTCGTCGGCGTTCCTCTTCAATGCTACCAGCACCGCGTGTTTCTTCGACCTCAGCCCCACAGTGACACTCCCCTGCTTGATCGCTTCCAAGGCATATTCCACCTGGAAAAGTCTTCCCGTGGGAGAGAACGTAACCGTATCACCATCGTAGTTGTTTCTAAACATCTTCAGTCTCCCAATCGACTCGCCTGAACCGCTACCCACCTCCAGTTCACTGCTTCATTTGCCACCTACCTTCATCAACACTTGAAATTCTACTACCTGCGCTTCGTCGGACGTGACGTTTACAAAGGGATCCTTTAAGGCCTATGAGTTATACGATTCTTAGCGACACAATAGCAGCCAGAGTTGCTAGAATGAGCGGGTAGAGGACTGGATTGTTGAGGATTGTGGTGAGCTAGCGTGTGCTTGGAGTGTTGATGCTGACGAACTGGATACTCAGCATTGTGTATGCGACTTTGGACCGAATTCCGCCCGTGGTGTGGCAGGTGATCCATGTCATCTCGGACATCTACTTCTTCTGGATTCACAAGTTGCTGAGCTATTTGCGACCCAACTCGCGTGTTCTGTACTACGAGGCCAGCAAGGAGCTGGAGCGATGTACGACGTACGAGGACTGGTATGTTAAGGCCATTGTTGTCGATGAGATTACAGGGGCCAACTTGTGGAGGAGGAACTTCTTTTCGGTGAGGTACGACTTCAATTCCATATTGGAGCAGCATGCGCATCTCCGGCGGGCACTGGATACCGGGGATATCGAGGTTATCAAAGACAAGCTTTTGGCGACCGGGCCGTCTATGCTGCGAAACTTTGGTGGGATCGTGGATAGAAGACTTTTCACCAAGTCTTTGATTGGTACGAAACTACTGATCGAGCAGTATCTCGATAGGATTATCGAGGGTTTGGACGTTTTGGATAGGGCCGGTACATCCACATATTTCTTCCAAAGGTGCAAGCTGTCATTGGGGACCACGGCCCTTATTTTACAGGGTGGATCTCTGTTTGGAATGTTTCACTTGGGTGTCATCAAGAGACTTTTTTTTCAAGACCTGATCCCCAATGTGATCAGCGGTAGCTCTATGGGGTCTTGTATGGCTAGCCTCTACGCCTGTATGTCGAATCAGGAGTTGAGAAGGCTTTTGCATGGGGAAAACATACTCAATATGATCAAACTGGATGTGGAATTACTACGGAGCTGCGGGTACGGTAACGTCGATCAGCATCTAAATCTTGGGACTTTGATACAAAATTTGATACATCATGGTTATTCTCAGGACGTCTATCTGTTTATTCAGTTTGTGTTGAAATACATTGTCAAGGACCTGACCTTCGAGGAAGCTTTCCAAAATACGGGAAAAATTCTAAGCATAGTTATTCACCCGACGGACAAATCGTGCCCTAACCTACTGAATTACGTTACAGCTCCAAATGTACTGATAAGCTCCGCAATTAATTGTAGTTTGGGATCTGGTGTGATATCAGATGACACTGAGCTACTTTGCAGGAACCTTGATAATGAAATTGTATCGTTCCTTTCAGAAGAAAAGACTAAGATAACGAAGTTTCTGGCTCCAGAGAATGCTTCGGTTCTGGCAAATAGTGAGAGCCCATATACACGGCTCACAGAGTTGTTCAATGTCAACAACTTCATTGTATCCCTTGCGCGTCCTTACCTAGCGCCGCTGGTAGTAAATGATTTGAAACATGAGATTAAAACTTCCAGATACTACTATTACAAGCATTATCCTGAAACTGAAGGGACCATGGATTTATCAGAGCTTGGGTTCCCACAATTGAATTTCACAGAGATGGAACCTCTTGCTTTCAAGTTCAAGTATCACTTGGAGAGGAAGTTGAAGAATATTGCCACGATGGAGTTCCGCCACAGAATGGAGATGCTTGACAATCTCGGTCTTCTAAGCTCCTGGATCAAAAGGTTGACTATTGATGAGAAAACGCCAAGGTCGGCCACAGAGATTACCATAGTTCCAAGGATGAAGAGCCTGTCCCTCACAAGAATCATTGAAGGCCAACTTGACAATATCCCATATGGTATAACTTGTGGAGAGCAAAGTACCTGGCCCGTATTGTCGCTGATAAGGACAAGGTCATCAGTCGAGTTCAAATTAGATAGAATAATCAGAGCTAGGAGGGGAAGAATGAATCGATACGTAACTTAGTCATTATCTATAGAACAATTTCGTATTGTCCCGTTGATTTAAGTATAAGTACTCGTTCTCGACAACATGGCAAGACATATGAGAGGACGGCGCAGCACCCCTCGTTATTCGCAGAGAACCAGTGACATCTGAGGCCCTGCCAGTTTCAAGTGGTCTCAGTGACAGAACTGCTATAGATTTGTAAAGGCATCCGGATGCGAATCTTGAAAACTGTATCGAATCTCTACTAGAACCGTCGAGATTAAAGTTTACATTGGTCGATATCACAAGTAATTCACATTTTTCCATAAGGGGGAGTATAAACTTCCTGTGTAACTCATCACCTGTCAATCCTTCCAGCAGTGTCAGAAGAATCTCTGGCTGATCCAAAACAATCATGGACGAAGATTCCTGTGTGAAGGCATCCAAGAGATCAGACAGCACCTTCCCTCTAGGCTTACCGATATTTTTTATCACAAAGTCTGTCAAGAGATCGACGACCCGGTAAGACTGTGGCTTAATCTTCAGTCTGTTCAGAACCTCTGTGTAGTGTTTAGCATTATGAATGAAGGATGCGATTGTAACAGGTTCTGAAGTCGCCTGCGGAGCAGCAGAAAGCGATGTGCCATTTAGTGAGTGTGGGGCCCCCATAATCTTCGATTCGACTAGAGCATTTATGAGCCAGAATGGTGAATTGGAGGGGCTGGAAGTTATCGTGATGAGATTATGTCTAGTTCCCGTGCACAGCTCCTTCGAAATGACAGAGCTGTCACTAAATATGACCAGTTCCTGCGTTTGAACGTTGCTCATCACTCAAAATAAGAGTTCTATGGATGCGATGATTGGTATATGTCAACTCTAAGGCTTCTCAGTATGAGTTTTTTCAATCTCATCGAGCTTCGCTATTTTAATGAAGAGTGAAAAAGATGAAAATTTTATTTTACTTTAGACCACTGAGGAGGAAACAAGCCAAGCCAATCTGATCATGCTGACCCTTCCTGAATTGAAATCTGACATTACTGTCAACGTTGTTGCTGACGCCAAGAAATCCGAGGCTGTTCGTCGCCCAGTGGAACCTGTCGGTAAGCACTTTTTGCATCATGCTCAGAGAACTTTGAGAAACCACACCTGGTCCGAGTTCGAAAAGATCCAAGCCGAGCAAAATGTCAAGAGAGTCGACGAGTCTAACAGCGACCCAGATGAGTTGCTATTCGACGACGAATTGGCCGATGAGTCCTTGTTGGAACACGACCCAAGAGACTGGAAGACTGCCGACCTGTATGCAGCCATGGGTTTGTCCAAGTTGCGTTACAGAGCCACTGAGAATCAGATCATCAAGGCCCACAGGAAGCAAGTCTTAAAGCACCATCCAGACAAGAAATCCGCTTCTGGTGCCGGCTTGGAGCAAGATGGTTTCTTCAAGATCATTCAAAAGGCATACGAGACCCTCACAGACTCAAACAAGAGATCTCAGTACGACTCTTGTGATTTTAACGCTGACGTTGAGCCACCAAAGAAGGGTACCGAGTACGATTTCTACGAAGCTTGGGGTCCAGTTTTCGCTGCTGAAGCTCGTTTCTCCAAGAAGACTCCTGTCCCAGCCCTAGGAGACAAGGACACTCCAAAGAAGGAAGTGGAGCAATTCTACTCCTTCTGGCACAGATTCGACTCCTGGAGAACTTTTGAGTTCTTGGACGAGGATGTCCCTGATGACTCTTCCAACAGAGATCAAAAGCGTTACACCGAGAGAAAGAACAAGGCCGCCAGAGACAAGAAGAAGACCGCAGACAACTCCAGATTGGTCAAGTTGGTCGAGAGAGCTGCCAACGAAGATCCGCGTATCAAGCAGTTCAAGGAGGACGAAAAGAAGGAGAAGGAGAGAAAGAAATGGGAGCGTGAAGCCGGTGCCAGAGCTGAAGCTGAAGCTGCCGCTAAAGCTGCTGCTGAGGCCAAGGCCAAGGCTGAAGCTGATGCTGCTGCTGCCTCTGCTGCCAAGGTCGACAAGAAGAAGGCCAAGGAAGCTGCCAAGGCTGCCAAGAAGAAGAACAAGAGAACCATCCGTGGTGCTCCAAAGGAGGCCGACTACTTCGGTGACGCCGCAAACGCCGCTACCATTGACGAGCAAACTGGCTTCATCGTCGACTCTTTGGATGACGAGCAACTGGTCTCTGTCGCTGAAAAGATCAAGAGCGACCCAGCTGCCACAAAGCAAACTTTGCAAGAGGCTTCCAAGACTCTCAGCGACGCCGGTAAGCTACCAGCTGCCGTTCTATCTTACTTCTTATGACCGTATAGCTAGAATTGTATAGAGAGTAGCTGTCCGGGCCTGTCTTTTTCTCCAAGCGCGCCGGACACTTTAAGCTTGAGGTTTTCAGCTTTAAAGGACAACCTGGATGGATCAACCAAGAAACTAGCACGAACTTGAAGGCTGGAGAACGGAAAGGAAGAGCCATTGAACCCTGGTATTGTTGGGAAAAAGAAGCAAGAGCTGAAAATGTCGTACAGAGGTTCTTTGAACAATTTGAACGGACCTGGGGCCCCTGGTCGCCAGGGAAGCGGTTACGGTGGGTTTGCTGCCCGTAAAGGTGGACTGTCGGGCGGCCCTAACCTGCAAGGTGTTCTCAAAAGTATAGAGTCCTACTCTCAGAAGATCGAGGACTTGACGGAGCATCCTCTAGCCCAAAAGATAAGGCCATACATTCCGGGCATCGCACGGTTCTTCATTACGGCCACCTTTTATGAGGACTCGTTCCGTATAATTTCACAGTGGTCCGACCAGATCTTCTATTTGCACAAGTGGAAACACTATCCCTACTTCTTTGTTGTGTTGTTCCTGATCCTAGTGACCGTGTCCATGCTGGTCGGCGCCACGTTGCTTGTGTTGCGCAAACAGACCGTGTATGCCACTGGGATTCTGTGTGCGTGTATCATATTCCAGGCATTGATTTACGGCTTATTCACGGGCTCATCGTTTGTCCTGAGGAACATCAGTGTCATCGGTGGGCTTCTGATCGCATTCAGCGACTCGATCGTTCAGAATAGAACCACGTTTGGTATGCTACCAGAACTGAATCCCAAGGACGGCAGAACCAAGGGCTATCTCTTGTTCGCCGGTAGATTGCTCATCGTCATCATGTTTATCGCATTCACCTTCAGCAAATCGTGGTTCACCGTTTTCCTAACCATAGTCGGTACTGTCTGCTTCGCCATCGGCTACAAGACAAAACTCGCATCCATCATGCTGGGTCTGATCTTGACCTTCTACAATGTCACTTTGAACAACTACTGGTTCTACGACCAGACCAAGAGAGATTTCCTCAAGTATGAGTTTTACCAAAACTTGAGTATCATCGGCGGTCTGTTGCTAGTCACAAACACAGGCGCTGGAGAACTTTCGGTAGATGAGAAGAAGAAGATCTACTAAACATTCCCCAGCCGCCGCCACAGACCATCAGCCAACGATCTACGTAGATTTACTGTCTATAAGTCCTGTATAGCATTCGAGCGACAACTCGAAACCGTTACCCGGAGTCCGGTAGGGTCGTTTGAAGAAGGGGTTTCATGAGATCAAACCAACCACCACATGGGCATGAAGAAGGGAGCCAGAGCCAAGCTATAGAACCACCTTACCAGATCAATAATGGGGGGTATACTGAAGAATCCACTTCCTGCGAACCAGTCGCCTTCGGATGGCGAGGAGTCCATTTCAGAGTTTAGGAAACAAGTGCTGATGAACACCCAACTGAATGCGAAATTGACGTCTAAGAAAGAGGATGGAAACACAGGAGTGGGAAGCTTACATGTCATACCCAAGGATACGCTGTCGCTGAAACGGCAGCAGGAGGCGGAAGAAAGGCTGCAATGGAATCAGAAGAACTTGGCTGCCAACGAAGTGACAAAACAGCAGTACCAGGATATACATATCGATGAGCCGAAGACCCCCTACCAAGGGGCAATTGACCCTAACGGTGAGTACTACAAAGACGATGACGAGGACGAAGAGGAGCTGGATAACTTCTCCCTCGAGCCAGGTTCATCAACACCAGCTGCTGCACCAAAACGTGAGAGCAATACCCTAAGAAGTGACCCCGAGACTGTTCCGACAGATAAAGACGACGAACACACCAGACGTTTTGAAGAGATGAGGAAAAAGCATTACAACCTCAAAGAAGCACTTCAGAACAGACGATTAAGCAGCGATGATCATGACGAAGACGATGACAACCAAGACGACCTATAAGAGGGTCTGCCCAGCTCAGATAGCCCATAAATCTCAACTTCTGTATAAACCTATCTAGCGAAGCATCATTAGTTACGAGCTCTGAACTAGTATTGAAGAAATTTTGAATCGATAATGGCGATGAAGTAGATGAGAATAGCCGTAGCATAACGATTGAGAGTCTGTGTTGAATCAACCGTAAGCGTGATAGATGCCTCCCAAACGTGTGAGCAAGCTCAAGGCTGAACGCAGCTCGAAGAAACCTAAAAAAGATGCACCAGCCGTGTCTAAACTGAAGAAAACCATCAAAGTGCCGTCAAAAACCGTCAACTACAGTCTATGCATACCGACGACGATACTGGCCAACTGTCGGAACCTGGAGCAGATAACTTACACAATCTACCAAGTAGCCAAGGCGGCTACGATCTTCAACGTGGGCGAAATAGTGGTTTTGGACCTGGCAGAGAAGAACGAGAAACAGACCAAGCGCGACAACTCCCTTTCCGACGCGATGCTCATAGCCTCTTTGCTACAATACTTTGTCACCCCTCCCTACCTGGTCAACACGGTCTTCAAGAAGCAATACAGAAGATATTTCCAAGAAGCGGGCAAACTGCCCAGACTCTCGACATTGCCGTTCATGAGACACCTGGAGCAAGACCAGGGACGCTACAGAGAGGGACTTGCAATCCGAATGAGCAAACCGGGCGCCGCCGTGTCCAAGAAGAAGGGCAAAGAGTTCAAGCAGACCAAGTACATAAACATCGGCAAACCAAAGCCGCTAGAGCTCAAGACACAGCTGGTCCCTGTGAACGTGCGAGTCACCGTCGATACCGTCGAGCAGCGAGTCGTGTCCCCGGAGGAAGCCTACGGAGACTTTGTTGGTGCCAAGGCCGCCTACGGCTATCACGTGCGGATCGCCAAGACATTTGGCTCAGTGTTCACCGAGAGCGCACAGCCCAACGGCTACTCCCAGGCAATCTGGGTGAATAGCGGCGACTACTACTACAACGAGCAGCTCAAGAAGTACCATAAGGTCGAGACGAAGCTGCCCTATGTGACGCAGATCATCCGGCCCGAGACCGACGGCGCCGCAGGCGCCGTCGTCACCCCGGCCAACCTGCTGCTCGTCTGCGGCAAGTGGGACCACATCAGCGACAGCTTCCGCAAGTCAAGAGACCAGTTCGAGGGTTGCGAGGGCGCCCACCAGTTTTTCGATGGCCAGCTGCAACTGCCGGGCGCGGCCCCGCAGGGCAACATCGCCATTCCAGACAGCTGTATGATCTCGCTCTCGCTCGTCGCCGGCTTCTAGCCACCGCCAGCATCCTGACGATTCGCTTCGACTCGGGCTTTCCGAGCTCTTTATATGTATTCTATTTTTAGTGGGTCCCGTCGTACATCAAATTTTTCACGAGGCTCCCTGTAGAACTGTCAATAAACAAAAGAGATCGAGGTTCTCGAGAATACAACACACTTTTAAGAGCTGTTGATTAGAAGAACAATCGCTCTAGCCAATTGGAAAAGATTGTGATGCGTTTCTCTACTCTCGCTACTGGATTATTGCTTGCTGCCACGCAGGTTGCTGCGGTTGGTGACCTTGGTTTCAACCTTGGTGTGAAGAACAACGACGGTACCTGCAAGAGCACTTCTGATTTTGAGGCTGATTTGGATGTGTTGAAGCCATACAGTGATGTGGTGAAGGTGTTTGCTGTCTCTGACTGTAACACTTTACAGAACTTGGGTCCTGCTGCTGAGAACAAGGGATTCCGTGTTTTCTTTGGTGTTTGGCCCACTGACGACGCTCATTTCGAGGCTGAGAAGGAAGCTTTGAAGACCTACTTGCCAGCGATCAAGAAGTCTACTGTTGCTGGTTTCCTAGTCGGTTCTGAGGCTTTGTACCGTGAGGATATGACCGCTTCCGAGCTGGCTGAGAAGATCGAGTCCGTCAAGAGCACCATCTCCGACATCTCGGATTCCGACGGCAGCTCTTACTCTGGTGTCCAGGTCGGTACCGTCGACTCCTGGAACGTTTTGGTGGCCGGCTACAACGCGCCAGCCATCCAGGCCAGTGACTTTGTCATGGCCAACGCTTTCTCCTACTGGCAAGGTCAGGTCATGAGCAATGCTTCATACTCTTTCTTCGATGACATCATGCAAGCTTTGCAAACCATCCAGAGTGTCAAGGGCTCCACCGACATCGACTTCTGGGTTGGTGAAACCGGCTGGCCTACCGACGGTACCAACTTCGAGTCTGCTTACCCATCCGTTGACAACGCTAAGCAATTCTGGCAAGAGGGTATCTGTGGTATCAGAGCCTGGGGTATCAACGTGATTGCTTTCGAGGCCTTCGACGAGGACTGGAAGCCAGACACCTCTGGTATTTCCGATGTTGAAAAGCACTGGGGTGTCTGGACCTCAGAGAAGTCTTTGAAGTACGACATTGACTGTAACTTTGACTAGTCGAATCAGAGCAGATGAATGCCGTTCGCTACTTATTAATGATATCCCACAGCTACAATTATCTTTTTCTGGTCCTGTAAGAGGGCCTATATAACTTTTTAAAAGCATTTGTTTCGAGCAACGCCCATGCGGACTTCTTCTACTGCTCATACGCGATAGCCCAGGCCCATTAAACCATCTAATAGCATGGATTCTATTCAATTAGCTTCTATGAACAGGTATTATTTGGAGCATTCACACAACGTACGCGGTGATATTTCACGATTTCGCCTGATGCGATACTGAAAAATTTTATCACTGGGCAGGGCGTCCTGAAAAGTTAAGAGATGAGCGTATAACTTACCATTCATATAGTTAAAAGGTAGATCTGAGAATCGTCCACGGGAGCTCTAATCGAAGTCATATACCAGTGTGGAACATGTCTCGTTTTTTTGCAGCCAACTATGACTATGACAGTGCAAGTTCTTCATCAGAAGAGGATTTATTGTCTTCCACCGATGAGGAGTCATTGAACTCTTCTTTGAGTGAGGAAGAGGAGGAATCTGATGATTCCTTCTTTAACGATTCTGAATCAGAGTCTGATATCGACTCTGACGATTCAGAAGGCAGACCATACGGACCAGATTGGTTTAAGAAGTCAGAGTTCAGAAAAGGTGGTAACAACAAGTTCTTGAAGGGTGCCAACTATTCCGATTCCGAATCAGAAGATGAAGGTAAGAAAGTGGTCAAGTCTGCTAAGGAGAAGTTGTTGGATGAGATGCAAGCAGTGTACTCCAGTGTTGAGAATGCTGAAATGACGCAGGACTGGGTCACGATATTGAGTGAGTTGGACAACATTTCCCGTCTTTTGATCAGAGCTCAACAGCAAAACTATGGTATTCCAAATATTTTTATTAAGGTGTTGGCTCAGATTGAAGATGCTGTTGCTGATGCAGAACAGGCTGATATCAAGAACAAGGCCGTCGCTAGAGCTTACAACACTACCAAACAAAGAGTGAGGAAAGTGGTCAGAGAAAATGAAGATTTGCTTGCCAAGTTTAGAGAAAATCCAGAATCTTTTGACAAGGAAAGTACCGCCGATTTGGAACAGAATGCTGATAATGCTGAGTCGACCCCAACTTTCGGTAAGAAGGGTATCAATTTGTCAGCTTTGGCTACAGCTTCCTCTGAAGTCGGATTTTTCTCTGCTCTACGAATTGTCATGGATACTAGAGGTAAGAAAAATGTTGATCAATATGGTCTGATCAAGACAATGCAAGAACTGCTTGAAATTGCCAAGACTCCTTACGAGACCATCATGGCTTACCTAACTTTGATACCTATCAGATTTGATGCCTCAGCAAACCTTTCTTATCAACCAATCGAGCAATGGAAAGCGTCTTACAACGAAACATTGAAATTTTTGGAGATACTGAATGAGCACATCGAATCTTTCCAAGTTTCAGAGCTTGCTGAACGTAACGAGTTCATTGAAGAAGAACCACAGGCCGACGCCAACGGTGTCAGAAAGATTCTGGGATCTGTTTTCTCTTTCGTCGAGAGACTTGACGACGAATTCAATAAATCTCTTTTGAACACTGACCCTCACTCAAGTGATTATTTGGTCCGTCTAAGAGATGAACAACTGATCTACAATTTGATTTTGAGAACTCAAATTTATTTAGAGGCCACTCTACCTGAGGAAGAAAGGGAAAGACTCTTGGCACGTCCTTTAGTAAAGAGGCTGGACCACATCTACTACAAATCTACTGGATTGGTTAGCATAATAGAAACAAATGCTTGGAACAGTTTACCATCTAACTTCACCTCCAGTTACGTTCCATTTAACGGAACTGCAGATGATGCTTATGTCACAGGTTTGGTGGGATCATTGGCCGATAGTCTGCGTAAGCATAAGAACGGTGGGTTGCGCAAACGTGCCATTCTTTATCAAGTTTACTTCACTGCTTTGAACGTTGACTTCAGTACCGCTAAGGACATGTTGATAGAATCCAAAGTTCAAGCCTACATCAACAACTCTGATCCATCTTTGCAAATTCTGTTCAACAGGGTTGTTGTTCAACTTGGTCTAGCGGCTTTCAAATTGTGTTTGATCGAAGATTGTCACCAGGTTCTTAATGAGCTACTAGCAAGTTCACACTTGCGTGAGATCTTGGGTCAACAAACGTTGCAAAGAATCTCAGCTAACGTTGGCTCTTCATCTAGTGCCGATGAACGTGAACAATTATGTTTGCCCTACCATCAACATATCAACCTTGATCTAATTGACCTTGTCTTCATGACCTGTTCTCTGTTGATTGAGGTGCCTCAAATGACTGCCTTTTACTCAGGTATCAAGGTGAAAAGAATCCCTTACTCTCAAAAATCGATCCGTCGTGCTTTGGAGCACTACGACAAGTCAGCATTCCAAGGTCCGCCAGAGACCTTGAGAGATTATGTTTTGCATGCTGCTAAATCCATGCAGAAAGGTGACTGGGAGAAATGTAACTCCTATTTGAAGTCTGTCCCAACGTGGAAATTGTTGTCCAACGCAGACACTGTTTTGGAGAACCTGGCCGAAAGAGTCCAAATCGAGTCATTGAAGACCTTTTTCTTCACCTACAAAAGATTCTACGATAAGATTTCCATCGACAAACTGTCGGAATTATTCAGTGTTCCAAAAGACAAGGTCGTGGATATTATGGAGTTTGTCATTGCAGAATATGATATTGACGCCAAGTTAGATGAGAGCAAAGAAATCGTCATTGTCGAAGGTGATGAAATTACAAAATTGGAAGAGGTCGCTTTGAAGTTGAATAAGGAAGTAAAAATCGCAAAAGAACGCTTGAACCCATCCGCTGGCCGTCGTTAATTTAGGTGATGACTCTCTGTTTAGATTCGATTGCTTCTCAGAGGCTCTCACGGTTGCATACCTGTACATTATATCGCTCCAATGAGATGCGTAAATATATATTTGAATATGTACGACGAAAAAAATTCGTTATTTGATGCTCAACCCAGCAAGACGAATGGTATCTTGTGGCTTTACTCTTACCACTGCATGCTTCTGCTTCGTCTTTGTTATGTAAGTCGACTGATCAAGTCGCTTTTTCTGTTTCGCACGTAGGCTGTTGGCATTCGCGAAACATCATGTTTAGGACCAAATTATTAATTATCTTTATTTGAAACAAGTGAAAGAATACTTAATAAGGCTACAGAAAATCAGGCAAAATCGGATTCTGTGATACCCGATCTGTTGCACATTTCTCTGAAAATACCGTCTTCTCTGTCAAAGAGTGTCTTGGGTGTGTCAAATTCTTCAACTTCACCTTTCTCCAGAACTAAAATTCGATCGTAGGCTAAAATAGTCTTCAGCCGATGAGCAATACAGAGAATGGTACAGTCACTAAAAGATGCAGCAATCCTCGATTGAATTTTATTATCTGTTTCGTAATCGACAGACGACGTAGCTTCATCCAAAATGAGGACCTTGGACTGACGAACAAGTGCTCTCGTCAATGCAAGCAATTGTCTCTCTCCAAGCGAAAAATTAGAACCTTCCTCTTCAACTTGCTGATCTAGATGGAACTTGTGCAAACTGGACAGTGATCCGGTCTCATCAGGCTTCTGGTTGCGGACATTTTCCAAATCGGATGCTGCAATGGCACCCCCATTAACTAGTGCCTGCCACAGTTTATCATCTGAGCTTTCCTGGAAGGGATCCAAGTTCTTCCTGATGGTCCCTCTAAAAAGAACTGGATCTTGAGGAATGATGGACAATTTACGCCGCAGATCATATAGACCTATCTTGCTAATATCAACTCCGTCAATTAGTATTCGACCGTTTGCCAGCTCATTGATCCTATACAGGGCACTCATAATTGTTGATTTACCAGCACCTGTACGTCCACATATTCCAATCTTTTCACCACTCTTGATCCGCAAATTTAGGTCCTTCAATACAATTGGCAATCCCGGTCTGTAAGCAAAAGAAACTTCTTCGAAGTCTATCTCACCCTTGGAAGGCCAGTCTTCTGATGGAGCTCTCTCGGGCAAGGTGTAATCGGCTTCTAAAGGCAACTCCGTAGCATAAGCAACCAGTCTTTCTGCGCTGTTCATGTCATTTTCAGTTTGTGTCAGTGCTCTCAAGATTGTATTTAGTAGACCAGGGAGCTGTAGAACGTAGGTCAGTAAAACACCTGTCGACGCTGGCGAGATATGAAATTGTCTGGTCACACAAAGTAAAGTTATAAGCAATGCAAAAATCACAGCGATCATATCTAAGAAAATAGCAACCCATCTCTGTAGTGCTACTGATAAGTATCCGGCCTCGTTCATTTTATTAATCAAAAAGTCAGTCTTGACCAAAAATCTCTCCTGACTCCGATAAGCTTTTATTGTATCCATACCACCAAGGACTTCATTGAAGTTATTGTAAACAAAGGAACGCTGCACAGCTTCCAACCTCTTCACCTCTCGACCTGAGGCCTGATAATGATTCGCTATTAGTACGAACAATAGTAACAGGAAGGGCACTGCAATTGCAAACCAAGGGAGGTAGACAATGCATAATATAATCACCCCGACGATATTAGCAAACTGAGTCATCAACAAACGTAGAGACTCCGTCAATTCGTTGTCCAAGGCATCTGTATCTTTGGTGAAACGATTAAGAATTCTGCCGATCGGTGTAGTATCAAGATACGCCATAGGGGTGTGCAATATCCTCCCTACTGCCTGCAAGTTCAATGACTTCGAGGCCCTAACACCCATGTAACATAGTAGAGTAAACTGACCATTCATGAAGAAGAAAGCTCCAAAAACAAAAAATGAGTACAAACCCATATAGAAACTTGCCGACCTATTGGCAAATTTCTGTTCTGTCCAATAAGACAACCAAACGGATGAGAAAAGAGAGCAGAAAGTACTAGCAATCACGAGAATAATGTAAAAGGGAACTGCCAGAAAACCCCACTTCCCGACAGCTGCCCTAATGTACTTTTTGTAAACATCAAACTGCAAACTGTTAACAGCGCGTTCCTCTTTAGTAGTTAAACGGCCACTAACGTCATTAGCCTCTCTCGACCTCTTGCTGAGCTGTTTCTGAAGCTCCGAAAATTCTTTCGAATCATTTTTGCTCAAGTTTACCTCTTCCTCCCTAGATTTTTCCTCATCAGCCGTGATCCTATTCGGCTGTGACTTTTGAGAAGCAAACTGGAGCAGATTAACTAGAGTCGAATTAGTTTTTTTCAAGTCCTCTAACTTTCCGATCTCGAATGTCCCATCATTTCCTAGGACTATTACACGAGAAGCCTTCTCAATTAATGATAACTGATGAGTGGCTAAGATTCTAGTACTATTTTGGAGTTTTCCTAACATACACTCATCCATGATATGTTTCCCAACCCGAGAATCCACAGCGCTCAAAACGTCATCAAATAGAAAGATATCTTTGTCTTTATAGACACTCCTTGCCAGGTTAATACGTGCCTTCTGCCCTCCTGATAATGTAATACCACGCTCACCGATTTCAGTCATATCACCAGCAGGCAACATGTCAATATCTGCTTGTAGAGAACAAACGCGAATAACCTCACTGAAACGTTCTTGGTCGAAAGGTGAACCAAACAGAATATTATCACGTACAGTAGCATTCTGAATCCAAGGGTAACCACACATGAGCAAATCACCATTTACCTCTACATCACCGGTCGTTTTGCGCATGAACCCAGCCATCGCATTCAGCAAAGATGTCTTACCAGTACCAATTGGGCCTGTCACCATGATGAACTCTCCTTTTTCAATCTCAAAATTTAAATTACTGAAGCCCCTGAAAGATCTCTTATCATTTATCTTGCCTTGATCATTTTGAGACTTGGGTGCTTGAGGTAACTTATCGATATTATTTTTGGTTCTGCTCGACCTTTTGCTCGATTTCTGCTCTTCCTTCTCCTTCTCTTCTTCGAAATCATTCATTTCAAAATCTTCCCATTCGAAAGATGCGTCTGTCATCCTTAATGCAACATTTTTTGGCAACTCTAACAGGGATCGAGTCCTTTCAAATGTTTCGTTTCTTTCCTCTGGTGCTTCAAGCAATTCTTGCAGTCTACCAAGACCGATAATCATGTCGATACCAGTGGCAATCGATATAGGAAGAAAGAACATCTGAAGACTCAGAACTTGAAATAATGACAGCGATGCAAATATATTCCCTGGAGATCTACCACCACGATTTACTTTGTACATCGCCAAAAAAGTTACCAAAGACGCGATACTAGGCAGAGACATAGCCAAACCGATCATGAAATTCTTGGTATATTGCATATTTCTAACCTGAACAATTTCGTTTGATCTAATGTCCCCGATAGTCTTCTCATAAGCATTTTCCCAGGCATAGTACTTTACCATCTTCATATTGTTCAGTACTTCTCTCATCATGGTGACTCTCGAATCAGTCAAAATGTTCGCTCTTATCCTTAGTTGAATGATAAGTTTGAAAGCGAACAAAGTCATGAGGAACATGCAGAAAAAGACACCGATACCCACTAAGGCAATAGGTCCAACGTTGACGATCAATAGTACGATGCAAATGGCGAGAATAGCCGGAAAACCAGCCAAGAAAGGTTGAAATGAGAGGGCAAACTCAATTCTTGCCAAGTCGGTAGTAACAAACGAAGTTACCTTACCATTCGGATACTTATGTCTTGCATAAGCAGACGCATAAAACATCTTGTTCAAGGCGGCCTTTGTTAAAACTGACTTAGCTTGTACACCAATCGTTTGTGACGCCAGAAAGAAATGATTGAAGAATAGGCCGTTCAGGAGCATCATCAAACAAGCACCAATGGCATACCCAACACCCTTGTTAACGGCCAAATGGGGCATGAGGGCCTTCTTTTGAACAAACTCTATCAAACGCTTTGTGATCATGGGATTAAAACCAGAAGTGCAGTTTGCAAGGATGGCACACAGAACAGCCCAAAGGTACTGACGCTGAAATGTAAAATATAAAGCTTTCAAAGTCGTCAAGTTGGGCAACTTTGCATTAGCCAAGACTTCCTCATCTGTGGCATCAGGATGATCTTTTAGGTATCGCTCTCGACTCTTCTCAAAATAATATTTCATATTCTTGTCAAAAGCATCAAACAATTTTTCTATTGACATCTTCTCCTCCATTTTGAAGAGGTCATTCGGTTGGACCGTTCTCTTATAACCAACTCGTATAATAGGGTAAACCCACCACAGAAATACTCTCGATAAATAGTTTGATCGCAGTATGGGGAACGTCTTCCTTTCCTCATCACTCTCAGGTACAGGCGGCAGCTTCTTTTTGTGCAGAAAGGAGAATAACCGTTTCTGTGCGTAGATGTCCGACTGAGTAACTTTCTCCAAATCGTCGCTGTTCAGAAAAGTTTCAGGCTTATTTCGATTAATAACATATTCACCTGTAGAAGAAAGCCCCTGCTTCTCCCGACGACCGCCCTTGAACGCTTCTTCAACATCTGCAGAACTAGTCCCGGTGCTAGATTCGTCTCCACCTGTCGACCTGAAGCTCGAACTAGTAGAATCACTGGGTACGCCTTTTGAAGCGCCTCTACTCATCGCGAGTGTACACTGCTGTTTGTTTTTGGAATATTGATGGCCTAAACTTTCGGTCACTGGATCAAAAGTCTCCTATATGTACTGACGGCGCTTTCTCGTAGCTTACCTAATTGTGGCAAATACGATGCTGGAAGAAGGAAATAAGAAAATGGTTCGTAACAATGCCCTGAGAACTTTCAGAAGCAATCGCTGTCCGTCAAACCAACATTAGAGCCGAGTAGTGTTAAAGGCTTGGCACATTGTTTAGTTGCTATCGAAGCACATGAGTAATGCCCAACAATGGCAAATGGCGGCTTATACCCGCTCCCTAGATGGGTAGTAGCTCCATGGATCGAGAAACATGGCCGCTCCGCGGAACACCAGGGCACGATTGACGACGGCTCATACCACACGTGATAAAAACGTGACATACAACATAGTGGCGGCTAACGGTTCCGGCTCGTGGCCCAAACTTCCCTGGGAATTACCATATAACTAGCTACCTTAGGGGCCAAAAAGTCAGTACCGCCTGTCTTGTCTTTCTAGTTCCCTGTCCTTGGGCAGAAAACGATCGGTCTTTGTTTTCTGTGGTCCCTGAATAGCCGCTTATATATGCCACAGACCAAGACCGAGAAAAGGGGTGCGCGCGGATCTCACGTGACATCAGCGGCTAAGTTGTGGGCGACCGCATATGAAAGAGACGCGTTCTCGATGTTCTGTGTCGCTGAAAGGGCCATTCAAAGCAACAACATGTGAGGTGAGATCTAGAGAGTTATTGATGACGCCACACTGGGCGCAGTTATTCGAGCTGCTGAGGTCGTCAGATGCTGCTGTGGCGAGGAACCCAGAATTTTCGAACACAAGGCATGGGAAGGTCCCATATATGATCGGATTGCCTGTTTCAACAGATCAAACCTCCGCGATGCGTGTATTTCGTCTATGGCATATGCTTAAAATCGATGCGATCTACGGAATTTCTCTTGTCCAAAGGTTATAATACTAATACACTTCTGTTCGAATCATAAAAGCGAGAAAAGGGGAATGAAGCAGTAAGAGGTTTGGAAGAGGAGCCTTTTCAATTGGAAACAAGTCAAGCTCTAATTTTGAATTCCCCCAAGGATAAACGAAAAGAATAAGAGACGTTTGTCTCAAGCTTTTGACTAGTTGCAGTGCTTTCCTGTTGGTGAAGAAAATCAAAAGCAGGTTTCCACCTAAGCTGACACCTCTCAGTTCGGGATTAACCTTTCTGACAATTCATCGTCAGAAGAGACGAACAACAGTCGTTTCGGCCATCTCGCTTTTGTGTGAAAAGATTTTCAAGAAGGCATAATAAGAGTGAGGTAATGACCTTAACAGGCCTTGAGTGACCTACAGAAGTTGTGACTGGGCTTGCTTTGGATCAATCACAATCCTCCGTGACATTTTTTGGTCAGCTGTCATATTGCTACGATCCTATCCCGTTCAGTGACTGCAAACCACGGTCGGAACATTGGCTAATTTGTGACGTTAACGTGGTCCGAACAGCTAGATTGCAAGTTTTTTTCCAGGTAATCCCTTCATTTATCACCATCCCACAGTTCAGAGATGTCTGCGCTACCGGACGAAGTCAATAGCACTCTAATCAATGTGCTTCACGGATTTGCATCCGCCGACAATGAAACTCGTACCGCTGCTGAAAAGACTTTGAATCAGGACTGGATTACTGCTTCCAATATTGAAGTACTCTTGATTTTTTTATCTGAGCAGGCTGCTTTTTCACATGATCTGACCTCTGCTGCCTTGTCTGCGGTTTTGTTTAGAAAGCTGGCGCTGAGGGCCCCACCATCTTCGAAAACCGTCATTATTGCCAAGAACATTACACAAATCAGTGGAAACGGTCTCAATCAAATAAGATCTACTCTCCTGAAGGGTTTTATCTCAGAGAGACCTAGCAACATTAGACATAAGTTATCCGATGCAATTGCAGAATGTGCGCAGGAGGATCTTCCCGAATGGGCCGAACTTTTACAGACTTTAATTGAGGCTCTAAAAAATGATGATCCAAATTTCCGAGAGTCAAGCTTCAGAATTCTCTCGACTGTGCCACACCTGGTTAATAACGTCGATGTAATGAACATTTTGCCACTGTTCGAAGCAGGGTTCACCGATTCCAATGATGATGTCAAAATAGCTTCGGTAACTGCGTTCGTCGGTTACTTCAAACAATTGCCAAAAGCGCACTGGTCTAAAATTGGTGTTCTTCTACCTAGTCTGCTTAATAGCTTACCAAAATTCCTGGATGATGGTAAAGAGGATGCTTTGGCCTCTGTTTTCGAGTCCTTAATTGAATTAGTTGAACTTGCTCCAAAACTTTTCAAGGATATGTTTGACCAATTGATCCAATTTGCTTGCATTGTCATTAAGTTGACTGACTTAGAAACTCCCGCTAGAACCACCGCTTTAGAACTTCTTACCGTTTTTAGCGAAAACTCCCCTCAGATGTGCAAATCTAATCCCAACTATGCACAATCAATGATCATGGCGACTCTGTTAATGATTACAGAGGTATCCATCGATGACGACGAAGCCACTGATTGGAGGGATTCTGATGATGCCGAGGATGAAGAAGAGGAAGTCGCCTATGATCATGCTCGTCAAGCTTTGGATCGTATATCTTTGAAATTGGGAGGAAAGTACCTGGCCGCTCCGTTATTTCATTACTTGCAAGAGATGATTTCTTCTACCCAATGGAGAGAACGCTTCGGTGCATTGATGGCTCTTTCATCAGCAGCCGAAGGGTGCCGTGACGTTCTGATTGGCGAGATTCCTAAAATACTGGACATGGTATTGCCATTGATCAACGATCCACACCCAAGAGTTCAATACGGTTGTTGCAATGTTCTAGGACAGATCTCCACAGATTTCGCCCCATTAATCCAGAGAACCTCACATGATAGAATTTTACCTGCATTGATTTCCAAGCTAACCAGCGATTCGATTGATCGAGTTCAGACACATGCCGCCGCAGCGTTGGTCAATTTTTCCGAACATGCAAATCAAGCAATTCTAGAACCATACTTGGACAGTCTTTTAACGAATCTTCTAACCTTGTTGCAGAGCAGTCAGCTTTATGTTCAAGAACAAGCACTTACAACCATTGCTTTTATTGCTGAAGCCGCTGAGAAAAAGTTTATCAAGTATTATGATACATTGATGCCGCTACTTTTAAACGTTTTGAAGATGGATGTCAATGGTGCCAACAGGGTCTTGAAGGGCAAGTGCATCGAATGTGCAACCTTGATTGCTTTGGCTGTTGGGAAAGATAAATTTTCTGATCATTCTCAAGAATTGGTTAACCTTCTCATACTCTATCAAAACAATGGTATCCAAGACGATGATCCTATAAAAACATACCTAGAGCATGGTTGGAGTAGAATTTGTAGGATTTTGCGGGAGGACTTTGTTCCTTTACTTCCAATAGTGCTCCCTCCACTGATTGAAACAGCAAAAGCTACTCAAGATGTGAGTCTGATCGAAGAAGAGGAGGCCGCTAATTTTCAGCAGTACGTGGACTGGGACGTCGTTCAAATCCAAGGGAAGCACATTGCTATTCACACATCTATTTTAGATGACAAAGTTTCAGCAATGGAGCTGCTTCAGGTATACAGTACAGTGCTCAAGAGCTTGTTCGCCGGTTACGTGATTGATATCATGAATGACATCGCTGTCCCATCTATCGACTTCTACTTACATGATGGGGTGCGGGCAACTGGTGCCACCTTGATCCCAGTTTTGTTGTCTTGCTTGATTTCTGCCGTTGGCTTGCAAAATGACGACGTTCAGCAACTTTGGTTATCCGCTTCATCCAAACTGATATCTGGCATCATGTCAGAGCCAATGCCTGAAATTACACAAATATACCATTCAGCACTGGTTGATTCAGTCAACACCATGGGAACGGATTGCTTAAACGAGGAATCCCAGGAAAAATTCACCAAGGGTGTTTCGGCCAACTTGACAGACGTTTTCGAACGTGTCAAACAGCGTCACTCTGAAGATGACGAGTACAATGAAGACATTGACGAGGAATACGAGGACTTCACCGATGAAGACCTACTTGACGAGATCAACAAATCCATCGTGGCGTTTTTCAAGGCAACTAAAGGTCAATACTTATCTCACTTCCAAAGTATATGGCCTCTTGTTTCCACTTATCTGCAGGACAGTGAGATAATTTTGACCCTTTTCGCTTTAGTGGCCGTTGGAGATATGATCCAGTACTGTGGCGAAGGCTCCGTACTCTACAAAGATGAAATTGTGCCCAAGTTGTCCGCTTATTTAGTATCCCCAGAACCAAGTATTCGTCAAGCAGCTGCTTACACGATCGGAATTGCTGCTCAGTACGCACCTTCCTCTTATGGTGACGTTTGTGTGTCTTCTATGGAGGTCCTATTCCAAGTGGTGGGGATTCCAGACGCCAAATCAGATGAGAATCAAACCGCGACTGAAAACGCAAGTGCTGCTATTGCCAAGATCCTGCACTCTTTTGCGGGCAACATTTCAAATGTCGATGGATACATCGCAAACTGGTTGCAAACGCTGCCTATAACTGTTGATGACGAGGCGGCCGCTTTCGCATACAGGTTTTTGAGCCATTTGATCGACATTCAATCACCTGCTGTAAGTGGCGCTTCAAACATCCCAAAGGTTGTCGATAGTGTCGTACAAGCATTGCAACACAAATCGATTACGGGCAAGAATGCTGCAGCTGTTGTTGAATCCACGAAAAGGTTGCTCGGAACTCTTCCTCAAGAAGAGGCAATGAGTATCTTTCAAACCTACCCACCTGATGTGATGCAAACTATTCAAATTTGGTTCTCCTAACGGCATTCATAATTTTTCTGCATATATAGTGTAATTTCCTTGCACATATCCTTCGTCCACCTCATTGAGGTCCAAGTACGAACGAACTAATACAAGTTTGGTATGATCCCATAGCCAAGGATCAGGCGAGCTGGACCTATCCTCTCGGCAGCTTTGTATGGTTTAATATCTACTACTGGCTATCTAATTACCAAGACAAGAGATCTCTCAATAAGCATTGTAGACGAAAGTGAAAAAAAAAAAAAAACAGATGCGATGAGATGAGATTAACTGCAAGCTGAGCAATTGGAGTACAAGCCATAGCAGACTGTAGAAGTAGCACATACCTGATGGGATTGGCAGCGGCAAGAACTAAACAGAGATTTGGATTGGATCCAAGGAACACCGCGTGGAGCAATGATACCTCCAGGTTTGGACACACAATGCTGGAGAAATTCGGATGGAAACCGGGCATGGGTCTTGGTATGATCCCCACAGAGTCGCACAAGTCGCACATCAAAGTGACAATCAAGGACGATAACCTGGGACTTGGGGCCAAGATCAAGCGAAAAGAAAGAAAAGATGAGTTCGACAACGGTGAGTGTGCAGGACTTGACGTATTTCAGAGGATTTTGGGTAGACTCAATGGTAAGGAACAAGCTATAACCGACGAATTGGAGAAACAGAGGATCGATAAGGTACTGAATGGCAAATGGGGAGTACATTTCATCAAAGGTGAAGTGCTAGCAAGCACATGGGATCCAGAAACAAAAAAACTGAAGAGCTATTCCAACAACAAGATAACAGCGGAAACGGATCCATCGAGTGACTCTGACTCCAGTGAAGAAGTGAGGACGAAGGACAAGAAACGTAAGGATAAATCGAGAAAGTCCAAGCACAGTAAGGAATTAAAGAAAGAAAGAAAGGAACAGAAGAAGGAGAGGAAAGAGAAGAAGAGGGAGAAAAAAATCAAGAAAGTGAAGAAGAAGGAGAAACATCTGTCGAAGAAGGACTCGTCAAAGAATGTCGCTTACCTCGAGCCCAGTCCATCTGCTTCGAATATACCGGCCAATGTCTCTACGAGACTATCTATCAGAGCCAAACATATTCGACAAAAGAGAGCAGCTACAATGGACTCAAAAGCATTGAACGAGATTTTTATGATAACAGACAGCTAATTCAGTTGCATGGTTTTGTCAGGAGAGCTAGATGCTTTGTGATGTTTCAGTTGTTGCTTACATTAAACGTATAGATGTTCGCATAAACCGTACTTATAGAAATACATACTACCTTTGTTGGATAGTTCGAATTTTTTTTGATTTGGATAGTTATTCATGTGAGCGCCTAAGCCAAAGCAAAACCGATACCTGCAACCAAGGAGATTGTGGCAATGGATGAAAGAATGACTTGAGACAAGTTGATTTGAGCGTTAGAAATGGCAGCATTCTTGCCGGTACTAGTGGAGCTACCAGAGGATCCACTTGAAGTCGAAGAGCCAGACTTGCTGCTGGAGCCAGACTTGCTACTGGAGCCAGCGCTGGAGTTAGAGCTGGACTTGGAACCACTGTAACTAACAGTGGTACTTGCCTGACCAGTACCGCTGCTGCCAATTTGACTTAGAACAGTTGCACAGGCACTTTGAGTGGAGGCAGATTGCAAAGTAGCGGAACCACTGAAGTCACAGTCCGACTTACTACCACCGTTGTGGTTGTAGTACAAGTTCAAAATGAATGAAAGCTTCTCTTTTGCACTACAGAAGGAGTAGGAGCCGTAGTCACCAGATGTACCGTTAGCAATGATACCAGCACAGGAGATTTCGTTGCACACATAGTCGAATAGATCTTGGTAGTCATCCTCTGCGACATCATCCTTGATGACACAGGACAAAGCAGCGTTCATACAGTCACACAAGTCTTCGCTTGGAGTTGGTGGTAACTCAGTGGCAGCCATCCAGTTAGTGTTGGTAGCAGGACAAGCCAAAGAGGTAGAAGTAGGAGTGTAAGAAGCAGTGTTATCAGAAGTTGGAGAAATGCTGTTAATTTCTGAAGAGTAGTAGCCGAAGTCTTCTAGAGTCTTGACATTGTCACCATCGATACTGACTAGACCGTAGTTGTTGTCTTCTTCGAAGTACATGTAAACAATACCACCAGACCAGACATCAGTCATGTCATCACCGTATAGAGCTTGGACCTCAGTGAATTTTCTTGGTTGAACTTCATTACAACCGTATTCGGAGAAAAAGATTGGAATACTCAAGTTTGCGAAATCCTTGGTTCTATCAGCAAAACCAGAACTTTGGAAAGTCTTGTCACCACACCATTCGTACATGTTAATACCGTAGAAATCAGCCTTATCATCACTGTCACCACAGGCAAAGTAGTCAGCCATTGGAACTCTAGTATCACTGTCATCGTTAGAAGAGTAACCAACTGGGATAGTTCTATAGTCCTTTTCCTTGATGTAAGACTTCATATCTCTGATAGCTGCCTTGACAAATGGAGAAGCATCAGTGTTAGTGTTGTTGTTGGTGACCTCGTTACCAGCAAAGAAACCCAAGACATTTGGGTACTTGGCAAACTCGTCAACGACAGAGGTGTAACGTTCGTATAGAGTCAAATCCCAACTTGGGCTCGAACGATCAATAGATTCTTTTGGAGCAGACAAATCGGCAATAACGTAAATACCAGCATCGTTCAATGCATTCATACATTGGTCATGGTTCAAAGTGGTGTTAATGGCGTAAACACGGACAACATTGGTGTTCAATTTTTGCAAATATGGGATATCTCTAGAACACTTAGAGTAATCAGCCAATGGATCGTTGATAGTAGCATCATCGGTTGCATTAGCGGTATCAGCTTGGTAAGCGACACCTCTGATGTAGAACTGAGAACCGTTGTTGGCAAAGAAAAACTTGTTACCAACAACCTCGATGGCTGGTAGATCTTCAGCAGTGGCGAAACTTGAGAACAAGGATGCCACTGTGGCAGCTGCTAAACTTTTGAGCAACATGATAAATTCCACTTAGCGAGTTCAATTGGTGCTTAACTGGACACTTTTATGTAACTAGTAGGGAGTGAACTGATCGAAAACGAAAGGATCTGATAACAAAAGCGAAAGTTCCCACTCGATTAAATATCTCAGAAAAAACTTCTCCAAATGAAATTGAAAGAAAGAAACTCTCAACAAATAAGTCGCCGGTAAATTACGAAAAACGATTACTGAAAAAGTTCCCCAAACATTGGTCCTCTTATAACAAACAACAGGGTACGCTTGTCATCTCGAGGTACAGGAAAAATCACCTCAAGATCGTCGCCAGTGCGTGGCGACACACTGCCAATGCAACTGCGACCGCGACGACGGATATTTGGCCCACGAAAAATCTTACCTTCCAATCTTATCTCGGTCGCGTTTTCCAAAAAAAGCATTTATTGCACTTTACCAAGCATATCACGGAAACAAACCTAAAATGCTTGGCCATAACCCTGTGGAGCTTCAAAATTCGCGTCTGAAAACACGCGTGTCGATCAAAACGTCGGGCTCTAGCCGATGAAAAAGAAAAGGAGAAAATGGCTCGAGCTCGAGAAACCCGCTGAAAAGCCTCACCGGCTCATTGAGAGCCAAGACGCAAGGCTCGAGGCTCGCTTTCGAGTTCCGCATGACATAAACTTGGGCTAGGGCACCGTCTTGAATTGTGGGAAAGGAGGTGTTGTCGTCAGTATTGTAGCTGGCGCATTAGGTCCCGTGTCATTGTTGTCTTGGTGGCTGGGCTGAACGACGCCATATAGCGGGGAGCTGATGAGCATTTGGGACGGATCAGAGATTATTGTGTCAGCGAAGAAGGGCGCTATTGCCAAGACTAGTAGGGTCCCTAGGATTCCAAAAAAGAGTAGGAAGTACTTGCGCACTATCGTATTCCTCCGTTTCTTCTGCTTCTTGCTGTAGAACTTCTTCGTAGTGACCATTCGTGAGGGCTTCAGCCAAAATAGAACCATTGAGTGCCAATGGTCGATGAAAGGAATGAATATCAAAGGTGTCTGGACGTAGAGAATAAGGTGTGCCAAGAAAAAATCTCCAGCGAAATAACTTGATTCCATGATCTTGACTGCAAACTCTCGTAGCGGTTGCATAACCATTGTCCACCCCCATCCAGTGTTATACCAGTTTCCAGACCACCAGGCTAAATGAGACGACTCATTCTTAAGTTCCTTAGTGAGAATCAATATCGTGCAAATCTTGAACAGTAGTATATGTAAGTTGATGGTCGAGATCACTAGCAAAAGCGTTCTCGCAAAATTCCATCCTTCTAGAAACCACATAATTTCAAAATCGATCAAGTAAATAATCACAGAAAAACCATGGGCGAGAAGTGCCACAGCGCCTCCACCTCTTTTGCAAAATGCTGAAAGCAATGGCGCCGCCACAAATGATGTACCGAACAGGCACAGTAGAATTATCACATTCAGTAGAATTGGAAGCATAGTGACGAGGACTAAGCGTATCACAGACTGGGTTGGTGTGGGTTGTTTTACTCCAGTTTGCGCATTGATAAATGTGTAAGCTGTGAAATTGAACAAAAAGACAAAAAATGGCATGAACAGCTCTGCAAATAAGGCATTACCAAGCTTCGTTCCTCTATTATACACAATAGCATTCACTGATGAATCCTTGATGGTTTTCTTCTTATAACCTGTGTACCTCGCCCTCGAACTTCTAACAAAACTACTCCAGGATTCTTTCTGATATTTAGCATTTCCAGCTGATAACCAATGAATGAAATTTCTGTAATCGATGAAAAAGTCTTTGAAGACAAACTGATGTGGGTTAAATATGAAGGGAGCAAAACACATTGAAATCACTGTAATCCAAAACCACAAGAGGGCGGGCTGCCACATGGAAACCATACCGAAGATCAGCATTAATAGGACTTGAACACCAGAGTAAATCGCCACATTAACAAATCTTGAGTAGAGGATAGCAAAGTCAATTCTGGTGATAGCGAATCCTCTACCAGTCGAAATATATTTGGCACCACCAAATGTCAAGTCGCTCAGCAAAGAATTTGAGTAAACTTGACAAACAAACACTTCGAACAAAGGAGCCATCGAAAGGAGATGATGAAAAAATCTTGCAGTGGCCTTCCATATACCTTTCTCCAGAAGTTCCTGTATAAGCAATGGGGCAAATGCTATGAAAAAAACAATAAAGATGGAAAGGACAAATATCGATACCCAATGAAGGGCAGGCTGAATATTGTAACATCCAAGTGGTTCTTCAATGGCAGTAATGGGTCGATCTCTATCATACTTGCATAAGATTGTTTCATGCTTCAAAGAGCCCAAATTTAGAAGAAGAAGGAAGAACAGCTGAACAGAAAGGGAAATGAACAAGTTATTCAGGTGAAAACCGGGATGTGCATAAAAGAACGACAAAAATCGATCGATTGGTAATTGAGTCCCCAGATAATAGTATTCTCTGGATAGTAGTTGTTCACCCATTCCTGCGCCAATTTTGGTTGTAAAATTTAAAATCGATCCAAAGCCCAAGTCTCTACCTTTCCCGCACTGATAGTAATCACTGTGTTTAATCCTGCCGCCGCGGCACATTGCATTCATACCTGCATAGATATCTTCATTCAAATGAAGACTCTTTTGTGCCTTAGATAATCCCCCTCTTGTGGTCATGAATATGGCATTTAAGAAATCAGGATGTCCATAATGAAGCTTACCACCAATCTCAGCTAATGTCCTCGCAAACAAAGTCCCGAAAGTCTGCTCTTTCCCTGCGGCTATGTCACCCAGGACTCCAATGTTTTCAGAAAAGATATACTCTCTAGCGCCCAGTATTGCCACCGGCGAGGGTTCGTCATCATACTCAATTCCAGGAATGTAAGGCACAGTTTCATTGAGTCCCATCTCTTCAAATTCACTAAGTACGGATCGAATTTTGAGACACTCCTCCAAATAGTTATCTTGATTAGCATCAATTACTTGAATGTACTCACCACGATAAAATATCAAGGAATGATTTTGATTGTCCGATTTACCGTCCCCGAGTATGGGATTACCTGAAAGACGAATCTTAAAGATTGGTTTTCGTAAGCCAGTTTCTGGCTCAATATCTGCATGACCGTTAGTCAGGCATGAATAGTACAATATCTCTTCTTGATCTGAGTCAGGATTCTTTTCTTCCGCCAAAAAGGATATAAACATGTTTGGATACAATTTCAACAGTAGTTCAGTAGCTTCTTTTTCATCTCGATTGAACTTCGTATACCTTTGCATAGCAACAAGCATACGAAATTTTCTATTAGCCATAATATCCAGACCGTTCTCCAATGCATCCACTCGATTCCCATAGTACTGCAGTAATGATGGATTTTCGATTCTGTACAACAACTTTATTGCTTTAGAGTAGTTCATGAAGCCAGATACTGTTCGATACAAAGTTTGGGATCTAAGGGATGCCCAGATTCTTGTTCTTGAAGTATAAGAAGCCTCCGAGGAGCTGAAACCAAAGACTTGGTATGGGAGATCATTAATTTTCTTTTGTACCTCGTCACTGCCATCGTTTTCGCCCCGATCGAGTACAGCATAGGGATTGCTGTGACAGCTTAAAGACGTTTCGTTATAGTTCATGTTATCATCACAGATTATCTTCGTAGCGTCCTTCTCTAAAGACAAAAGTTTTGTATCTCTAACAAATGAATCCCATTCCGCTGCATGGAGTTGCTTCAAATACTCGAGGACCGTTATCTTGCTTTGGCTTGATTCTTCTTTGATAACTTCTCTTAATGAAAGTAGAACCTTTTCGGAATAATGTGGGATAAGAACGGTGAAAGTTGGCATGCATTCGACAGGCATTGGCTCAGTTATGGGTGTTGACAGTGACTGTGCAAAAAACGAGATCCTTCTTCTAGCTTCTGAGTTTGATGGAAAATACTCGACAGATTTGAAAGTTGAATCATCCTGAGCTATGAAAAAAGTTGGTGATTTCAAGGTTTTTTTATCCTGATTCATGGAATCAACCTGTTGAAACAAAAGCTTTTGAACATGTTCGATGGATAAAAGATGCTCACGATACATTGAAATAACAATGGCATTCCAAACCTGGGAGATTAATACCTTTGGTTTATACTTAATATCCATTTCAGAAGTGGCCAAAATTTTCGAGTAAATTCTTTTGGGCAGTCTGGCGTAAATGTTTTTCCATGGTGTGAGTATTGAAGTACCTAATGAGAATGATAACATGATGGAAAAGGCACAGTTACAAATGATATACCACAGGTAAGTATCCAGAAAGAAGAGCCCTAAATCGGTTAGGATCATAAGACCCAACGTAATCTTTGACTGCCAGGCACAAAACCATTTTCCGAGAATTCCATCGCCTGCGCACCTTGACATATTCAATATTGACAAAACTCTTATAGGGTCTCTCAAAGAAAGTGTCAGAAAGAAATAAGATTCAATAAACTTCCCTAAGAACACAAAGAACCACAAACCATATGAGAACCATCTACTTCTACCGCTCAATTTTGGGAAAGAAGCGGTAAAAATTTGTGAAGCCACATATTTCCTCTTCTTCTTACCAAGGTTCAAGTAAGAACCAAACATTCCACCCAAGGGTCTTATTGCGAAAAATAAAGTAGTTATCAATGCAATAATCAATTGAATGATTGAAGCGATGTATGCCGATTTGGAGTGAACATCTAATTCAAAAAACCCAAAGATGTAAACAGATGGACCGAAATTGATTATGAGACACAGAATCAATCCAAATAATCTTCTTGTCAGATGTTGAGCTCCGGGCCAACTTCGTGGAACAAATCGCCATTCGAACAATGTGGCTAGTATTTGAATTAGACAAGAGACGGTCCCAGCCAGGGCCATCGCAGAGAGCCTAGATTGTGGTGTTGGAGGAT
This sequence comes from Torulaspora maleeae, assembly GCA_003708055.3. Classification (NCBI taxonomy): domain Eukaryota; kingdom Fungi; phylum Ascomycota; class Saccharomycetes; order Saccharomycetales; family Saccharomycetaceae; genus Torulaspora; species Torulaspora maleeae. Next base: position 494,206 of record PPNA03000006.1, on the reverse strand, counting down.
TATTCAGTAACTGAATATACTCTTTTGTGTAGAAGGTTGGCGCGTTGAACGATGTAAAGAACCAGAATGGTGCCAAATGAATAATCCAAAATCGATTAAAGTTTGTAACACAGTGCATCCAGCCCCTTGTCTCTCTATAAGTCTTGTAGAAAACCCGAGACCATTCGATGTCTTTGAAATGAAGGTATCGTTCTTGTAAACGTTTATCTACCAGTCTATCACCATTTCTTAACACGATTCTTTCAATTCCCTCTGGATACCAAAAGAGCTGATTCACATCGTCATACCCTATAACATCCTTATGATCATTATCTCGTCTCACCCACCGACCATTATTTTCTTTGACATAGACCTGATCCTTCAAGAAATCGTATAGTGGAGTAATAGTATTGTTCAGAAAAGAGTACTCAGCCGCTGTCGGAGCCTTCTCTGGAGCCACGGCGGCGGCGGCGGCTTCACTTGAACCACTATCTTCGTGAGTAGCGATATCTCCAGATTCACACTCCGTCGCTGTGTCGAAATCCAGGGCGCATTTGAAGATGAAGCACAAACATTCAGGCGCGAACCGAACTTGATTGGCTTCCCCCCAACAAAGCAGATATAGCGCCAACTGTCTTGCCATCTCGTGGTAACTTAGCTGTCTCATCTTCAACTTCCACTTGTAATCGGCGGTCTCAAAGCACTCGCGGTCCCGTAACTGCTCATGGGTCAGCGTGATCTTGCGATGGCTGCTGATAAACTCCTGTTCACGTTGGTTCCACTGATCCATCTGCTCCTGAATCGAGATCCCGCGTTTCTTAGCCAGTTTGAGGTTTCTCTGCCTCGACTTGCCCCGTAGCTTCATGTTCTGGAACCCCACTTCCTCGTCCAGGTCCATCTGTGCGGCAAAGAACCACTTCCGAAAGTTAGCGTGCTCTCCGCCGATGTACGACACATGCAGCGACAGCAGCGCGTTGAGAGCTCCACACCTGCTGGCTCGCGAGTCCAGCTGCGCCAACAAATGATGAAGCATGTTCTCCTTCGACGACTGCTGGAATCCAAACTTTACCGCCAGCCCGTCGAATATCTCACTGAGCTCTCGCCGTGTTACCGGCACCTCCTCATCCTGGCACCACGCCGGGTACTCGACTTCTGTAACTGACCCTGGCGACTCACTCATCCTCGTCTGTGTCACTGAGTCCTGCAAGGAGGGAACAGACGCTTCCCCCCGGACCCTCCTGCCTTATATAGCCGCCCACACTCGGCGGCTACCTGATATTAGGGGAGCACCCACGCACCATCTGTCACCCGGCCTGTGCCACAAAGAGGCTTCGAGCCGCAGCCGATCTGTTTTTGCCCGATGCAGAAGTATTTCCCGATCCGGCAAGTGTACACCGATCCCGTCGCGTTCTAGGCTCGGCTTTTAACCGGCGCTGCCTGAAGATCTGAGACGGTCCTGAAACACGCTGTAAGGTGAAAAATTTGATGCTTCTTCTTCACCTCATTCAGCCATTGATGAGTACGTTTTACGCCATTAGGAAGTAATGGGACCTGTCAGACAACGTTGAGTTGCAGTAAACAGCGTGGGTGTGGAATCGTGGAAAAATTTGGCGACCACAGATGGAGGTCGTTTGGGTTAGGTCTCAGTTCCGTTCTACTCCTTACTTACTAGCTAGTTGTTTATAAGATAACGGGCTTTGAGACTGCATATACGTTCGTTTCATTTGTCGGAGGCAGTTTAAGCTAGACAGTTGCACCAGAACCAACTAATTCATTCCTTTACTTTCTAGCCTCTATTGCAACTCATTCGTTAACAAGATGCGTTTTTCCAATTTGATCGTCGGTGCCTCTCTATCTGCGGCCGCACTTGCTGCGCCAGCAGTTCACCAACACAAGCGTGAAGCTGCTACCACCACTGTCCGTACCAAGGTCACCGTTGTGGTTGGTGGTGACGGTTCTGTTGTTGCCAACAAAGCCGAGGCTGCTGTTTCTAGTGTTACCACCAGCGCAGCTGCTGTGGAGACCACTGCTTCCGTGGCTGTTGAATCCACTGTTGCTTCTTCTGCTGCTTCGACCTCTGAGGTTGCCAGCAGCAGCTCTAGCAGCTCCAGCGCTGCCAGCTCTTCTGGCTCTTCTTCCGACTCTGATGTCACCATCGGTGCTGCCGGTGTCAAGGGTATCACTTACTCTCCTTACACCGACAGCGGTAGCTGTAAGTCTGTCAGCGAGATCAAATCAGACTTCGCCTCTCTAACTGACTACCCAGTCATCAGACTGTACGGTGTGGACTGTGACCAAGTCGCTAGCGTTCTACAGGTCAAGGGCTCTTCACAAAAGTTGTTCTTGGGTATTTACGACGTTGGTGCTATCGAAGACGGTGCTCAAACCATCGCCAGCGCCATCGAGAAGTACGGTTCCTGGGACGATGTTGTTACCGTCTCTGTCGGTAACGAGTTGGTCAACGCTGGTTCAGCTACTCCTGCTCAAGTCGGCCAATACGTCTCTTCTGCTAAGTCTGCTTTGAAGTCTCTAGGTTACACCGGTAGCGTTGTCTCCGTTGACACTTTCATCGCCGTCATTAACAACCCAGAGTTGTGTAAATACTCTGACTACATGGCTGTTAACGCACACGCTTACTTCGATAAGTACACCGTTGCTTCTGACGCTGGTACTTGGTTGCTTGAACAGATTCAAAGAGTTTACAACGCCTGTAACGGTGAGAAGACCGTTGTTGTGACTGAATCCGGCTGGCCATCCCAGGGTCAAACTTACGGTGTCGCTGTTCCATCCAAGGCAAACCAAAAGGCTGCTGTCAAATCTATTGCCGAGAACTGTGGTTCTTCCACCTACTTGTTTACTGCTTTCAACGACTACTGGAAGGCCGACGGTGCTTACGGAGTTGAAAAGTACTTCGGTGTTTTGTCCAGCTGATTTCCGTTTGCAAAGCTTTATTCCCTCTTTCTTTTCAGGTCTTTCAGTGATTGGTTTGGTAGAAGATTCCTGAATCTTTAACTTTCTTCTCTACCAGGTTTTTCAGCTATTTTTCGTTTCTGGATAGCATTTTGGTGCCAGTTTCACGCCTCCACTCTATGGATGCCTTTACATACCCTCATGACCACTTTTAAAAATTCATTGTTTCATCTCAAATGGTCGGCGACTCAGTTCAGAGAATTGGTTTGGTCTTGCCCGATATGCTTGCTTGACTCTCAGGAGATTATTTTTGCTTATTATACATCTATCAATATAGGCTTCTATCGTTTGTAATATTTAGAGATACCCGTTTATCATTATGTCAAACTAGCGATGCCTGGAAATAGGACTTCTGGAACGGTTCTTCCTTCTTGGTGGGGTCAAGGAGGCTCTCCGTTGCCTTCTTGGAGGTGTTACGGATCTATTACGAGGATTACGTCTACCCATGGGACGCTCGTCAGAACGATATCGAGAGGGCCTTTGTTGTGAAATCTGTGCCTGTTCCACTTCCTGGTGTGCTCTTCGTTGTTTCTCGTCCTCAGCTTGTATTATATCCAACTGTTTTCTCATATCTTCTGTTAAAACACCCAAGCCAATGGCTGTAAAATAATTGATGGAATATCTCATGTCATTAGCATCTTCTTTTGGAAACATGTTCACTAAAAACGGTTTAATGTACTCTTCTTGGAATCTTTTCTCTAACTCAGTGATACCCAGACTAGCAACCAATTCTTGGAAAACAAACTTAAGAAATATTCTACCAGGCGCAGTGGTCCCTTCTTCACTCATATGGACATTCTGAAACACTTCAAGCCCTACATAATCCGAGGCTAGGATGTGGCCCCAAAATTTCCCGAGTGTTCTCAGTTGAGTGGGCTCGAATTCCTCCGAGTGCTCGTAAGTATTCTTGAAAATGATTTCAAAAGCAGGTTTCCACGATTTGTGACTTGAACAGAGCCGCTCAGCTAAGATACCATAAAATTTAGAATACGTAGCTTCTTGGATGCTCGACTTGACGATGACATCGACAACCTTGGACTTGTCAAGGTCCGGGATGCGAAGTTTTAAAATTTTGTGAGCAGCTTCATCACTGGATAATGAGCTCTTTAAAATCAAGTAGAACTTTTTCTTGAATTCCACTTCCTGTTCGCCAGTCATATCTCTAGCAATGGTTGGGACGTCTGTTTCCTCTAACTGACCAGAACTCTGGAACTCCGCCTTCAGAACCTCAAACTTCTTGTCCAAATCTAGAAAGTCATTATGATACTCAAAATTCCCCAAACTTTTGGAGGGCTTGAAGTCCTCACTGTCGATCATAAAAGTGTGTGTATTATGCTCCTCATCACCAACTTGAAACAAATAATGCCCTGTAGATGCTTTGTAGCCTGAACTTCTCAGATCGAAAAGCGCCTGCAAAAGGTCGTTGGTATGCCTACTAAGCTTCCCACCTTGCAAGACTTGTCGAAGCTTTTCGAAGACCATGTTGTGTGCTGTGAGGCTGACCTCTGAGAGATGTTTCCCACATCGCCACAAGAGATGACTAATGATTGAAACGGACGACTCATTCAGATTCTTGGAGAGCAGGTGAATTATTTGCAGAAGAACAATCTCGTGCAAAACCTCGTAGTTGAACAGCGCTGCCAACAAAGAGATCATAGTGGATGCTCTTTCATCCTCCACATTATTGAAAGCTTCGATAAATCTGGCCGTAGCTTCTCTGCTGAGAGTAGCTCCAATTTCTGGGACCAAAGCGTTCAGTTTGGCCGCCAAAGCAGCATATAGACTGGGCGTATGATTCAAATTCGAGCTTTCAAGAATCAATCGCACCAATATTGTATGGGCAAGTAGTATATTGACTTCTAGGACGTCTCTGAAAGTCTCCTCGAGGTTGGATTCTTCTAAATCCTCGATTTTGGATCGGAGATAGCTCTCCATCACAACCCAGTTCCTTCTCTGCTCATCTTCATCTGGCGGCATGTTTAAGAGCTATCAAGCAATCAGGAGTATTGGCAGTACTCTACTAAAGAATATGGAAGTTATCCTGTTTCTACAAGAAGTAGTTATATAAGCGATGTCGGGTCGCATTGAAGCTGCTCCAATTACACGGCTGAATTGAGGAGCAGCGATAGAAGGCAAAGACTAATAGTGGACAATATCTGGAGGGATTGTCACTGTGATGAGAGCTGCTTTCGTCCTTCAGTCTATCGAAAGGCTGGACTTCACTCGTCTAGAAGCCCTGTTCAACGAGTATTTGAAAGACCTTACATTTGATGACGCAGGGGAGCTGAATGTAATATTGCTGGACGATTTTGAATCATCTGTTTACCTCGATTCGGTGCTGGGTAAGGTCTATAGTTCTGCCAGAGAGGTTTTTTTGTCAAGAAAGCTTTACGTTACTGCAATCAACGTTCTCTTTGGGTTTAGCGCAACAGACTCCCTAGAGCTGGACTGGCTCTATGTTCCAGACGAAACCTTGGTCACAAAGTTCAAGCACAAGAATTACAAAGTATTTGGACTGCCTTTGATCCATGGTACGAACAATCTGGACGAGAATTATTTGAACGATGTCGACAAGTACAAAGTTTGCGCCTTGGGTGGCACGTTTGACCACATTCATGATGGTCACAAGATCCTCCTAACTGTTGCTGCATTTCTCACGTCAGCAAGACTGATAATAGGTGTGACTGACGAAGAACTACTGGTCAAAAAGAAATACAGAGAGTACCTGGAAGCCTTTGACAGTAGGGCAAAACATGTCCAAAACTTTCTGCACTTACTGAAGCCTCACCTGGAAACTCACATTGTGCCAATAAAGGACGTTTGTGGTCCTACTGGTACGGTCCCTGAGATTGAGTGTCTGGTAGTCAGCAGAGAAACTGTGTCTGGCGGAGAGTTCGTGAACAAGACTCGAGTTGCTAAAGGATTGTCGAAACTTGATATTTCTGTTGTAAACGTTCTGGGTGGTAATGAACAAGATGGATGGAAGGAGAAGCTGAGCAGCACCGAACTAAGAAAAATGCTAATGCAGATCAAGAACAGTGCAAGACATTGAACCGAGGTGTCTTTTAAAGTTCTCTTTATGATGTTATGTGTAGTAATTTGTATAGTTAACGAGGATGAGATATGGGCTGATATAAGTCGGTCAAGCAAAAAAAAACACCTTCCTCTGATTCAATAATGGCTCATCAAGTCGATGCAGCCACTATGACCGGCCTAGTTTTTTATCACCATAGGTCTATCATGGGAGCTTTGGGATCTCAGTCTATCAGGGTGGTCCATGTACAAGCAATCTAGGTTACTCATCACGTTGAACAGAACAAGCTTTTCGAGCTCCTCTTCGGTATAACCCTGTAGCGACCTGAACGACGTTCCGTTAGGGGTGGTGAACGATATAGCCAAGTTTATCTTAGAGAACTCTCTTTGACCCAACCCAAACTTCTCATGTAACCGCGCCCTAGTTTGAGGGAAAGGTTCCTCTGGAATTAGCTTGAACAAAAAGGAGATACCATGCTTGTTCTCAACATCCTTGAAATACTGTGAAACCATTACTAGACAGCCTTGCAGCACGGTCTTGGGATTACTTTCAGTGAGGCCCAAGTCTTCTTCGTCGTCATCCATCGTTTCATCCTCCGCATTTGATAAACTGTCAAGTTGCTTCACCAATGCAAGTTCTTCAGGGAGGATTCTACCAAACAACAAGACAGACTTTCCGATACTTTTCAAGGTGCTGTTCTCAGAAAGGATACCTTGAAATTGAAAGTTGTAGTTGGTCCACAGAAGTATGTTTCCCTTATCTTCATCTGAGAAGCCAATTTTAGCTTGTATTTTATCCAAAAACTCTTTCACAGTACAGTTGTTGGTCACCTTAAATTCAAAGCTCTGGTAGTGAATGTAGCTGTCTTTGAGCCAGTAAAACTTCAGTGATCTCAAATGCTCCAATTCCCTCAAAGGCATTGAGAGAACTTCATATTCAAAAACGGGTCTCAAGTCTGAGTTGTAATCTCTGATGATATAGTCGCTTAGTAGCGAGTCTGATTTGAGTGGGAACTTTCCGTTCGAATATAAAGCAAATATTTTCAGATATTCTGGCTGGACCCCAGTCAACTGCGACACCACTCTCGCAACATCAGAATAAGTAGCATGAGCAGATATCCAAAACTCAAATTGATCAGGCGTGGAACTTTTCAAAACGTATTCTTCACTAGACTCTTCCGCTTTATTGAATTTGAGCTTAATTCTATGCTTCATGTAATCGTAGAATGCTTTCAAGTCATTGTACACAGGGAATGTATCCGGTACTCTTGATCCAGGGCTCTGGAACGTTAGTATGTCACCCGATGACAATTCAGCTGTGAAAAAGTTTTCCTTCGAAGGGAGTGACTCTATGGATCCAGGTTGAAGCTCCTCATAGAAATGAATAGGCTCCGTTGAGCCAATAAACTCGCCCACGGTCTTGCACAGTGTAGAAATCTCATCCAGTTGATTTACCACACAGTAGCCGAAGCCAGTCAGACGCTGCTTGTAGAGATCGAACTTCTTGAGAAAAATCACTTGGTAATTCTCGTCATCCTTAATAGTTGGAGTATTATCAGCCGTGACAAAGGACGACACATCGTTTCTCAGTGTGTCGATCAGCTTGTCGTCGATTTCCAAAGAGGGCAGGGTCCCCGCTGTCTTTAGAGTTTGCAAAAACCCAAGCTCTAGATATGGCTCTTCGACAAAGATATCGAGTGAGGGAACTTTCCCAGTCTGTTCATTTTCAAACGTCTCTTCTAAAGTCATCTTCTCGATGTCTGTAGGGAGAGGCTCCTCTAAACGTATGGTGCCATTTCTGCGATACCCCATCTTCCACAATCTCACGTTTCTGCCGCGCGGTATGTTAAGTTGTTCGACGATGGTCTTGCAGACGTCTTTCATGTATGATTTGCAAGAAACTTTTAATGTGATAGGCAAAGTCTCTTCTGGATTGAGCTCTGGGGAATATAGGGTCGAACGTATGTTAGGAGCAGTGTCAAAGCCCTGATAATGAATGAAATTTTTCAAAGAATTGATTCGAATGTTGGTGTACAAATGTGCTTCACGAATCTCCTTCTCCCTGAGTTCTCGCTCCCTATTGATCTCCTGCACACTGGTGACCACGGATTCTGGCACATCGGCCTCAGTCACAGGTTGTAGAATTTCTTGCTCTTTATCCTCGGCAATGTAAACAAGCATATATGCATTAGTGTGACGCTGAATGAGATAATCTTGGTATTGATCCCGGGTCATGCCACGAATCTTATCATCCGGTAATCTATCAAAACCGAAATTTTCATCAAAAACTTGCTTTTTTGTTGCCTTCCATACTCTTTCATCGTCAAATCTATACCATTCACCGTCCACACCCGGTTTGATCAAAGCATAATAGTGTCCAGTGGAGATATCACCAGTGTGCACCAAAACACCATGTAGTTTATATATCCTGGGCCCTGGCTTCTCTTTGAGGACATCAGCGTCCATGTATGGTGCCAAATCAATCTTGTCGGGAAATTCGTAACGGTCGTTTACCTTGACCAACTGATCATAATTGAAATCGTACTCGAATCTCTTTAACTGCAAGTGCAGAACTGGGGGGAAAGATTCGAAGACGACCCCCTTCTTAGCATCCTGCAGACCGAAGTCCTGAGCCGCATACTGATTTTCGCCATCCATCAGCTCCACTTCGATATAATTTTCAAAAGATGTTTGTAAATCTCTCATATTTTTCACGTTCAATTGAATGTCCCAGAAATCTTCTGTCCTGACAGACTGATAATCGACATTAATGCATCTAATATAACTCTTCATCCTACCGACAAACAAGTTATTGAGTTCGCCCTCGACAGCGGTTCCCTTCATCCTCGTCTCCAGTCTGTCCATCAAAATTCTGTTCAGTTCCTGAACGTCATGCTGTGTGAACGCCTCGGCGTTATCCCAACCAAAAGACCTTGTAAGCTCCATGGTATCCAGTGGGAGATTGGACACTTGCAGCTGGTAGAATGCCCTCTGCAGCGCCAACGTCACACTGTCATTTTTACCCTCGGTAGGTATCTGGTACACCAGTTTCCTGAAGTACTTTGTGAAGAAATAGGACTGCAGGAGCGAGTTTAAGTAGCATGTTGCACCCTGGTTCCGGAACCCGACATACCCGGTAGCTTTCTTGGAGTCGTAGTTGATAAAATTGTGCCATAATACTCCGGTAGTGTCCTTGACGATCCGCACGTACGCGGTGACGTTCAACTTGCCCTTGTTAAGCAGACCAGAGACACGTCCCTTGGACGGGTATTTCAGGTACGTGAGGTCTATGAAGTTGGCAAACCCCCAATCGGTATCAATCCTGTTGAACCTGTGATGCGACGTGTTAACCAGCTGCACTTTATCGTCCTCCTCCGGCCTGGACAGCACGATCGCGAACTGCGCACAGCAATACCAGTCCGGATCGACAAACTCCAGCTCTTCCGTCTCCGGGTTCTCGCGCTCCTCCGCGTGCGGTTCCAAATACACCGCCAGACTCCTGTTCTGGTTCCCCTGCGGGAACAACAGCACGTCCCACTCGAACTCGCCGACCTTAAACCGTGGCGAAACATACTTGTCGTTGGTCAGCTGCGACCAGTCCTCAATATGCCACGTAAATCCACCTTCTGCCACCGTTTCAGCCTCCACATCGTCCCCCAGCAGGGGCAGTACCTCTTCCACCGTCTTGCCCAGATCAACGGGCTCTGCGACGCTCCCGGTCACTCCGTCCGCATCCACCATAATCTCAGTCCTGCCTGATCTATCCAATGGCGCAACCAGTCCCAAATACCCTCCTAGCCGACCTTCTGGCTTCCTCTTCACCGTGGGATCGACTCTTAAAGGGGGTTCAGCCCAACGTCTGCTGCGATCTGCTGCTGTTACCCGAAACAAAGGACCCCCCCCCATGACCAGGTCAAAGCTTGGCATGGTGAGAGCAGGTAGAAGAAGAGGCCAGGTGGAGCCAGGTGGAGTCGAGCTGGTCGTTGCTGTGGACCTGAAGTTGCTGGTAGGGCGATGTGGAGGAGCAAGATTGAGTTTTTTGAAAGCGTGGCTGTCAGAAACGCTTGCAGGAGGCGACCTCGTTTAGCACAGTGGGCTGGGCTGGGCAGGAGGTATGTATCGAGCGAGATCCAGCAGAAGGACGAGCAGGCCGGTGAGTCGACAACGGCTACGGACACGGGTATCATCCATAAGACAGAGCAGGAAACGCTGCTGTACTTTGACAACGTTTATCCCAGGGCTACTTCGCTTTGGAGTCCTGCGCAGTGGTACAATCTACTGTTGACGAATCAGTCTAGAGAGGCTGTTAGAGAGAAGATCAAAAGCTTTGCCAGTCCGGCGGATAATCCGATCCACGGGCTGGAGCTGAGGTCGAGCATCCCGGTGAAGCGGGATGGCGGTGTGTTTGCGACGTTTCTGGTGCCACCGCGGTACAGCAAGGCGCAAGTGAACTCAATGATCCAGCAGAACACGCTGCGCGAGTCTTCCAAGTCGATTCTGTCGTATTTCACCAAGGCTGCGGTTTTCCCGGTCAAGGGATCTCCCTGGATCGAGGATCTACGGAGACTGCCCAACACTACCATCGTGGTGAAGTTTCAAGGCCCGGCACTGACAGAGGAGGAGATCTACTCGCTGTTTAGACGGTATGGGACGATTGCCGACATCTATCCGCCTACGGGATCGGACAATACGGCGAGAGTGAAGTACAGATCTTTCAGAGGCGCGATTTGTGCCAAGAACTGTGTTTCTGGGATCGAGATCCACAACACTGTTCTGCACATCCAGTATGAAAGAATTGCCCAGGGGCACCTGATCAGTAATTTCTTTGTGAACCATACTAGAATTGCCATCCCCGTTATGATCGCTTTGTTGTCCATTATTGCCGTTTTGATCTTTGACCCGATTAGAGAATTCTCGATCGAGCAGAAAATCACACACAGGTATTCCATCTCTTGGGACAACCACTGGGTCAAACAGATCAGAAAGCTAACTTCTTCCACGGTGTCGCAATTCAAAAATTATTGGGGTTCAGACGATTCTTCTCAATCGCAGAAACATCTCTGGGAAGAGCGGATCGAGAAGGTCAACGATTTGAAGATGTGGTTGGAGGAAAATAACAACACTTTTGTGGTCATTAGAGGCCCCAGAGGCTCGGGTAAACACGAACTGGTCATGCAACACACTTTGCATGACAGAGACAATGTCTTGTACCTTGACTGTGACAAGTTTATCAAGTCGAGAACTGATGCCAAGTTCTTGAGAAATGCGGCAAGTCAGCTGGGTTATTTCCCAATCTTTCCTTGGTTCAACTCTGTCACCAACGTCATAGATTTGATGGTACAAGGTTTAACAGGTCAAAAGAGTGGTCTTTCAGAGACAAAAGAGGCTCAGTTCAGGAACATGTTGACGACTGCGTTGATGTCTATTAGACACATCGCCTTGAGGGGTTATAAGACAACGATTAAAAGTGGCGATGAAACCATCGGCGTGAAGGAAGAAGATTACTTGCAGCAACATCCAGAAGAGAAACCAGTTATTGTGATTGATAGGTTCAGCGGTAAGTCAGAGATCAATGGGTTTATCTACAAAGAACTATCGGACTGGGCTGCTATGCTTCTACAAATGAACATCGCACATGTGATCTTCCTTACTGAAACTGTGGCCCCAAATCAATTGCTATCCGAGTCTTTGCCAACGCAGGTCTTTAAAACATTGATTCTATCAGATGCTTCCAAGGAAAACTCAAAGAAGTATGTCTTGGCACAGCTACATGATAGAGGCTCTCCAGCTACAATGAAAGTACCTGAAGAAGCCAAAAATGACGATGAGAAAGAAAATGCTGTCATAGATGAAAAGAAAATCGAAGAAATAGATGATGTATTGGACCCGCTCGGTGGTAGAATGTTGGATCTGCAAGCTTTTGTCAGGAGAGTAAAATCGGGAGAGGAACCCAAGGAGGCTCTAGACAAGATGGTTGAACAGTCCTCAGAGCAGATCACCCAAATTTTTTTGAGCGACAAAGTGGACCCTATCAAGAGCGCTCAAGCCTGGGAATTAATCGAACTATTAAGCGAACATTCCAAGGTCTCGTTTGAGCAAATAGTTTTCAGACCACTCTTCAAATCAGCCCCAGAGATTGGCATCACGGAGCTGGAAAACAACGGCTTGATCACCGTTTCGAGAGAGCGCGGTGTGTTGAAGGAGATTCAACCTGCTAAACCCCTTTTTAGAGCGGCATTCAAATACCTGGTTCACGACTCTGAGCTATCGACCATTCTGAAAACACGATATCTGTTGAAGATGGTTGGTTTCGAGACGGGAAGAATCAAGAAATGGGAAGAAGAACTACGTCCTTTGGGAAAATCTGGTGACCCCAAGCTGTTTAAGAGTCGACTCGCATACTTGTCAAAGAAAATCGAGGCTAGTAGCGTTGTGATCGACCAATGCGAGGAACAGATCAAGGAACTATCGCAGAAAAAGAGCTAATGAATCAGACAGTCGGAACGGACGGGAATGAATATTGTAAATAGAATCAGCTATGATAACGGATTGAACATCGGCAACTACATCTCTCAAATACCAACTGGGTACGTTGAGCGTATTGATAATATCCTGCACACGTGACTCTTGATCGGTACCGAATCCACAGTTTGGCAAGTATTGTCTATTTGCCGCGTAGTAAAGCATTGAAAACTGACCTTGAAGACCAGTGAACTCGTGGGAGTTTTGAATCTAGGACGTGTCTTGGCTCTCTAGGACATGCTGGGTGTGAGGGCTCTTAGCATTGGACGTTTTGCTCCGCTCTCGGGTAAACTGGTGATTGGCAAGCCGCTTGCCTTGGGATCGAAATGCTTGCCATACAGGCCTTTGGTATGGGGGAATAGCAGCTCTCTGATTTGGAGACGAGCAATTGGCACCACGGGAAAGAGGCTTAATGCAAGTCCAAAGATTGAACCGCCCAAAGCTGGCGGAAGTGGAGCCAAATCTCGAACTCCGACCATGTCAGAGCTGAAGATACTGAAAAATCTCATTCAGTACATATGGCCCAAAGGCAATACTAAAGTTAAGGTGAGGGTGTTAGTTGCCCTTGCTCTGCTTATTGGAGCCAAAGTCCTCAATGTGCAGGTGCCTTTTTTCTTCAAAGAAACTGTGGATAAAATGAACGTTGACTGGTCGGATGCCACGGTTGCTCTACCGGCATCCATCGTTTTGACAGTGGTCTGTTACGGTGCTGCCAGGTTTGGATCTGTTCTGTTTGGCGAGCTGAGGAACGCGGTATTCTCTCGTGTGGCCCAGAATGCAATCAGAACTGTTTCCCTAGAGACCTTTAAGCACTTGATGAAACTTGATTTGGGATGGCATCTGAGTAGACAGACTGGTGGACTGACTAGAGCAATGGACAGAGGTACGAAGGGTATCTCGTATGTACTGAGTGCTATGGTCTTCCACATCCTGCCGATCTCATTCGAAATTTCAGTGGTTTGCGGCATCCTGACTTACCAGTTTGGTGCAGCATTTGCAGGGATAACCTTTGCAACCATGATGTTGTATTCAATCTTTACCATAAAGGTAACAGCATGGCGTACAGAGTTCAGGAGAGAGGCCAATAGGGCCGATAACAAAGCCGCAAGCGTTGCCTTGGATTCGCTCATTAATTTCGAAGCGGTCAAGCATTTCAACAACGAAAATTACTTGGCAGGTAAGTATCATAACTCACTGATGAGATATCGTGACTGCCAGGTCAAAATCGCTCAGTCGTTGGCATTTCTAAACGCCGGTCAAAATTTCATATTCACCACGGCCTTGGCTTCTATGATGTACATGGGCTGTACTGGAGTTATTGGTGGAAACTTGACGGTTGGTGATCTAGTCCTGATCAATCAGTTAGTCTTCCAACTGTCTGTTCCTCTGAACTTTCTCGGCAGTGTCTACAGAGAGCTCAAGCAATCGCTGATCGATATGGAGGCTCTTTTCAAATTGAGAACCAATGAAGTCAAGATTCAGAATATTGAAAAACCGCTGATGCTACCTGAGGATAGCGGCCCATTTGAAATAAAGTTTGAAAACGTCACATTTGGCTATGACCCAAGACGTAAGATTCTGCGGAACGCATCGTTCACTATACCTGCTGGTGTGAAGACTGCTGTCGTTGGACCTTCTGGCAGTGGTAAGTCTACTATCTTGAAATTAGTGTTCAGATTCTACGATCCAGAAAGCGGACGGGTTCTAGTCAACGGGAAAGATGTGAGGGACTACGACCTAGATTCCTTGAGACGTGCTATCGGTGTAGTACCGCAAGACACACCCCTCTTCAACGACACTATATGGGAAAATGTGCGGTTTGGTCGCATCGATGCGTCTGATGAAGAAGTGACGCAGGCCATCGAAAAGGCGCACCTGGCGCCACTGATTCACAAACTGCCCGCAGGTTCAGCCACCATTGTGGGTGAAAGAGGGCTCATGATCAGTGGTGGCGAAAAGCAGAGACTTGCCATAGCCAGAGTGCTTCTCAAGAGCTCTCCAATCATGTTTTTCGACGAGGCCACCAGCGCCCTAGACACTCACACGGAACAATCACTGCTAAAAACAATCCGAGAAAACTTCGATCGCGGATCCCGTACCAGTGTCTATATTGCACATAGGCTCAGAACGATAGCCGACGCGGACAAGATCCTGGTGCTAGAAGACGGATCTGTCAGAGAAGAAGGCACCCACATTGAACTCCTCAGCAAACCAGACTCTCTCTACAAAGAGCTCTGGAATATTCAAGAGAACCTCGACATGATCGAGAACGAGATCAAGCATGAGTGAGATTCACTTGGTCATTTGACCTTTTATTAGGCGTTGATCGCTTTTGAAGCTTATTTTGTCGATGAAGGTGATGACTCGTTTCTTTTGGTGAAAAAAATGCTTGACTTCTTGGAAGCGAATATCTACTTTAATGAGATGCCGTAAGAATGAAATTAGTCTGAAATAATAGATTTTTGGTGATCTCTGAAGTTTCCGAACTCTCTTATATAATTAGCATTGGTCAATCGACACTTGAGACTACTTCATAGGCTCTTTGGTTATTGTCGTCTTTAGGATTTGGTTGCTTCACAATCGTGTAACAAAGATCCAGAAGAGATGTGTGGTATACTGGGTATTGCGTTGGCTGATGAGTCTTGTCCCGTAGCTCCAGAGCTTTGCGATGGTAGTATTTTTTTGCAACACAGAGGTCAGGATGCAGCTGGTATTGCCACCTGTGGTTCTCGTGGTAGAATTTACCAATGTAAAGGTAACGGTATGGCCCGCGATGTGTTCACCCAGCAGAGAGTGTCCGGTCTAGTTGGTTCGATGGGTATTGCTCATTTGCGTTACCCAACTGCCGGATCTTCAGCCAACTCGGAAGCGCAGCCATTCTATGTTAACAGTCCTTACGGTATTATGCTGGCACATAACGGTAACTTGGTGAACACTGTGTCGCTGCAGAGATACATGGACGAAGATGTGCACCGTCATATCAACACAGACAGTGACTCGGAGTTGTTGTTGAACATCTTCGCTGCCGAATTGGAGAAACACAACAAGTACAGAGTCAACAATGAAGACGTTTTCCACGCCCTAGAGGGCGTTTATCGTTTGGTCCGTGGTGGCTACGCCTGTGTTGGTATGCTGGCAGGTTTTGCTATGTTCGGTTTCAGAGATCCAAACGGTATTAGACCTTTACTATTCGGTGAGAGAGTCAATGAAAACGGTACCAAGGATTACATGTTGGCATCTGAAAGTGTCGTCCTCAAGGCTCACAACTTTACCACTTACCGTGATTTGAACCCGGGTGAAGCTGTTATCATTCCAAAGAATTGTGTGAAAGAGGGACCCGAATTCAGGCAAGTTGTGCCAATGAACGGTCACAGACCTGATCTTTTCGAGTATGTTTATTTTGCAAGACCAGACAGTGTTTTGGATGGTATTTCCGTTTATCATACTAGACTGCGTATGGGTACCAAGCTAGCAGAAAATATCCTAAGACAATTAGGTCCTGACGATGTGGATGTCGTTGTTCCAGTACCTGATACCGCCAGAACGTGTGCGCTGCAATGTGCCAACGCTCTAGGCAAGCCTTACCGTGAGGGTTTCGTGAAGAATAGATACGTTGGTAGAACTTTCATCATGCCTAATCAAAAAGAGCGTGTATCCTCTGTGAGACGTAAGTTGAACCCTATGGAATCTGAATTCCAAGGCAAGAAAGTTCTGATTGTCGACGATTCCATCGTTAGAGGTACCACATCCAAGGAGATTGTTAACATGGCCAAAGAATCCGGAGCCACCAAGGTTTATTTTGCCTCAGCAGCTCCAGCTATCCGTTACAATCACATCTACGGTATTGACTTGACCGACAACAAGAACTTAATCGCATACAACAGGAGTGACGAAGAAGTGGCCGAGGCTATCGGCTGTGACAAAGTCATTTACCAATCGTTGGATGATTTGATTGATTGTTGTAGAACAGACGGTATCGATAAGTTCGAAGTTGGTGTCTTCACTGGTAACTACGTCACAGGTGTTGAAGATGGTTACCTGAATGAATTGGAAAGAGTACGTGCTCTAAACGAATCCAAAAAGATCGATGTCAAATCTGAAGTTGACATCGGCTTATATAACGCAGCCGACTACTAAGCAAGCTCGGTTGTCTGTAACTTAGATTTATAAACAATAAGAATAGCATTTTGCAACGGATATTTCGACCTTCAACACAGCTGTTTTCCTGTTCCGAGGATACTTAATCTCAGCTTAACTCAGATGAGGCGATCTCCACGATCATAGAGAATTGTTCGAAGACCAGTCTACTCTTCTCGAATGTCGAAATCCTGGCAGCTGCTAGCAGAGCACTTGAGACCCAGAGAGGAGGTGCGTTCGAAGAAACATGCCATTGTCTGCGCCCCTAACATCGAATCTCTAAAACAGTTTGAAGCTCGTTATCTCCCTACTGGCTGCAACTTCTCCAACAAGACACTTAACATACCGGGATTCACACCTGCTGAGATAGATCTTGGTGTGTCAAACAAAGGCAGTGGAGAAATAATTGAGCTGGATCTTTATGCGATTCCGTTCCCAGTGAAAAGTACTACACTTGAATACTTGAAAGCATTCGTAGATTGGCAAGGTGCTAACGACGGTGAGAATAGCTGGTTTTTCCTCCTTGACTGGAGTATGTCGAACCAGAGACTTTGGTTGACGCAATTGATCTCATCTTTGGAGCTGTTGAACTGTGCTCGGGTTAATATAGCTGCTGGATCAATCACTGTTTGCTGTGTTAATGCTGACCATATATATACCTGGCAGAAGAATACGACGCAATGGCACCCTCAACATGTGGAGTTCATGCAGCAGACCTTGAGATCCTTTTGTTTGCTAAAGGAATGCTCGCTGCTCTACACTACGACAGTGGATATGTCAACAGGGTCATATGAACTTGACAAAAAAACATTCGTGAGTATACTGACTCGCAGATTTGACCGAATAACAGCGGATCTGGTAAGTGCGTCAGAACTACGAGTTCCATGGGGATCAGATACCACGGGGCTAATTAAGACACTGTCAGAGACTTTTGAACCTATCGAGGCTCTCACGGAAGAGTTCATTAATAATAAATTCAAGTCCTTTATTCCAAAGATCATGACACATGTTGTACAGGAAAATGAGATGCCAGCAGAACAGAAATCTATTCGTCCCTTCAAAGTAAACGTCCAAGGTGAACTTGCAAAGATCTACCACGAGGTTCAAAAACGAAAACCTCCATGTCGATAGGTTTGTTGAGTGCAGGACGTTTAATCTATCCTAAGGTTGGTGTTCAATCGGACGAGCTGCAATCTCCCTACCATAGTTACAAGTACTCGTCATGATTTTATTCACTGGAGAGCAATCAAACGCTTATGGCTTGCAGACACAATACCCAATTTGTCTTGAGTAGTGCGCGAATTCAGATACTATCAACCAATGAAGTACAGCTCAAGATGGAAAAATCATTGCATGAGTAGTCAGGCTACTAAGAACTTCTTTGAACTGGCACTCCGCTCAAAAACACTTTGAGAATCAGAAAATGATAGGATCAAAATCAATCCAGGTATTGAAGCCCAGTTCCGCTCCTATCCTGCTAAAGAGAGATGCTTTCGTATCTGTGCCAGGTTTTATTATGCTGTCATTTGTTCGTATTTTTCAAGGCGATGAGCTCTGAAAAATTTGAAGCGGTGCCAGTAGTAGGGACCTATGACATTGAGAGGAAAAGCAGTGGATCTGCGTGGGCATTAAGTCGTATCTGAACTGTCCTGAAGGTGATTATGGGATATGCTGCTCCCTCCGAGTCGCAGAATGTTTCTCCTTCGAAAAGGATCCCTTCATCATCGAGTCCGACCTTGGTCGAGAACGTGGTCCAGTCCGACGTTCAATCTGTTGGTCAAGAGGACAACAGTTTTGTCAATTGCAGAGTAGCTAGGCTGAGTATCTGTGAAGATAGTGCTGTAGCGAAGGAGATCATGTCTACCCTGAAAGATACGGATAAAAGTGAAATCGAGCTGGATTCGAGCAATGCGAACGATTCGCAGGTTGGGAAGCGAGGCAAGAGATCGAAGAGGAGAAGAAGATCGAGTGCAGTTTCTGTTCCTGGTTCGACTAAAGTGAGACAGAGTATTAAACAAGCAGCTTCTGGGCAAGTTCAGATCACGAAGAAGAAGAAAAAGCTGTTAAGGGCGCAGTTGAAGGTCAAAGAAATTCCTTCCCACAGGAAAATCAACATCAAGGATCTGAGAGACCTGGTTGTATTTATAATGGGGGCAAATAACAATGCCCCTAGATGGGTGGACGTTGAAAACAGGCAGGCGATAAACAAAATTGTCGTCTTCTTTGTTCCCGGACTGGAAGTTGAGGATTTCGGCTTTCCTGACGACTGGAAATTCAGCAATTCGCAAGAGAAGCTACAAGAGTCATGTTTGAAAGGTTTAGCAGAAGACGAAGACTTGCGAAAGGATCTCCAAACCTTTCCAGTCTCAGCTCCAGGCTCCAATACGTCACTTTTTTCAGCTTACAACTCCTTCGTCAACGTGGCACTCTCTAAGAAGGAGAAGAAGATTCGCCGTGATGAACTCGACAGTAAAAAGATCACGATCAATGACTTGCTTATGAACTTAGATGACTTGATAGAAAACAACTACCCGATTCACCTAGAGACTGCAGGTATAACAGATGATTTGAGGGAAGAGTTCACTCTTCACTACGAGCAAGAAAATACCAAATACCTTCAAACTGTAAAATTTGACCACGAGGGCTCTCACATCTTTGCTTTAGATTGTGAAATGTGTTTGGCACATGACGGGCTGGTTCTGACAAGGGTAAGCATAGTTGATTTCAACCTTACAGTCGTCTATGACAAGTTGGTCAAGCCGGATGTTCCAATCATCGATTACCTCACAAAATATAGCGGCATTACAGAAGAAAAGCTACAGAATGTTGAGACCACTCTACATGATGTTCAACAGGATATTCTCAAGATAATAAGCGCAGAAGATGTTTTGATTGGACATTCTCTCCAAAGCGACCTTGACGTTTTGCACATTAAGCATCCCAGAATCGTTGATACCGCCGCAATTTTTGATCACAAAGCAGGTCCGCCGTTTAGACCAGCGTTACGCTATCTAGCGTCAACGTATTTGAATGATGACATTCAAAATAATGAAGCACTTGGCCACGATTCTATAGAAGACTCAACAGCCTGTATGAAACTAGTGAAGATGAAAATCGCTAACGGTATGGGATTCGGGCTTACTGTCAACACTGAGGATTTATTTCGCCTACTTGGAAAGTTTGGCAGGAAATCAATGCGTCTAAGTAATTCAGGTCCTAAACTACAAATAAGTGGTACAGGAAGCTCGGAATCGGCTATAGGGTGCCGGTCTGATGCTGAGATGTTCTCAGGTTTACACCAGAATCTCGATAAATATGACCTCCTTGTTTGCCGTTTAAGAGAGCTCGAGTTTTCCAGAGGTTACGCTACTCCTTCCAAAACACATCCTTATGAAACCTCTACAACTGAGGGCGCTTTGTCATTGCTGTCCGAGACCTTGAAGAAGCTTTATCACGAAGTCCAGTCTGGTACATTAATAATAGTCATGTCAGGTTCTGGTGACACAAGGAAATGGAGTAAAATTATGAGAGAGATCAATGATCTTGACAAAGACGATAGAGCAGAGCAGAGGCAAAAACGTGAGAAGGAAATTGAAGAGGCTCTAGAAATTGCTAGAGATGGTGTCGGTATGATGTTACTCAAGCAAAGCGAATAAACAGGTTCATCTATAAACCCCTTGCTAAATTAACCTAAATAACTTATGGAGAAGATGTCTCGCATCACTCCATAGCCAAATCGCCCTCAGCGTCTTTAATGTCATTCTCGCCAGGTTTCGTTACTTGGTCTGGCTTCTCTTCAGGCTTTGCTACAACTGGTTTGCTAGAAGTGGCTTCACCTTTCTCACTTGTCGATGGTGCTGACGTTCCTGCGCTCGATAAAGCAATCATCGACTCGGAATTACCCACGGCTCCTCTGATGTCTTCAACAGTCAAACTATTATTCCTTGCGCCTTCTGCTGTGGGACGTGAGACACTACTGCTGCTACCATTACCAGATGTTGTGGAATACGCTGACAGATCGAAGAGATCAGATTTTTCAATGCTTGGGGAGTCATCAAGAGCTTGTGACTCGGATTTAAGCCACGTTTTGAATTGGAATATGTGTTTCTTGTTGTCTAAGTCAGAACCTCGTCCATTGTCACCACTTGTGTTTCCATGGCTTCCGCTGGAGGTGTCAGGACGAGACGTCGTGTACCAATCGTATTTCCACTGGGTCTTTTTCTCTGAAACGCCCGCATAGTTCGAGTTATTGGCTCTCTGTATCAGTGAGTTCATTTGAGCAAGCAATTGAGTATTTAGACAGCTCTTTGGTGCTTCCTCAAGACTTTTGAACTGGTGAAGTTTACTAACCGTTACTAGTTCTTAAGCTTCAGGTTATAAATGTCGTTTGTGACGAAACTCACTAAAGTTCATCAGACTTAGCTTTAAACCAAGGTGCTAATCACAGACTATCTCAAGGTAGCACAAGCAGCAGGCTCTGGTGGTTGACTTTGTCCCAGAGCGACTGACAAGAGCCCTGACAAGTATGGTTGCAGCCGAGAAAGGGAAGAAGCCGAGACCTGCGGATCTTTCGAACGAGGACGATGCCTATGGCGCTATCTTTGGAGGGGAGTTTGGGTCGTTGGAGATTGGAGGTTATATTGGGCAGGATGATGGGTCAGAGACGAAGCATTTGCCTGATGCTATCGATTTCGAGGACGAAGATGAGCTCGCCGACGAGGAATTACCTGACGAAGAGATGGGAAGAAATGCCGATGGAGTAGCTAGAGAACTGGCGAACGGACCTGCACAGGTTGGTGGTCATGTTAATGATTTTATGAGCCACGATGTATCAGGTGGCGACTACGACGGTGGAAACAATGCTCTTTTCATGGGGATGGATGGTAGTAATGGAGTTCTTATGGAAAGAAACCATTCGTTTGGAGTTTATCAGGCACCGCCTAACCAGGAGGAACAGCGAAAGCTGTATCAACAACAGCAGCTCTTGAAAGAAGCAGAAAGGAAGGCAAGAGAGGACAAGCTGCTGCTCAAGAGTTATTTCCCAAATTTTAAAAAGGGTACAGTACTGAAGTGGAACAATCTACTGTACAAAAGGCATGGGAAATACCATTGGGCCGTCGAATACAGTCTCAACAAAAAGAGCTTGGAGCCTCTTACGCCTCTCAATCTGAGGTTGCAGGTTCAGCCAGATGGGAAGAAGGTTTTTAACACCAAAGAGAGCAACTGGAAGTCTTCATCATCATCAGTATCCGCAAATAAGCGCAAAACTCACGGTATTGTAGTGGTCACTCTCGATGAAAGATACCCACAGGAAGTACATGAACATGAAGAGGATCGACATACACAAAAGATCTCAGAGGAGTTACTCATTGCTACTGACGACTGGGACCAAGAACGAATAATTAATGAAGGCGCTGTATCATCGAAAGGAAAATCAGAGTTTTTCAAGAATACCCTCAAAGAAGATGAGAAAGATTGGGATTGGAATGAGGACGATTTGGTTGAGGCCAAACTCAACAATAGTCAAGCCAAACTAGATATGAATGACGAACAGTTATTGCTAATAAAAGAGTCTGGAAATAGGAAAAACGAAGAACATGGAGCCAATCTATTTCCACTCAACGAAAAGGGGATCATGCAGAAATTCAATAACTCTAATGACGAAGCATATAATGTGCTGAGACGCAACCATCAAACTAAAGTACGTGCCACAATCTCAAATCTCAATATCGATCACTCTCAACCAGCCATACGACTTCAATCACCTTACTATAAAGTGAACATGCTGAAGAAAGATTTAAGATACTTTCACAGACCAAGCTTTGGTAAGAGCATAAGACCGGGGACCAATATTGTTTTTAGCAAACTTAAAGTCAGGAAAAGAAAACGGGACAAAGGTAAGGAAGTTAAAGAATCATTCGCATCTACTCAAGATTTAACTATCGGTGACACCGCTCCAGTTTTCCTCCTGGAGTACTCAGAACAGAATCCTATTGCTCTTTCGAAATTTGGAATGGCAAACAAACTAATCAACTATTACAGAAAAATGAATGACCAAGATGCCTCGCGTCCCAAGTTACCAGTAGGAGAAACTTATGTGTTGGGTGTTCAGGATAAGTCGCCATTTTGGAATTTTGGTTTCGTTGAGCCTGGCCACATTGTCCCAACGTTGTACAATAATATGATCCGTGCGCCAGTTTTCAAGCATGACGTTTCTGGAACAGATTTCCTGTTAGTACGAAGTTCTGGTAATGGAGTAAGCAACCGTTTCTATCTGCGATCGATCAACCATCTTTTCGTTGTTGGTCAAACTTTCCCCGTTGAAGAGATCCCTGGTCCCAATTCGAGAAGGGTGACATCCATGAGAACCACAAGACTTCGCATGGTCGTTTATCGTATACTGAATAGAACCCCGTCACAGGCCATCTCAATCGAACCAATTGCTAGGCACTTCCCAGATCAGGATTACGGTCAGAATAGACAAAAGATCAAAGAGTTTATGAAGTACCAACGTGAAGGACCAGATAAGGGCTTATGGAAATTAAAGGAAGGAGAACCATTATTGGATAACGAAAGTGCTAAGAAGCTTATCACGCCAGAGCAAGTCTCTGAAGTGGAGTCTATGAACCAAGGTTTACAATTTCAGGAAGACAACGAGTTTTTCAACTTTGATGATAAACTCTTGAGGTTAGAAGAGAATCTGCTTCCATGGAATGCAACTAAGAATTTCGTCAATGCAACACAGATGCGTGCCATGATACAGATACATGGAGCCGGTGACCCCACTGGGTGCGGCGAAGGATTTTCTTTCCTGAAAACCTCAATGAAAGGAGGTTTCCTGAAATCTGGTAATGATAATGGGAAATCTCAGTCATCTGGTGGACACAGTTACAATGTTGCCGAACAGCAAAAGGCGTATGAGGAAGAAATAAGCAAAACGTGGTACACCCATGCAAAAAGTTTGAGCGTTATTAATCCGTTCGAAGAATTAGATGATCCCGACGAAGTTAATCCTACAAACCGTCATGTTTTAACCGACCGAAACGATGGAAAAGTCCTGAGAATAGTACGGAAGAAGAGAGATGAAAATGGTATTATTCAGAGACAAACACTGGTCGTTAGAGATCCAAGAGTGATCAAAGGGTATTTAAGAAGCAAGGAGAAAAGGCGCGAAGCAAACCTGGACGTCGAGAAACTGCTTGACGAGGACACAACAGTTAATAATGTGGAAGATATTGAAATGCAAAAGAAGTTGTTGCAAAGCGAATTGGCAAGTTTGGAGAAGTCTCAACAAAGGAGAGCCGCTCGGCAAGTCTCTAAAACGAAATCCCAAGAGAGCAAGGTGACGAAGAGTAAAAATACCACTAGACGTTGTGCAAGATGTGGACAAGTTGGTCACATTAGAACTAAAAAATCGTGTCCCATGTATGATGGCAGTCTGGGGCCTTCTCAGGGAGGCGCTAGTGAAAGTGGTGCAGGTACTCCTGCGGCTGATGTGCCAGTTGCATCACCTCAGGCAACGCAGTGAAGATAGATTTGAAAATCGGACCCGTTAATAACTCTAAAGCAGTAGTACATAAATCAGTACATAAATGAACGTCTCTATCAACCATTCAGAAATGGTATATTTCAGAATCTGCACACATCTCCTTGACCAGCTGATAGTCTCTATCATAGCCAGCATACGCAATGTAACCGGGAGCACCCTTATTCTCACCCACTGGGTAATGTACTGGAGCAACGTCCAGGTTCTCCTTGATGCAGAAGGATAGACGCTCTGAATTTGGCTCGAAATCCCTAGAGATTCTCTTGACAATGGTCTTGAATTCTCCCCTCTTGTCACAGCTAGGCCCGCCACGAGAGGACAGCATGATCACTGAGCTATCAGAAGTACCAATCTTATCTATTGTTGGTGTGCAATGGAACCACTCATAGTTGATTCTGGTAGCGTATTTGAAGTATTCAACTGCTGCAATGAGCGACAAACAAATGATAGCACACTTGAACAAACTATTGATTTGAGCTTTCCTTCCGGCCATTGTGTAATCTTATATATAGGTATCTTGAAGAGGCAGTATCCTGATGCTTGAGGGTCCTAGATCTCCTGTCATAATACAACTTTTGTATAAGTTGATTCTCGTACGCTATACGATGAGCGAAAAATATGTGAAGTTACTACTTTAAAAAATATTGACTAGAGGATAGAACTGCCTTCTCTCTTACAAGGAGTAATTGCCGTGGATCCATTCGTTGAGCATACTCAAGGCGTTCTCAGGAACATCGTAAGGAACCATGTGGCCACCGCCGAAGATTCTCAAGTATGTGAAATGTTCGAAACTCTTGACTTCACCGGCCTTCTCGTTGGTTAATTGAGCAACCCACTTGCGGACAGGTTGCTTGGCGAATTCGTCGGCAGACTTCCATGGCAAGACGTCGGTCCAGGCCTTGTTACCCAACCAGTTACAGATGAAATCCTTGTCACCTGCGTAGATCAAGACTGGTATATCCTGGTTCAAAAGATCGGTGACAGCCTTGTGGTATGGCTTCATCCAGTCACCAGCAAACAGGAAGTTTCTGTTGATATCGAAGTTACAGGACTCGTACTTGTCGACTTCAGCACCAACAGCCTCCTTAACATAATCCAGATTCAAGTAGTCGTCGATGTATTGTAGATCTTCGTAACATAGAGTGCCCTTACACTCCTTTCTGATATCGTACACGTTCTTACCAGTACGAGAATATGGGTTGATTTGAGCGTTGTTACAGTAGATGGAAGCTGGAACACACGACCAGACAGACTCAGACTCGTAACAAGATTCAATCAAACTTAGACACCGCTCCAAGGAATCCTCCATGGCTTGACACTCATCTGGTGGCAACACAGAAGGTTCACCACCTTCACCACAGGCCATAGGTTCATACAAAGGATACTGACTCAAAGGATCGGTTAAACCATTACCAATCAACACCGATGTCAAGTTGAAGTTTCTCTCGGACACAGGGTGCGATAGAATCTCGGTGGCAAATACTGGGATGTAGTGACCAGCATAGGATTCACCTGCAATGTGGAAATCTTGACCATTCTCAACGTATTCAGGGAACTGTTTGAAGAACAATTGCAAGAATGCATAAACGTCTTTACCAGCAGCCACGGTATCAGAAACACCGGCAGATCCGGAGTAAGAGAAACCAACGTTGACAGGTTGGTCCAAAAAGATCACAGTGGCGTTCGAGTTCCACGACTGAGGGTTGTAAATGGGCTTGATATCTTTACCAATGGATGATGGACCCAATTCAAAGAACAAACCGGTCAAAGACGAGCAACCGGGGCCACCATTCAACCACAAAACGACAGGGTCGTTCTTTGGGTCATTCCTACTCTCAAAACTCCAAAAGAAGAAATGCTTGTCCTCATCCTCAACATCCAGGTACCCAGTGTACTGCTTGACGTCTGGGTCCACGCCCAAGATCTTAGGGTCTTTCAACTTGTTAATTCTCAACTGGTAGTTAGAAACGTCATCGCTCTGCACAGTCATGTCCCACTCTTTTCTCGAAAAGATAGCGGATGGGTCCTTTGGTTTTGTCACAAACTGCATCTGAGCAATCTCTGCTGGGAATCTCAAGGGCATCTCCTCCCAACTTTGCTTGACTCCTTCGGACAAAGAGCCCAGCACTTCCTTGTGGTCCATCTTCAAAGCTTCGATAGCCTTCTCCAGCAGACTGCCGCCTTCATTCTTCTCACTGAACGCAAAGGGCTGTTGAAACGACAACCCACTGGCCACTGCTGCGGATAAAGCCACTGCCAGCGCACCTGCTCCTCTCATTATTGTTATTCTGTCTTGAATCTTACAATCTCCTAACCAACACTCTGTAATTCGAGAGGTCGACCAGAGCTGTCCTACTGAAATACAGTCCATCGAGCAGAAACCCCTTGAGATGCTATCACGAATCTCTTATCGCATTGTCCCACCTTGAAGAACATCACGTGATTCAGGGCTCCCGAAGCGGTTACCCTACCCGAGGCGACACTCTTGTGCAGGGTAACCAAATGTCATCAGCGGATCTTTGATCCGTACTGTTCCCCTGTCCATTTCACCCTCTCTAGCCGCCAGCATTGCTGTAATAGTACTCCAGGGCCTCTACAACGCCACTTTTGGCTGCACCTGCGGTCTGCTCCCTCAGCGGCTACCGCCAAAAAGTGGTCTCCGCGATCATCAGAGCCATCCTACCATAACCAAGGCCGCAGATCACGAATCCACATCTCTCGAGATGCCATTTGGCCTCTGTAGTCGCCAATTCCGAGCTCCAGCGGTTCTTGTAGTGGTGGGCAATTTTTTACCCTGTTTTTGTGTCCTCGAGGTCCGTTTTTGTGGTCGCGCTGTGAGAGGCCGCCTATATAAAGAGGAAGGTGTCAATAACTGATACAGGCAGGGTCAGAAGTCGACAAGCTTGCTCGCTAACGGGATCGTTTGGGCAGGTAGGAGGGTTCACGCAGAGTGTTGTTTGATAGATGGCACATATTCCGCAAGTGCTGCCCAGTTCGATACCGATTCCGCGCTTTATAGTTGACACGTACTCGTACGTGTCTTATTACCTTTATGCGCTGCTCTCAAGGGTTCCTGGAGGTCCCTACATCATATCGTATGTGAAGAAGTCGCATCAGGATGATCCCTACAGGACTGCTGTAGAGATTGTACTGATTCTGTACGGGATCGTGTACTATCTGTCGAAACCGCAGCAGAAGAAAGGGTTGCAGGGAGCTAAGCCAAACCTGAGTGCTCAGGAAGTGGAAGCGTTGATTGACGAATGGCAACCAGAGACCCTGGTAGACGAATCAGTCGTTGATCTGCAGAGGTGGAGACTTGAGAAGATCCCCGTTGTGGAAGTGTCGAACGATGAGGGTCGTGTTGTCGTGAAGAGGAACGAGGGGACCGAACGCTATGAAGGTGTGCTCAATTTGGCGTCTAACAACTTTTTGCAATTGGCTGCAAGATCAGATGTCGTTGATTTGGCCAAGAGGACGATCAAGAACTACGGTGTCGGGGCCTGTGGACCCGCTGGTTTCTACGGTAATCAGGATGTTCATTACAACTTGGAGTACGCTCTTGCAGAGTTTTTCGGTACGGAGGATGCTGTTTTGTATGGTCAGGACTTTTGTGTTGCACCATCTGTGTTGCCAGCTTTTACTAAGCGTGGTGATCTCATCGTTGCAGACAATCAGGTTTCCCTTTCGGTGCAAAATGCGTTGCAATTGAGCAGATCCACTGTCTATTACTACGAGCACAACGATATGGAGTCCCTAGAGGCTTTGTTGAAGGAATTGACTGAGGCTGAGAAGAGAGAAAGGCTGCCAGCGATCTCGAGGAAATTCATCGTTACAGAGGGCCTGTTCCACAACTCTGGTGACATTGCACCTTTACCAGTGCTGCTTTCCTTGAAGAACAAGTACAAGTTCAGACTTTTCATCGACGAGACGTTTTCTTTAGGAGTTCTGGGCTCTACGGGACGTGGCCTCGCTGAACATTTTAACATGGAACGTGCAAGTTCCATAGATGTCACCATCGGATCCATGGCTACTGCGTTTGGTTCTTCGGGCGCGTTTGTTCTCGGTGACCACGTCATGAGTCACCACCAGCACATAGGCTCCAACGCATACTGTTTCTCTGCGTCTCTACCAGCATACACAACCACCACACTGACCAGGGTGCTGCAGATCATGGCCGAGGACAACTCTGCCGTGACCAGACTTCACAAGCTTTCGAAGCAAGTGCACGATTTCTTTGCGAACGACACGGATCTGAAGCAGTGGATCGTCGTGACCTCGAACGAAGCGTCGCCTGTGCTCCACCTGCAACTCAACCCCGAGGTTAGACTGCACAAGTTCAACTACACGGGCGAGCAGCTGTACCAGACGATATCGCATCTCCAGAAGCGCTGCGTGACAACCAAGTACATCCAGGAGTACGAGCAAGAAGAGCTGTTTCTGCAGTCCATCGTGGACCAACTGCTGTCGCGGCACCAAGTGCTCGTCTCCAGAAACACGATCGTGCTCAGACAGGAGACGCTACCGGTGATGCCCAGCCTCAAGGTATGTGTCAATGCCAGCATCGCGGACGCAGACCTACGCACCGCGTGCGCCGCCATCAAGGCCACCATCCTGGACCGTTGCGCGAACTCCGGTCCCGCCTAAACACAATGCATCAGCCACCGATACATGTATATATATGTGTACGATAGAACAGCCTACTGGCCTCCGATTGACTCCCGTGGACTGCCACCGCCCGAGCCAGCCCAGCCGGCCATCGAGGCGATCTCGAGTTTCTCGAGAAACCGCATCACGTTATGTTCGAGGCTTGGCGATCTGCGCGACAGCGAAAATTCGTTCCTTCCTAGTTAGAACTCGAGAGAACAACATCAACAAGCAGCTCAAGAGCAGGTAGAAGCCCGATTTTGTCGTTCGCTAGCAAGATTGTTGTAAGATGATGCATTTCAGGAAGAAATCAAGCAGTTCTGGGGGTTCAGACGGAAGCAATGGTGCCCATGGAGGCCACGCTCCAACGGTGAAGTTGTCGAAGGAGGATCAGGAAAAGTTCAAGATCCGTACTGCCTCTGTGGCAGATCCCATATTGGAAGCTGTGCACGAAGCACAGCCTTTTGAGCAGGCAGCAGAGACTTTCCAGGACAACATGAACCGGAAATCGTACTTCTCGACTGATGGATCTGGGGTGCTGCGTGACATCTTTGGGCAGCCGATCCACCAGCCAGACGTGTCGAATCCGACCAGAGCAAGAGACGAGAGACCGCTCGATACCATCAGAAGTTTCGAGTACGCTGTGTCAGGTGACCCGAGCTGGGCCCAGCAGTTGGAAACCCCACAGTATGGGTTCAGAGTGAGACCTGACTTCCCGCTGTTTGCTTCGAACCCGTACGGCAGCCAGGGAATGGCCTCTCAGCAGGCGCAGACGTATGCCGAGCAGGCAGTGTACCAGGCGCCAGTGGCAGCCGCTGGTTCGCAGCAGAAGAAGAAGAAGAGAGGCCTGTTCGGCAGAAAGAAGAAGAGCAAGGATTGAGCACGTCGCTAGGTTTCGACGAAGCGCGCGCAGGTAACGTCGCCTTTGTCTAGTTGTTTCGTTTTTCCCCAGGATTTGGATACCCGTTTTCCCACATCTACTCGTTTCATAGTTATGATATCGTCGGATTATATAGTAAATACGGCCTAGACAGGGATCCAGCCAGGATGTTGGTCTGGATGCTGGTTGTGGCTTGTTTGTTTGTTCTAGAGTGAAATTTCAGTCTGCGATGAGATGAGATGAGTTGGTGAAAAAAAATGCTAGTGAAATTGAGTAAACGTTGTAAAGCTGTAAAGAGCAGTCTGAAACCGTTTAGAACTCGATTTGGGCCTGATACAGTTGGTGAGATGGCTAACAATCAACAGAAGAGAAAGAGATCTCGAAACAATGGTGCGGCTTTGGAAATGGCACAGTTTATCGACGCCGGTTCGAATAAGATCAAGAAAAGAATAAGAGATCTGGAGAGGTTGCTGAGCCGTAAGAGAGACTCTCTGCCCGATACCATAATTGTCGAGAAGGAGAGAACGCTAGAAGCATTGAAACTGGAACTAGAGAATGCCAAGTTGAAGAATAAGATAAAGCAGAACGCCAAGAAATACCATATGGTGAGATTCTTTGAGAGGAAAAAGGCATTGAGGAGATATAAGAAGGCTCTGAAAGCCGTGGAAGAGTCCAAGAAGGATAAGCAGTGCAAAAAGGAACTCGCGGAAAAATCAGTCGATCTGTGCTATGTCGTGAACTTCCCAAAGACTGAGAAGTACATCGCATTGTATCCTTCCAATGAAGAAGGTGGTAGCAGCGCTGCCAAAAGAGAGGCATTCCGCGATCTCGTCTCCAAGCAGATGAAAGAGGGCACATTACCTGTTTCTTTGCAGGACATCCTGGACGGTAAGAAACTGGACAAGGAAGGACTCGGTCTGACGCTGGATGTTGTTGCGGCCGACGGCAAGGCAGATGCTTCCGAAGTAGCATCTGAAGAGGATGATTTCTTTGAGTGATCTTTTTACTTCGACGCTTGTACAATATAACTATATATGCGACGTAGCACCTGAAAAATGCACACCTGCCTCTATGATTTGAGCTGGTATTCGAAATTGTACTCCAGATCCAGAGCATCACTGATGACCTTGAAGGACAGTTTCTGGCCGACTAACTGTTCGGGAACGATGAAATCGCATGTCACTTTTGCTTCGTTACCATGCTCCCTAGGTTGACATCTTTTGATCATCATGAGCTCGTCACCCTTGTAAGCAACAAAAAACCACAGTTCCTTCTGTGTTTTGGGGAATTTTTCACAATAAACCTCAAAGCTCTTGTTCCACTTCGATCCGGCATGTCTTGCAGAGATCACCAGTTGATCAGCCGACTTCTGCTCATGAACCTTGATGTCGATCAGAGCGGGCAGTCGAGAGCACACATTCAGGAAGCGCTTTCTCTCACCTTCCCCAACATGCAGCTTATGCATAGTGCTGACTAACTTCTTATGCGGCATTTCACCAATGTCCTGCAGGTCGAGTCGGGGCTTTTTATCTATGCTAGTTTCCAGGAATCCTTGTTCATTGAAAAGCGTGGTATCCCGTCTTTTGAGCACGCAGCCTGGCAAAATGCCTACAGGATCATCTTCGTACCAGTAACCCTGTTTGACACATTGCATACATTTGATCAGCGTGAGAACTGTGCTGTAGTAGCCTAGCTCACTGGCAACGTCGACATAAGCCTGAAGAATACGGAGCGACTGATCGAGGACTGATATCGTATCTTGAATATAATCAGCAATCGGCAAGTTGACACGGCTCAAATGTGCTTGAAGAAGTAAAAATGTCTTGATGTGAGGGTCGAACATGTTCAGTTCTGATTGATCATCAAACGTACTTTCCACAGAGTACCGCGATTGAGCTGACATTTCAACGTTCATAATCATTTCACCACCTCTAACTGGTAACTCGTTAAACTCTTCTGCGAGAGACAGCCACTTCAAGATCTCTTGAAAGGTTGCTTTATCGTGAACATGTCCCAACAACGTCCGAACGGTCTTATGCGAGATATAGTAGTAAGAAGCAATGCTTAAGAAAGGTGTTGCTTCAATTTCAGTTCCTTTTGTTGTGACACACTGGGATTCTTGTAATGAATCGATAGTCTTGTCAATCTTGGCACTCAGAGCTTTATTAACTCCTGCGGTCGTTGTGTCGTCCTCGATCCCATAATAGGTTGGGTTGTGATGTGCTCTCCTGAAGAAGAATGTCCATTTCAAGAAATCCATTGCTTCTTGCCTATTTTTTATAGAACCTGAGGCAATTTCAGCACCGATATGATCATCAAGCACCTTGTGAAGCGATGACTCGACAGGAAAACCAACGTTGAGGAAGTATTTGTAGAACATTTTCTTGGCTTCCCTTGTGTAAACGATAGCAGTACCCGTAGTATCATACGCGGGTCTACCAGCTCTTCCCATCATTTGCAAGATATCTGTTAGATCCATGTCTCTATATCCCTCAATCTTGGAGTCAAAAAATTGCGTACCTTTGATGATGACAAGATGAGCAGGAAGATTGACACCCCAGGCAAGTGTTGAAGTGGCGATAAGGATTTGAATCTTATTCTTTTGGAACAATTGGTGAGATATTGTTCTATCCTTCTCTACTAGACCTGCATGGTGCAAACCAATACCAAATTGCAAAGAGAGACGCAAAGTATCGTCAGTGACTTGTGACAGGTAATAGCGTAGCTCTTCATCGTCATGAATGTTTAAGAATCTTCTTGGATTGTCCTCCATACCACAGAGGTGAATCAAATCTAGTGCGGTAAGTCTAGTCTGCCTACGAGATGCCACGAAAATTAGAGCAGGCTTGTTAGGCGAATGCTGTTTAATTGCCATGAAGGAAGGCTTATTCATTGTCTTCATCAAAGGACAGAATGCTAGGTTGTCTGGAAAGCCGTCGATATACATTTTCAATGGAACTGGACGCACGCTCGATGGAAAGTTGAACAAACCATGTGCCTTGACCCCAAGCCAACCCGCCATATCGTACGCATTTGATACTGCTGTTGACATACCCAAAAGTCTGATGGGTTGTCCAGTTTGAGAGGCAATGTAGTTCATACGACTGACAATCATCTCCAGAATTGGCCCACGGTCACTTGCCAGCAAATGAATCTCGTCCATGATAACTAAAGATACATCTTGGACAAATTGACGAGTCTGCCAGTTACGCGAAATACCATCGAATTTCTCAGGAGTTGTAATCACGATAGTTGAGTCCCTGATGTCACGAGAGTCTGGTATAGAGTCACCAGTAAGTTCCACAACTCTGTCCCCAGTCACTGGTGTGATTCTCTTTCTCCAATCGTCTACCCTTTCACGCACCAGCGCCTTCATTGGCGCTATATAAACGATCTTCTTTCCTGGATAGTCTCTAAAAGCATGCCAAATGGCCAATTCAGCAACAACAGTCTTACCAGAACCAGTTGGGGAACCAACAAACACATTCTCGTTTGTGTTGTATAAGGTGTGGAATACCATTGTTTGCATTGGGTTGAAGTATTTGAAAGGATATATCGATTCCACCAGTGGGTTGTGAAGGGCCTGAACTGGGAGAGGGCGTAACCTTTGCAATTTTGTCTGTAATGTCTCATTGTGTGGTCTGATTAAATGCTGGAAGGAAATTACATGAACGGACTCACATCCGATCCACGTATCAGATATTGCTTTCACTACGACCTGCGGAGGGAGCGGATCGGAAAGAGGGATCATGAAATCCATTTCATGTGGATTTTTGAGCTGCCTTTTGCTTAGAATAAACTTCTCGAAATGTAGGATTTGTGATTTGTCAGATTCCTCTATGGTTATCCAAAAAAACTGGGCATCACCATGAAGTCTGAAATCCCATTGAAATTCTGGTTCAAGAACCACATGTATCCTCATAACATTCGTAGTTATCGGAAAAATATCTGCGTGGATATTGATCTTTGGAAACTTGCTCAAAATGCTGAAAAGCTTGCCGCCCATTTTTCTATTGTGAACAAGTTCACCCAATTCTTCCGGCTCCAGCTCTAGAAGATGCTCCATCGATGGATTCTTACTTCGAATTTGACGCACAATGCTATCGGGGAGCTCAAATTGACACAGAGGATGATCAAAAGTCCAAATTCTTTTCTCAATCGACTTGCAGACATCTAACATAACTCTGGCAAACTGTCCCCATCTTCGGTTCATCCCTATTAAAAATAGAGCACGGCATATTCTGATCGAGTTCTGCGCGACGTAATTTGAATCGGATGCTAATGCTGAATCCACAATTCGGCTCTGCGAAATATACGCTTGCAGTAGCAGATTGGTCTTACCTTGGGGTGTATCGAGGTTCCCAGCAATCTGGCATTCAGCAGCAGTTTCAGACAGTCTAGTGAGCTCGGTTGCCTCTTCCTCTCTAAACTTGATCCCATCAAACTCATTACTGTAACTGATCATAGACAATACATCAGCCTCAGTAGCTCTTGGGTCACACATTTGGTTGAAGATCTCAACGGATTCATTGAGTAGATAAAAATCAGAAGAAACACGCCCCAGATCTTTCGGTATGAAGTTTGAAGACGTATCAAAGAAGACAATCATTTGAAGAGAGTGTAATCTTCTAGCAGCTTTAATTATCATGTTTTTCCGTCTTTCATAGAGCTGCGGATCGGATGCTACTTCTTCCCAGTCAATTCCGTACGTGAATGGGTTTTTCTTCATTCTAACGAACATATAGGTATAGCCTAGCCACTGCACTGCTTCTTCAACATTGGTAACGCTACCCAAGGAAATTTCCGCATTCAAGTTATCCACCAGCTTGGAACCAAATTTAGACTCAATAGGATGTTGTTGAGTGAGTAACGAAACATACTCATCCAATGCATCGCTAGAGGTACAAAGAATACCTGTTCCATTTGCAGAACCAAAGCCCGGTCTACCGGCACGACCAAAAATTTGGATCACATCGGATATTCCCAAGTTTATGAAACCACCTTTCTTAGAATCATAAACTTGAGTTCCCTTAATAATGACACAATCAGCTGGTAAGTTCACACCCCATGCTAAAGTTGCAGTACAGCATAAAACTCTCACAGCACCGTCTTTAAACATTCTTTCCGTGAGATTACGGTCAGTACGAGCGAGACCAGCATGATGGACACCAAACCCAAACTGAAAAATTTCCTTGATATCTTTGTCTCGATTTTTAGAAAGTTCTTTTGAGTATTTGGTCGTCATCGCTGGATCTGGCGCAAAAATGTCTAGCTCACCATTTGATTGAGCCATGCTAATAAACGTTCTAGCTGCTCTGACAGTTTCTTTTCTTGAATGTACGAAGACCATAACTTGGTGACCTCTTTGGATCATGTCGATAAGTTTCTCATAAGCGGTCTTGTCGATATTTTCCTTACATTGTTTGCTACCTTCTTTTCCCCTGCAGCCTAGGAGTTGTTGCTCCAGTGGTTTTGGTCTGAAAGACTGGTCGAAGTAGAACATTCCTACTTGTCTGTTCACACCCAAAAAGTCGGCAACATCCATAAAGTTTGGCAAAGTTGCCGATAAACCCACGATACGAATCATCGATTGAGAACTTTCAACCTGTCTTAGTGTTCTCGCAACTAATGTTTCGATAACAGAACCTCTATCTTCGTGCAATAAATGAACTTCATCAACAATGAGAAGCTTGACTTTAGAAGTAAGACTATTATCACCATTCGCCTTCCGTGTCACGACATCCCATTTCTCAGGCGTGGTCACGATCACTTGAGTCTCCATAATCTCGCTCTTGCTCAGTTGCATATCACCTGTCAGTTCCTTGACCTTGATGTCAAAATAGGATAGTTTCGTCTGGAATTTCTCTACAATTTCGGCAGCTAGTGCCTTCAATGGGGCGACATAGACAACTTTGAAGTCATCATACTGAATATCAAAATCTCCTTCCTCATTGATGATGGAGAACTGTTTTATGGTATTTAGAATTGTCAGGAGAGCAACATCTGTTTTACCAGCACCCGTTGGAGCACAAATTAGCATATTTTCGTTAGTTTCGTATGCCACGGGATATACAAGCGATTGGATCTGATTCAAAGTCTGATAAGTGAAAACTGCTCTACAGTAGTGATCGAGATCCTCAACTTTTAACAGTTTTGTATAGAGCGACCTCTTATGTGCATTTTGATCTGCTGCTGGAATGATGATCTCTTCATGAGTTTGATATGACGATCTGGTTGTTCCAATGGGTAAAGTGAATTTCTGACCTGAAACTGACAGTACAGATGAGCCACCCTGTTCGTACTTTCTGAAAACATGAGGATACTTGATCACCTTTTGAGCCGGATCCAACTTTTGATTCTTGGCCAGATAGGCATTCTCCGCGACTTGCTCTTTCATCTCTTTTTTGGTCATGAGATGAGAAGATATCTCCGATTCTTCAATCATTTTTATCACATATTCCTTAGGATGGGCTATAAGCTGCTTTCTGACTTGCAACAGAAATGAGATCATCTCTACGTTTTCAGTACCCAAGAAGTTCAGCAACTCTTTTTCGAGTTGATTCTTGTCACAAGTGTGCATTAGCTCGAGAATCCATTCCAATAGCTCATCCTGAGGCAGAGGACTGGCGCAATTCCTGATCAGGCGCAATAGCTTCTTGTAAGCAGCACTTGAGTTTACTTTCTTGTACGATTTTAGCACATTTCTCAATTCCTCAAAAGACACATTATTGAACTGCTCGAAGATGGCATCCCACTCATTCTTATCTTGAGCCAGTACTGTCAGTGCCGTTTTGTCAACAGCAGGCTCATTGCTATCGCTCAAGGGTGGCGATGCTACGCTGCTCTTCATTAGTTTCTCCGGAAACGAACTTGCAGCTTCAGCCATGACCCGCATGGCCTGCATATACGAGCTTGCAGACTCAACAGAGTAGGTAGTACTCATAGTCAATGGCCTATGTTGATTAACTGTCCTTCGATGAGGATTGACCAGATATATTCTTCAAGCATCTCGAGCTTAAAAGTACAAGAACATTTCAACAGTCACTCACGTGATAACTCATGACATGGCTCAAGGGTCTCTTGATGCCTTCAGTTTGCTCTCTAAGTTGACTAGCAGCTGGTCGAAGTGTTCCTTGTTACTTTCTAGATCAGCTTCCTGCGTGGCGAGTTTCTGCTCTAAGTTACGAGTCACCTGTTCCCACTGTTGAGCCTGTTCATGCAGGTCTTGTATGCAACTATCGGTGTCCAGGGCCAATTCGAAGCACTTAGAAACCTTGTCATCAATCCCAGACATCTGCTTCACTCTGTCCGTAAGTCTGGGGAGTATAGGTCCGTATTCTTGTAGGACATTATTAAACCGGTATAAAGCATTGATCTGGGACTCCTGGGAAACCATGCCGTCCCTGGTACCCTGATATAACGCAGGACTGTTCTTCGACTTCCTTCCTAGCAATGAATTTTCGTAATCCTTCTCTATCTCATGCAGTCGCTCGTGGAACTTCTCTAATGTCCGGCTGTCGCGGCGTAGGAGATCTGATTGGGACTCGAACTCGTCCAATCTTCTGATGAGAGATACGCCTAATGACTCTGCAGGTCCTACTATTCTTTCTAGACGGCATATTCTCCTGTCAAGCTCCAGTAACCTCTGCGTATCACGTCCATCGAGCTTGACATGCGGGAGAGTTACATTAGCTGATCCTTCTGTAGTGCAAGGTTCTCGCAGAAGCTTCGATTTCAGCCCATTAAGCCGATCTGTCGAGACCTGAGTCAACTTGAAGTGCAGGGCCTTTGTTTCTTGCAGTTCCCTGGTGTTTTTGGCGCCTAGTTCCTCGAGACCCAACTTTGAAAGCTCTTGCAGTTCTCTAGCAATACGTTCCAGCCGCTCTTCTGCACTCTCTGGCGTCTCTCTCCTGCCTGGAGGCATGCATGACATGGCGATGTTCCTCACCAACCTCTTTTGATCTGCAAGCTCGATCGAATGCCTCGTATGGCGGACGGCGGGCGTATGATTCACCAGAATATCATTTTGCCCTGCATCCGTGCCAACATCGTGCGATCCTGCTGCAACTTCAGCCTCCTGTAGCGCACTGCACTCAAATAACTCTTGACCTGACGCGTCCAGCGCTTCCAGCTCTTGACGAATCGCGTCCTCACCAGTGACGTTGAGGTCTATCACGTCCATCAGGTGCCCAATTGTTCCTCAAAAGTCTTATTTCAATGGTTTGAATCGTGTTTTCCAGAGCTCGAAGCTCCATGTTGATAACCATTCGAGCACATATTGCAAGCCAACTAGCCAGGAAAGGCAGTAGAAAGGTATTAAAGCAATAGCATTCCTTGTAGTTTACTTACAGTCTAGTCTCTAAGCCATTGAGAAAGCATTTCTTTTACTCGACAATCGGCTCAAAGACCAGCCCTTGCTAGAGTGCCCATGAAGTTGAGTCTACCCAGACGATCAATTGATCTTCCAGTCTCATTGCAGTTACAATTGTCGCTCTATGAGTGTTCTCTTGACTTCCGACAGTTAAGATGGTGTTCGGACCTTCTATCGATTAGAACTCATCAAGTTCGACAGATAGAGACAATCATTGCAACCTGGGTAAGATAATGAGCCTGAAGGCGGCATTGGGTCGGGTCAAATCCATTCCAGAGCTGCAGAAACGGTTCAACATCTTTATTAATGTCAATCCCTCAGCTGAGGAGCAGTTACAGAGCACCGCTTCTCAGAGACTGCCGTTATCGAATCTAGTGGCCGGTGTCAAGGATAACATTGTTACCAAGGATCTGCCCACAACATGTGCTTCCAAGATATTGCAAGAGTATAAATCTCCGTTTGATGCCTCCTGTGTCCAACAATTGCGAGATGCCGGTGCTGTGATAGCAGGAAAGACTAACCTCGACGAGTTTGGAATGGGATCTGGGGGAATTCATTCCCATTTTGGTCCTGTTTCCAATCCTCTGTATCCAGAGGAAAAGGTGAGTGCCGGTGGTTCGTCTTCTGGATCAGCAGCAGCAGTTGCTGCTGGTGCAGTTGATTTTGCCTTGGGAACAGATACTGGAGGTTCAGTGCGTTTACCAGCATCCTACTGTGGTGTGCTTGGATTCAAGCCATCGTATGGGCGAGTTTCGAGGTTCGGTGTGGTTGCCTATGCCCAGTCTCTAGATACTGTTGGGATAATCGCTAAGGATATCACAGTTTTGCGCAAAGTCTACAATGTTCTCGACAAATATGATCCCAAAGACCCCACATCACTGAGTATGGGACTCAGAAAGAAAGCTTCATGCTCGTTTCGCAAAAGAGATAGATTCCGTGTAGGTATTCCTCAGGAGTTTCTACAGCAGTCAGTATGCGAAGAATACAAGAGCCTCTTCAACGGTTTCATTGACAAGCTCGTGAACGAAGGGCATGAGATTTATCCTGTCTCGGTGCCCTCGATAAAAGATTCCCTTCCCATTTATTACACTCTTTCTCCCGCAGAGGCCGTTTCGAACCTCTCACGCTTCGATGGTATAAGATACGGGACAAGAGACGATTGCTCAGATATTGAGGATGGAACTTTGTTTGCACCAACGAGGAATTGTTTTGGCAGGGAGGTGCAGGACAGGATAATACTTGGAAATTACAATCTGTGCTCAGAGACATTCAAGAACAACTACGTGAAGGCTCAGAAGCTAAGACTACAAATGATGAACCAGTTTGATGAGATATTCAGAGACTCAAACATTCTTTCGAACTCGAAGGGAAATAAGGATGGCGTTGATCTGATCATCGGTCTAACCGCCAAAAGCGCACCTCCAACGCTCGATTCCTTCAGACAAGCGGAATCTTCATCGCCAACCAATGAATACCTGAATGATGTATTCACTATGCCAATGTCCTTAGCGGGGCTACCGACTCTGTCGATGCCGCTTGGGAAATCAAAGCCATTCGGAATACAGATTGCAGCCCAATACGCTAATGACGATGTCCTCTTAGAATTCGCGAATAGAATACTACAATAGATCGTGTACACCTGTTCAGGTTAACTGTATGTATATGACTTTTACATGCTTGCAATATAATTTATGATATTTTCCACCGTTCTACTTTTCTCCCATAGGAAACGATCTGTCCACACAATCCGAACAATTTCTGAGTACAGATGCTGGAGTTTGGCAACTGTGTAACCGTCAGATTTCTTCACTAATAAATTCACAATGACGGTCAATCGATCTTCGTCGACAACTAGTTCGTTTCGTTTCTCAGGCTCATCTTCTTCACTCTTGTCATCTGTTTTGCTTTGTATCTCCTCAGCGACTTCCGACGATTTGTCTAATGAATCCCCTGTATCCTCACTCTCCATTTCAAAAGCAGCAGCCTTTTCATTTTCAAGCTGAGTTTCATCTTTAGGGGTCAGATGGTCAATTGCACAACCTTCCTCTGTCTCATTACCCACTGTCTGAGTATTTTCTTGATGAGAGTCATTAATCAAAGCTCCAGCGTTTGATGATACGTCAGCTACTTTCTTTACTTCACCCTCAATCTCCCCTTCCTGATCTTGTAGATACGATAATACTTCAGTGGTGGGTGGAGCGTCTACTTGTAGCTGTGCTTGCAATTGATTCCCCGATGCAACTCCAACCTCAGCAGTGCTTTCACACCCTTGACCATTGTTCTCAACTTCAAGGCCTTCATTTTTTTGTAAGGAGAGTTTTTCCTCTTCCAGTCTTGCTTCTTCGTCCCGTAGATATAGCTCCTGTCTCTCAAAGTCTCTTTGCCGCGTGGCCTTACAATCTTGAATAAAATCGGATGTTGACATTTCTTCGATTCCCATTTGAGCATTCGCAAACATTTCAGAGGCCTTGATGATCCGTTCCCTGTCACCGGTTGTGGTAGCATCGCGATAAATGAGCTCGATGTCCTTCAAATATTGTTTCGGTTCTGAATAGTAGCCATTCCACAGACGCTCTTCGACCAGATCGAGATCCATATTGTGGAATCTGCGCCCGGTTGCAACCTCTAAGATCATGTTTTCGTCCTTTACATAGGCTGGTTGCCAATTAGGATCCGTCTGTGGCTCGAACAGGTGAATCAATAATGAATCATCGATCGGCGGTTTCCTAAATCTTTTGTATCTATTCTTGAAAAGATCCATCAAGCCAGAAAGTTTAATCTTAAGGACGTTTTTAAGCCTCATATCCTGATGTTGAAAAGATTTTAACCTCCTTCTTAGAGCGTCGTCTGCATTAAGCTTGCTATCGCCTTGCACTGAGTCAGTCGAGATTGCATGGTCTTTGGCTAGCGGTAATTTTGGAAGGGGTTTTCTTCTTTTCCGTTTGGTGATGAAAAACGTTGGTTTCATTTTCAGCAGATCAGATATGGAGTTGAAATATCTGGTCCTTTGGGAGAGAGAAGGTTTTTTAATTTGAATGATATTGCTTCCGAAGTCAAGATAATCCACTGGGTCGTTAACGGAAATTGACGTCGTCAATTCTGAGACAGCAAGCAGAAGAATGCGTTCATCACCTTGCAAGGATCTGAGAAGAGTAGAAAGCGTTAGTATGACAGACTCAGGAACAGCCTTGCTCCAAATTTCGAGATTTGGA
Organism: Torulaspora maleeae; assembly: GCA_003708055.3. Taxonomy (NCBI): domain Eukaryota; kingdom Fungi; phylum Ascomycota; class Saccharomycetes; order Saccharomycetales; family Saccharomycetaceae; genus Torulaspora; species Torulaspora maleeae. The sequence continues at coordinate 452,912 of PPNA03000006.1, read as the reverse complement.
ATGTAGATGACGGATGGTTGTCTTTTACGAGCCTCCAGAAAGCTCTGGACAACTGCGGATTCAAGCGTCCGTCCACTGTCTGAAACAAGCGTCGCAAGATCTAGCTTCTGGACGTTGTAGTGTTCGAAAAAGTTCAATATGGCAGCACCAAGGTACTGCTGACCATTCCCTGGTGGTCCTAACAACAGTACTTTGGGGTTGCAAATGCGTGAATTAGAAATCTGATCAATTATTGCGTTGGTCGCAAACTTTGATGCTTCAGAATCGATCTCGCTATCATTCTGTTCATATTCTTCGTAGTCAATGTAGTGCTGGATGAGTGATGAATTGCTTTGCATGGGGTTTTCTTCACGTGGAAGAATTTCTTGAAGTCTGGTCTTGATCTCTTCAAACTGATCGAGTAGCAACGGCTTCACAGTATCAGGCAACGGCTGAGACGTATTACCTGTAGATCTCGCTGACGAGGGAACTATCTTTTTAAGAGCAAGCATGAAGTCACCCGTGCTGACTTTTACCGTGTTTGGATCAACAAGCAGCTTCTCATTACTCCTGTATATTTGTGGGTATTTCCTTTGTATGCTCAACAAAGCTGCCTCAGTACACAGAGCCCTCAAATCGGCACCACCATATCCTTTGGTCAGCAAAGCCAATTGATCGATGAATTTTTTCGACAGGGGCGCTTTCCACTTCTTCATGTTGATGTGCAGTATTTGAGCTCTGGACGCAAGGTCCGGTAATGGAAAATAGAACTCTCTATCAAATCTCCCGGGCCTCCGCAAGGCGGGATCTACTGCATCTGGTCTATTGGTCGCACCAATGACGATCACTTGTCCTCTATTATCCATACCGTCCATCAGTGCCAGTAGGGTGGAAACAATACTTGCATGAATCTGTTCCTGCTTTGAGCTTCTCACGGGAGCTAAACCGTCTATTTCATCGAAGAAAATGATGGCTGGTTGCTGCTTCTTTGCTTCCTCGAAAAGTAATCGAAGTTGTCTTTCGGCCTCACCAACCCATTTCGATAAGATGTCTGCACCTTTCCTCATAAAGAACGTTATCTTTCGGCCCTCTGATGAGCAACTTGCAGCTAATGCACGCGCCATTAATGTCTTACCAGTACCTGGGGGACCATGGAATAGGACACCCCTTGGCGGAGTGATGTTAAAGTTCTGGTACAATTCGGGGTACAGAAGAGGCAACGCTACCATTTCCTTCAATTGATCGATAAAATTGTCCAGTCCCCCAATATCGCTAAAACTAACGTCCATGTCGACCCCCAAGGGATCTAAATCGGCTATTTCGGCCTTTTTCTTCTTCTTCGAAGACTTCGGTTTAGGAGTAGCACCTATCGGTAAAATTTCATTGTCAGACGAATCTGAATCCAGCAAAAGCTTGTTGTTCGCTCCAGATGGTTGTTGATTGTAAAAGTTGGTATTCTTACCAAAGATTGTAGTTACATCGTTGCCACCAAAAGGACCACCTGTAGGAAAAAGTCTCCGGGTTGGCCCCATATTTTGACCAGCATTCCAAGCACGTCCACGACGTGGGGATGGGTTACTAAAGGAGGAGGCAGCTTGTCTGTTGAGAGCGTCGGCGACGTTCGCCTCTGATAAAGGTGGAGGCAGTGTATAGTTGACAGGTTTTGTACGCTCTCTGAGTGACCTCTTTTCACGTATTGGACTATCTTCCTGTAGCTCTCGGATTTCTTCTTCAAGGGACAGTGCTTCGTCGTCATTATCGCGATGTCTGTGCGCAACCTCGTCGTCATCATCGAAACGCAGAGAGTGTCTAGTCCTATTTCTCAGCCTTCTTGAGACTCTCCGCGGTGGTGTTGACGATCTTTGACGTCGCCGGGCATTGCGGCTACTTCTTCTTCTGGAAAAGTGACTAAAATCGTCTTCATCCTCCTCTTCATCGTCTTCATCGTCTTCATCGTCTTCTTCTGGATCCGGCACCACAAAGCTCTTGTCTGCCATCCGCCTGCGCCGTTTAGTAACGTTTCTGGCATAGTTTTCATCATCGTCTGACCCGCCAGCGGAATCTGCATCATCATCAACATCGTCCTCTCCATCTCCCTCCTCATGGAAGCTCTCATCCTCCTCCTCCGGGTCGTGAGGCCTTCTTCTGTTCGTCCGCCGAGACCTGTGAGCCTCTTCGTCCATCGAATCATCCTCTGGTTCGGGTTTCGTCTCTTCCACCGCTTCCTGCTGGTTCTCCACCTCGCTCTCCAGATAGTCGAGTCCCGTCTCCACTTCTGCGTAGTTGATCTTCCTCAGTGATCTGCTCGTGGTGTGTATTATCCCATTTCCGTCCTTGATTTCCCCGGTATCGTCACCGTTCGACCCGGCAGCCGCACCGCCCCGATGGCCTCTCAAGTTGCGAGACATTGAACAACTCCGAATGGCTGTCCTGGCTGATATCAATTCAAATCAATCTCTTGTTCTCTTCCCAAGACCTCTGTAAGGGCATTGAACTTCAACGTTACCGAGTTTGATCACTTTGGACGAAGAAATTCATCTATGGCGCATTTCATAAACCCATCGGAAGGGCCAAAAAGCGCAACCAAACAGCATAAAACCAGCCAGCGAGAATCTCTCACGGTCCAAGCGCTCTTCTGAACGTGTCTCTCACAGTGTGTCACATGCCACCACGACCTGTAGCCTTGGAAAGAGTCCTGTTCCCCGCGATGAGCGTCCGTTCTGCCAGGGAGTGACACAAACAGGCCAAGAAAACGTTCTTGAAGCGCCTTTCCTGGTGGTCCAGAGGCGCCCTCTGATAAAGAGCCCGGGGCGGCCGTGCCCCGTGATGGGCCTGGAAGTATGGCTATAATGATACATAGGGTCTATACTGGTAGTACTCTGATGCCAGCGAGCTTGTCCACAATGGGTGCGAGGGCTGGGTGCGACAGCACAGGGCCGATGATGGGCAGCGATCTCAGGAACTGCACGATGACGCCGAAAAAGTCGCCGAAGAGACCGACGATCCCGAGAGACTCGACGAGGAACCCAACGAAGGTCCACTTCATGAGGATGAGCAGCACGCCGAGCACCAGAAACACGGATCCGCGTCTCTTTGTGGGTCTTGTGAAGAAGACATAGGTCTTTTGCGGGCCGATGATCAGCAGAACGCCTGCGAGGAACAGGATGTTGCCCAATGCCAGCAGGGCACGGTCGAAGAGCGTGAACACGCCGAACGTGAAGAACAGGAACCCACCAAAGGTGAACGCGACGCCAAATTCTGCATGCAGGGTTAGTAAAGCGGTGTTGTGGTAGCAGAAGTGGGCGGTTACATACTCTGGGACTCCGACAGCCACATGGTCGATTTGGTGCTTCCAATGCCTGTTTCTAGAGGTCTGTTTGGCGTCCCGGTAACTGTTCTTATGGACAAGGCGATGCTCCGTGCGGAGTGACGCCGATATATGTCACTTTAAGAGTCAAGATTCCACGGCAAAGAAAGCTGCTGAGAGAGTGGTACAGGTCTGAATGGGATAAGGACGTTAGGCATCTCGGCCACGGCGGTATTAAAGAAGATATAAATCTTAGAGCGGTGGAGAGAAGTGTGTGTGCCGTATGCCATGATCAATTTGTAAGTGGATAAAACACTGCTTGCCACCTCTTTCCTCTCCGTTAATAGAGGCTCGGTGGCTCCTCGGCGACTCCTTGGCGACTCTTCTTGAATGCGTGATGTTGATCGCAGCTTGGCAATCAGTTGTACTATGGACCCTTGATATCACTTCTCACGTACGTCTATATAATTCAAGAAGGCTGATTCAATCTAAGGATGGTCTTCCTGGCAATGCCACCTGAGAGATCAACGCAATGCCTGGAGATCTGCCCAGTTACGAAGATGTGCTGAAGGAGGACGCGCTAAGAGGAGAGGGATCTCACTCTGCCCCCCAGGCGGGCGCCGGCGCCGCCTCGCCTCCTCCCAGACCTGCCAGACCCTCTAAACACACCAAACCACAGGTCACTTCAAGACCGCCACAGAGCCCGGCTCCGTCGTCCTACTCGTCTGCTCCCGTGGCTCCCAACCTGCCCTGGCGCTACCCAAGAGGATTCTACTGCTCCAAATGCAACAACACCGGTTACAAGATGAAGAACGGCAAGTCGTGCAGATCGTGCTGGCGCCGCTTCGCACCGCCCAACAGCTCCGGCAGTATCCCCTCGCTGATGTACGGCAGCGGCATGTCCATGAACTCCTACGGTCCCATGCGTCCCATGTACGGCGGGTTCCAGAGCGGGTTCTCTGTCTCGAGCACGGGACCAATGGTCGTGCGGCCTGGGGACCCCAGGCTCGGTGGTGTCGTCTGCGGCGAATGCAGAGGCTCTGGGCGTGTCAGCTTCCTGCTGGACGAGGATATCTGCCCATTATGTCGAGGAATTGGTCGAATTATCACATGAAGTCATCAGTCACGTGGTGTGGAGAAGCCATTTTTTTTTTTTTCACTGGACGTACCATTTTTACGAGCATTGAAGAGATGTGACCGCCTACTTGAGTGGCAGCGATGGGATAGGATCAATTGAGCCCATCAGGACCGGTTTGTATTGGTTTTAGCACGACCGGGTTTTCACAGAATGTACCATCCACAAGTAGAAGCCTTGCAGGCGAGACAGGGGACGCCTTTGAACACGAGACCAGTTTCCCCGTATACGTTGAGATTGCCCGTTGACGAAGATGGATTCTCTTGGCCGAGTGTTGGCACTAGAGACAGGGCAAAGGAAGACGAAGAGCAGGAGAAGGCTCGTGTGGAGAGAATTTCCGGGGCGATCAGAACGATTTTAGAGGAATTGGGAGAAGATGTCACCAGAGAGGGCCTGCTCGATACGCCACAAAGGTATGCCAAGGCGATGCTTTATTTCACAAAGGGTTACCAGGTCAACATCATGGATGACGTGATAAAGAACGCAGTGTTCCAGGAGGATCACGATGAGATGGTCATCGTTCGTGATATCGAGATCTACTCGCTGTGTGAGCATCATTTGGTTCCCTTCTATGGGAAAGTTCATATCGGATATATCCCTAACAAGAACGTGCTGGGGCTGAGTAAACTGGCTAGGCTCGCAGAGATGTACGCTAGAAGGTTACAGGTCCAGGAACGCTTGACGAAGCAAATAGCCATGGCGCTGAGTGAGATTTTGAAGCCACTAGGTGTGGCGGTGGTTATGGAGGCTACACATATGTGCATGGTGTCAAGAGGTATTCAGAAGACCGGGTCTGCTACCGTGACGTCATGTATGATGGGCTGCTTCAGAGCCCACAGAACAAGAGAGGAGTTTTTGAGCCTCCTGGGAAAGAGAAGCCTGTGATCACCAAGCCTTCACGCTGCGATGTTAGAGCACTCTATGTTTAAGTAAAGTGAAAGGCGTTACATAGATAATGAGTCATATAATAAGAAAGTTCAACACTTTTCAAACACGAAAGTACATATATTCTATATCAATATTCCCCTTTAAGATCAATCTGCAATCATTAAGCTCAGAAAACAATACCCATGTCCTCGTCTTCATCAACATCTTCACTATCGCGGGCATTCAGGGAAGTGGATGTGGCTATTGGTTGGTTGACAAGGTAGACACTGTTGGTCGAACTTTGTCTCGAAAGAGATCTTGGCGTACTGAAATTTGATCTCGATTCAGGCGTGGTGCTGAAGCAACCATTCATCAACGAGTTGACTGGGGGCTTGGGTTCTAGAACAAAAGTCGAGTTCAATTTCGATTCCACGGTGGACAGCGAGTGGTTGGTATTCTTGAGAGATGTCATCGACAGTGTCTTTTTCAATGTGTCTCTAATCTGCTTTAAGCTTCTTTCACGGGAGCTTGCTCTAGGATCCAAGTAGAGTGGTGTTCCCGATTTACTACTTTGAGCTGTCGCCGATGGTGAACTATTGTTATTCAACGAAAGGAGCGCCAAAGTGCTCGAAGAAGCAGATCTACGAGGTTGTTTCAACGAATGCAACGAGCTCGTAGAGCCACTTCTTCTCATCAATTGTGGGACTGCGATGGAGTCGTGATCGGCTGCTGATGTAGCAAAGAAGTTCTTGACGAATGGATGGTGCTTCAACATAGTTGCCGATGGTCTTTCTTTTGGATTCTCAATGAAGCACCATTGTAAGAAACTCCAAAAATCTTTCATCTTAGGATCTGCCCGCATCTCTTCATCGATGTAATAGTCGACTTTCTTGATACACTCCAACGTTTCTTCATCGGTATCACAGTCGAATGGTGTATATCCCAGTGCCATGAAATAGGTGAGGACACCAAGAGCCCAAATATCCACTGGGCATCCATATTTCTCCAGCCGCTGTATCTCCTTATCCGACATGGAGCCAACACCTTTACAACGGACAATTTCAGGTGCAATATAAGAAGTCGTGCCGACAAATTCCTTCAACGTAGTAGACTCGTTAGAAAGGTCGGTCTGAGTGGCCAACCCAAAATCAGCCAAAATAACATCATGAGCCTTCAAATCGTATTTAAAGTCACCGTGGTGTTCCTCGGGTTCGTTTCTATTCACTCTCAGTCTAAACAGAACATTCTCTGCCTTCAGATCTCTATGGACCACGCCATTAAAGTGCAGAAACTCTAGAACACTCAAGAGGCACGCGCAGTAAGGTTTGACCTGCAACTCCAAGTCCAATGAGCCCTTTTCGATGATCCTCTCATACAAATCGCCTTTATCGCACAACTGGGTCACCAAAGCAATGCTCTCTGACGTCTCAAAGAAATCAAACAACTGCAAAACATGATGGTGACCCTCGAAAACATCAAAAGTGCGGAAATTCTTCTTCTCCAGCTGTCTGATCTTGTCGCTAACCATTCTCAACAACTTGACCTCTCTCTGGATCAACTGCAATTTACCTCGAATCATGCTCTTGTGCACCAATTTCAGCGCATACATGTCCTTTGTGTAAACGTTCATACATTCCTTAACCACGCTGAAATGGCCATCTCCCAACATTGATCCTCTCGTCACATATTTGCACTTTGCAGTTCCATCGCTCTTATCCAGGGCAGGCCATGGCACGTACCCATCGGCACCGTTCTCGTCAGATACTGAATCCGGTGGTGTAAGAACAGAAGGAGCGTTTAAAGTCGCCATATCACCTGTAAAACGAAGCCTCGTAACACTGCCCGCAAGCCCAAGCAAGGTAACTTTCACCGCTGAACCACACCTCTCGACTTATGTACGTACCCAGCACGATAACAAGAAATTCAGAATCTGCCCTGTATCGAGTGGGATGATCTCACAAACGACCCATGGACAAAGACAAGAATGCTGGGGGTCAGCGGACCATCGACACGACCACAGGCCTGCGCTGTTTTCCCATCTGTCGCTGTCCGTCTCGTTATTTCGCCCAGCTAAGCCGGAACATCATTTTTTCCGACAGCGCAAATCACAATCTTTGGCTTCCGACGGTTTCTCCGTTTTTTTCCGAACGCCACGCGACGTTTTCTTCGACGCGACCCCGCTATTTATCCGAAGCGGCGGAGGTGCAAGTAGTATACTGTTGAAGATACGTAGAGAGGTAATACAGGTGGAAGAAACAAAGAACTTCATGCAGGCATGCCGAAATGACAAGTGCTTTTCGATAAATTAATTAAAGTTCCAGTGCTTGAGACCGGAGTGGGACAGCGAGTTGCAGGTCTTGCGCAGCTCTGGTATTGGCAGACAGTATTTGGTGGTGCGTGAGTTCTGGTTTTTCATGTCTGTCTCAATGTTGAGCGAGACGATGACACCCTTTTCGGTGATTGGATAGGCGAGAGCGCTCTTTTCGGGCGACTCTGCATGGCGGTCTAGCTTGTTGAGGCCCGCCGCGGCGGAGACCACGCCGGGGAGGACGACGTCGCCCACTTTAGTCTTGAAAAGCTTGGAGAGATACTCATTCTTCAGGGCGTTCTCCACGGGGATGATGTCGGACCAGTTTCTCTTGTTCATGAAACACTTTTCTCTGCGGTTGCCCGAGCCAGACACCTCGACGTTGAAGATTGGCACGGCGTCCTCGTCGGTCTCGAAATCGAAGTGGTGGATGTTGGCCTTGGACTGCAGCAACGAGACCATTGGGTTGGGCGGAGGAGTGTTGACCACGGCGCTCGAGATGACGTTGAACATCAGGCGCACGTCGTTTTCCGGCTCGCTCTCAACTTTGATGTTGTGTTCCTTGTTCTTCTCGGAGTTGAAGAACAAGTGGTTTCTGTGTCTCTTTGTCATAAATCTACCAATGGATGCAAGGTGCACGTCCCCAGAGAGTATGGTGATTCTGATACCGTACTTGGCACCGTAATCCTGTAGACGTGCCACAAATCCGTTTCTCTCCTTCTTGTGGTGTCTTGCACACCAGTGGTCGTTCAAGTCATCGAGCAGTTCGATGTCTCCGTTGAACTCGTTGACTAGCCCGCTAGCAATTATGCGCTTTCTGGATAATTTTCTGACGGGCGCCATTATTCTGGATGAGAACAGCCATTCCATCAGGACCAACCTTGGATACGCTATGGGAACCCCCAACATCACCAACAAGTGGTCCATCTTTGACTTCTTGGCTTCTTCGACCAATTTGTCAAAGACAACGTCGTAGGTGGAGTCACTGACGATCTCTTTCAATTTCCTCTCCGTTCTACAGTCAAGCCCCAACAGACCCATGGTTGGCCCCACCCTGGTGAAGAGAGAGTGGTTAGGCTCTTTGATGTAGGGACTAGGCTGTTTACCCAGGACCCAAATTGGGTCCTCCATATAGGCCTTGCTCTCAGTCACGCTGACGTGATGCTGGAAAAGCATGTAGTACTTGTACGCTGCCTTACCAATAGAACTGAACACATCCGTCTTCATGAAGCTGTGGGCGTAAGAACCGAATCCATCGATGATGTCGTGGTCATCCCAAATGTTGACTGAGGGGATGGTAGCCATGGCAATCGGGAAGCATCTCTGGGTGCACTTCGACTCTGGTGTCGATCCCTTCCAGTAGCCATACCCATACCACTCCAGATACTCTCTCAGGTAGAATTCCTTCAACTGTCTCCGAAACTCGTCATCCACTTCCATTGCGAATTTCTTGACGAGATTGGTCATCTGCGCCCACTCCTTGACCTTTTCACAGAAGATTTTGATTCCATCTGAGTAAATTTGGTCACCACCACCCAGCATGACGTTGTAGTGGACCTTCGAGTGCTTGTTCAAGATGTCGAACCACAGCGAACCCTGGAAGCTCGTGGTATCAACGTTTAGCGAGAAACCGTTACAAGAGTAGGAGATGGTATTGAAGTTGGTTGTCTTTGAAGGAATATAGAACCTGAAATGCGGCCTGGAGAGGTCATCCAAGCTATACTTGACCGTTTGCTCCGCATCCGCGAGTGGGATTTTAATGTCGTAACGGAAGAAATGGAATGTGGACTCGCCCCATTGCTCCTCGTAAAACAAAGTCGACTCGAACTCCCCCTGTGATAGCTGTGGGTCCCCAGATCGGCAATCAGAAGCCTGCGAGCAACCCACAACAAAGTTGATCCTGGGAGCAACTGGCTTCCCGCTGCTTCGAGTGACAATTAGAATCGACCCGCTATAGATAAACGACTCGTAATCGACTTTCTTCAATCTCAGGATCGGTCCAACCACGATCCCCTCTTCCGCAATAGGCGACTTTTCCGCACAATCGTTGCAGTTTTCCACCTCTCCGCGGTACAAGCTCTCTGTATCCCAGGCATCGAACCAACCGTCGCTCAATTCACTGCTCACAGTCATGGCTAACCTTTCTATAGACCTTCGAAAACAGTCTCAATCGTCTCATGTTGTTTCACTTTGCTATTCAAGTCCCTGAGGGCTTGGAGACCCGATACTTCGCTGCGCGGCGCTACCACGCGTTGCTTTGCGGTTACCCGTCCCTGTCACACTAAAAATTTTTCAGTGCGATGAGATGAGATGCGATGAGCAGGATACATAGTGAAGAAGAGCTGTATTGCAGGAGATAGTAGCGGGATTGCAACGATTGAGAGCTCTGTGGGAATATGAGTGAGAGCAGGAAGCGTAGTGCGTCTGAGAGTGCGGAGGACGTGAGTCTGGAAGCGTCGCCTGAGGGGGTCGAGGAGTTTAGCGAGTTGAAACTTTCGGCTCCTACTTTGAAGGCGATCGAGAAAATGGGGTTTACTAAGATGACTCCGGTGCAAGGCAGGACGATTCCACCGCTGCTTGCGGGCCGGGATGTGCTCGGTGCTGCAAAGACCGGGTCGGGGAAGACTTTGGCGTTCTTGATTCCAGCCATTGAAAGGTTGCACTCTTTGAAATTCAAGCCTAGAAACGGTACTGGTGTGATTGTGATTACGCCAACCAGAGAATTGGCGTTGCAGATCTTTGGTGTTGCCCGTGAGTTGATGGAGTTCCATTCGCAGACCTACGGTATCGTGATCGGCGGTGCCAACCGTAGACAGGAGGCCGATAAGCTGGTCAAGGGTGTGAATCTGTTGATTGCTACACCAGGTCGTCTGTTAGATCATTTGCAGAACACCAAAGGGTTTGTCTTCAAGAATCTGAAAGCATTGGTTATCGACGAGGCTGACCGTATCTTGGAGATCGGTTTTGAGGACGAAATGAGACAGATTATCAAGATTTTGCCCAACGAGGAGAGACAATCGATGTTGTTCTCTGCTACACAGACCACCAAGGTGGAGGATCTTGCCAGGATTTCTTTGAGGCCCGGTCCATTGTTTATTAACGTTGTGTCTGAGAAGGACCACTCAACGGCTGATGGGTTGGAACAGGGTTATGTCGTCTGTGATAGCGACAAGAGATTTTTGCTTCTATTCTCCTTCCTGAAGAGAAACCAGAAGAAGAAGACAATTGTCTTTTTGTCGTCCTGTAACTCGGTGAAATATTACGCAGAATTGCTCAATTATATCGATCTTCCCGTCCTGGAGTTGCACGGTAAGCAGAAACAGCAAAAGAGAACAAACACCTTCTTCGAGTTTTGTAACGCCGAGAGAGGTATTTTGATCTGCACTGATGTTGCCGCTAGAGGTCTTGATATCCCAGCCGTCGATTGGATTATCCAATTTGATCCTCCAGATGATCCAAGAGACTACATCCACAGAGTCGGTAGAACCGCTAGAGGTACTAAGGGTAAGGGTAAGTCCTTGATGTTCTTGACACCAAGCGAATTGGGTTTCCTAAGGTATCTGAAAGCTGCCAAAGTTCCATTGAACGAATACGAGTTTCCGACGAATAAAATTGCCAACGTCCAATCGCAACTGGAAAAATTAATCAAATCCAACTACTATCTGCACCAAACTGCCAAAGACGGTTACAGATCATATCTACAGGCATACGCCTCGCATTCCTTGAAGACAGTATATCAAATCGACAAACTGGACTTGGCAAAGGTCGCCAAGTCCTACGGGTTCCCCGTGCCTCCAAAGGTTAATATCACGATAGGTGCCAGTGGTAAGACACCACCAGCTAAGAAGCGCAGGATACATAAGAACTGAGAAACGATCAGGATAAAGAGTATAAAATTGTAAATTATTATAACCTCTATAGGGTTCGAAAATTACGCTAGGTTGCGTGCTACCTACAGCAAGCGATAAGCAACCTCTTGATCCCATTAATTAGGAGCTTAGAGGCTAGCTACCCAGATTATTTAGTGTCAACCTCTGTTGTACTGAGAGCGACTGAAAAATTTTCGTACTTCGAACGCTTTGAATAAATCTTGATTTATCAGTCATCATTAGATGACAGGATAAAATAAAACAAGACAGAGTCTCAATAGCTGTGATATCGCTGTGGAAATGGCATTGCAAGTCTCCTTTGATAAGGCTAAAGGGAATTCACCAGCTCTTTCGCTGTGTAACAACCTAAAGATCGCATTAGCGTTGGAATATGCTACAAAAGATTTAAAGATCGAAGTCAGTGATCAAATTCAGGGTCCTCAGTTAACTCAGGGTGAGAGTTTCCGTCTCTTTACAGCAGATGCTATTTTGAGATACGCTCTGAATGATTTCGAAGGCCAAGATAGTGAAGAATACCATTACGCTTTGTCATCTTTGGAGAACCTGCTCGAGAAAAAAGAGGTCCCAAGCCAGCACGCTGAGGAATGCGTCTCCAAATCACTCGAAAACTACTTGGTCAGTTTAGAAGAACCTATCTCTGCCAGCAGGTTGATCACTTTTGCCAACAGTTACGCTTTGAGCTCAGAGCTGGTCTCCAAGAAGTTCCCAACGCTAGCGCCTAAATTAGCAAATGCTGTGGCAAGTGCTAAGAAGTTCGTTCCTCGTACTGCCTCTGCCAAGAGAACTGGTGCGGTCAACGTCGCCGATGGGTTGACCATTAAGGTGCAAGAAGCCGAGATCCTACCAAAAGACAATGAAAGAAACGTCTTGATCACTTCTGCTCTTCCATACGTCAACAATGTTCCTCACTTGGGTAACATTGTTGGTAGTGTGCTTTCTGCTGATATCTTCGCCCGTTATTGTAAGGCCAGGAACTACAACACCTTGTTTATCTGCGGTACTGACGAGTATGGTACTGCTACAGAGACGAAGGCATTGGAAGAAGGTGTTACTCCTCGTGAACTTTGTGATAAATACCATAAGATCCACAGCGACGTTTACAAATGGTTTCAAATTGGCTTTGACTACTTTGGAAGAACTACAACTCACCAGCAAACTGAAATTGCTCAAGATATTTTCATGAAGTTGCATAACAATGATTACCTGGAAGAACAGACCATGAAGCAACTTTACTGTCCCGTTCACAAATCATTTTTGGCTGACAGATACGTTGAAGGTGAATGTCCAAAGTGTCACTACGAAGATGCCAGAGGTGACCAGTGTGATAAGTGTGGTGGCTTGTTGGATCCATTTGAATTGATTAACCCACGTTGTAAGTTGGATAATGCTACTCCCGAGATAAGAAGCTCGGATCACATCTTCTTGTCTTTGGACAAATTGGAGGATAGAATCAAGACCTGGGTCGACAAGTCATCGGATGAAGGTAACTGGTCTAAGAACTCCAAAACTATCACTAACTCTTGGTTGAAGGATGGTTTGAAGCCACGTTGTATCACAAGAGACCTTGTTTGGGGTACGCCAGTTCCTCTAGAGAAATATAATGACAAGGTTTTGTACGTGTGGTTCGACGCTACGATTGGTTACGTCTCCATCACTGCAAACTACACCAAGGGCTGGGAAAAATGGTGGAAGGACCCAGAAAATGTCAAACTATACCAATTTATGGGTAAAGACAATGTTCCTTTCCACACCGTCATTTTCCCAGGTTCTCAACTGGGTACCGGTGACGAATGGACCATGCTTCACCATCTGAACACCACTGAGTATCTGCAGTACGAAGGTGGTAAATTCTCCAAGAGTAGAGGCGTTGGTGTCTTTGGTAACAACGCTCAGGATTCTGGTGTTTCTGCTAGTGTATGGAGATATTACCTGGCATCTGTAAGGCCAGAGTCTAGTGATTCGCACTTCTCGTGGGACGATTTCGTCGCCAGAAACAACAGTGAGTTGCTCGCCAATTTGGGTAACTTCGTTAACAGATTGATCAAATTCGTCAACGCAAAGTACAACGGCGTTGTTCCTAAATATAATGTCCAGAACCTCGCAGGATTTGAGACTGTCAAGAAGGACATCGAGGAAATTTTGATTAACTACATCAACGAGATGGAGCAAGCTCATGAAAGACGTGGTTTGGAGATCGCCATGTCTTTGAGTGCTCGTGGTAACCTATTTTTGCAAGACAACAAACTGGACAACACCTTGTTCTCCGAGCAAGCTGAAAAGGCCGATGCCGTCGTTGGTGTTGGTTTGAATATCATTTACGCCGTTGCATCTATCATTCTACCCTTCATCCCAGAGACTGCAGAGGCAATTTTCCGTATGTTGAATGCCCCAGCTCTAAAGATTGACAACAAGTTCCACTTGGCAATCTTGGAGGGCCACAACATCAACAAAGCTGAATACCTTTTCCAACGCATTGATGAGAAGCAAATCGATCAATGGAGATTAAAATACGGTGGTAAGCAAACCTAATGATTTTAAGGCTTTAGATACATTTAAGATAGATTTCATTTGTTGTAGATATTAGTTTTTGGCAACATTTCATCGAACAGCTCTTACGTTAAGCAGTCATTTTTATTGCTTTCTTTTATAGACCCTTCAGAATCTCAAATCAGCTTGTTTTTGAGCCTCGTCTGGTACCAGCAAGCCGTTTTTTGGTGTCTTGTAGCTGTGTGTCAGTTTTGATATTTTTCATTGGCGTTCTACCTAAGATCGGATTGATTGATGACCTTATGAAAATTGCAAAGAAGATACGGTAAACAAGTAAGAAGTGGTCTGGTATGTCTGAAGATATTGTCGCCAAGATCTCAAGCATACTGGGTCCAGATATCAAGCTTGAAACGATAGCACAAGGAGCGGAAGCCGTTGTATTCTCCACTACAGTTCATCCATACCTACCGAGTGAAAGCGATGACAAGAAGTATATTATAAAGTACAGGCCACCCAAAAGGTATAGACATCCCTCGATTGACCAAACTTTGACGAAGCGTAGGACCCTTGGGGAGTCACGTCTATTGGCTAAGCTTTACCTTCTACAAGGACTAAACGTACCCGAGTTGATAGCGTGTGATGTCTACAACGGCTGCATCTGGGAAGAATTTCTGGGGCAGGAATTGCCTGGTGGATACGGCTTCAGCAATCTCAAGAACTTTCTCTGGATGTATGCCTCTAAGGACCGTAATCCTTACGACGAAGTTGTGAAGCAGACTTTACTGCGTGTCGGGCAGCAAATTGGTTTATTGCATTGGAATGACTACTGTCATGGAGATTTGACGAGTTCTAACATTGTTCTGGTTAGCGAGGAGGGCGATTGGCAGCCCTACCTGATAGATTTTGGGCTAGGGTCCACATCGAACGCGGTTGAGGATAAAGGTGTCGATTTGTACGTGCTCGAAAGAGCAATCATCAGTACCCATTCGTCTTATTCGGACCAGTACAATGCTTGGTTGCTAGAGGGGTTCTCTGGAGTCTATAAGAGCCATGGGAAGCAAGGTGAACAGAAACTCAAAGAAGTTTTGAACAGATTCAACGAAGTGAGACTTCGTGGCAGAAAGAGAAGCATGATTGGATGAATCGAGCTATGTATGTGGTTATTTAGCGCTGTTTGTAACTCTGCCGTATAATGCCCTTGACACATCCCATAACACCATTGAAAAGAATCACTTTATCACCTTCCCGCAGGTCTCTCACATCAATGGGATATTCGTCGATCAACCTTTTCTTAAGTAAGTAATGTCTCATGGTACCACACAGACAGCCGGAGGATAATGGGGGTGTGACGAACCTGATCTGGTTTGGATCGTCGTCCTTGTGCCTGATTACCGCAACGTTAGTTATTGATCCTTCCATCAACTGATATGCATCATTGAAAACAAGGACCTCATTCTGGGTGCTTTGTCCATAGCTGGAAGCCATCTCTTGTAGTCTTTTCCTAGCCGCGTTATAGTGGTCTCGATACGTGGTCTTGAACGTGGTGAATGGAGACACAGATAGAGTTTCGGTGTCCACAAACACGTTCCACACCTTCGAGGAAGACGGTAAGAACGCACTGAGAATAGTGTTCATGAAATAGGTAGAGGGAGACGAAAAATGTCCCAGATCCTCGGGTCTCGTCAGTGGATGCGCCTCCACTCTCATTCTGCCGCTCTTCGAAACCAGCACTCTCATCTTGTAGCAGGCGCTTTCATTCAACAGCAGCGACATCTTGTGCTGGATGTCGGTGACATCGCTGTGCTCGGGCAGGGCTTCTATCAACTTGTCGAGAAGTAACTGCAAAGGAATGTGCGTTCCCCACTTGAAGAACTCCAGACTGAAATTCAATCTCTTGTAATGCTCTCCCAGCAACAGAAACCGGTTGTAGAATATTGGGTAAAGCTCTAAGTTGTTGGGCTCCTCCTTTGGCGGAGAGGAACCCATAGTGGCCTCGCCCTCGCCCAAAAGTGACATGAGAGAATCGGTATAGTCTTCTACTGACGACGTGTGCTCTCCAATGCTCTCGAACAGGTCATGTAGTCCCTCATTACTCACATCAGTCGACTCGTGAGCGTTCAGGAACATGTTACATTGCTCATAGTCCAGCAATTGCAACCGGGAGTCAATCTCGCCCAACTGGATGTCACCAGCACCACTGGGTAGCCCATTGAACATATGGGTGAAGCATGGATCGTATCTCAGCGTCGAAAGCAGCTCGAAGTGGTCATCGCTAACGGCTGGCTCGAAGTAACGTTCGATTATCTCCCTCTGTAGTATGTCATATACCTTCTGCTGCGTGGCAGTCAACTGTCTCGTGCTCTTCTTCCTCTTAACGCCCATAGGTCTCGATTTAAGCAGCTTTCTTGTGTGTTTTCATCGCCTGTTGTTCCGTGCTAGTTGTATAAGATACATTGTTGAAGAGGTAACCTTAACAAGCACCTTCGCCGGAATAAACCGAATAAAAAGGCATACTTAGAGGCCGTGAAGGATGGTTGACTCAATTAATCGCATTGCCTCTGCTCTGGAGTCAGCCAAGGTGATTACGCTGGAGGCAGCAGCGGTTGCCTCTTCGAAGCTGGGCGAGTCGGCGTACACACACTACTCGAAAGGCATTGCACCAGAACAGCTCCGAGACTTGCTGAACTCGAGAAACTCTAGGGAGGTGAAGGATGGGTTGCGAAGAGTGATGGCGATAATGGCCTCGAATGACGGGTCGATCGATGTGGAAGGCTATTTCAGCGATGTAGTCAAGAACATCATATTTGGCGATGCTAAGATTAAGATGCTGGTTTGTATATACTTGCAGCGATTTGCTGAAAGAGATCCAAATCTGGCATTGCTGTCTATCAACTCGTTGCAGAAGACCCTCACAGATGGGGATCCAGAGATGAGAGCTCTGTCGATCAAGGCTCTGTCAGATATCCGAGTGGCTTCATTGTACCCGATCGTATTGCACTCTCTGAAAAAGGCAGTAAACGACTCTTCTGCCAGTGTGAGAAGTGAGGTCTGTTTTGCTATCCTCAAATTGTTCATTGCTAAGAATGATGATATCGTGAATGAGTTGTTGGCGCTTCTGAAGGACCTTCTTTCGGACGCAGACCCTCAGGTTCTCTCTTCTGCAGTTATTGTCCTTGAAGAGTGTTTTCCTGAGAGGTTAGACTTGCTGCATAGTCATTTCCGCTACTTCTGTGAGACGCTGCACAGGATGGACTCATTCTCGCAGGCGAGCGTCATAACTTTACTCGTGCGATACTGTAAGAATTACATTCCTTGTCCCACGGTTGTCGATACATCTTCTGAGACTAGAGAAACAATTCCCTTGCCCAAAAGGTACAACGAGATTTTGTTCCCAGTCTACGACGTCGAGAATCATCCCGATCTCGCCCTTTTCCTTAGGTCTTTGGAGAGACTGATATATTCTTCCAACCCCAGTGTTCTTCTAGCGGCCTCAAATGCCTTTCTTCAGTTGGCTACTCCCGTGCAGTTCAAGAAATCGTGTTTGCCGCAGGCCTTAGTCAGAGCCCTCTCGTCGTCAACAAACGCTGGTGTACAAATTACTATTCTCCAATCTTGTTTCCTGCTTTCCGCGATGGACCCGACCCTTTTCCTCCCCTTTGTTAAAAAGTTCTTTGTCTTACCATCAGATGGTGTTGAAGTTGGTATTCTAAAGGTCAGAATCATATCCGTTTTGACCAATGAATCCAATGTAAAAGCTGTTGTAAACGAAGTGAAATATATCATTTCTAACTCAAAATCATCGGCTTTGGTCATTGCAGCGGCTAACTGCTTAGCCGTGTGTGCTACGCTGTCTCCTGGTTGGGAAGCTTTCATAATCAAGGGTCTGATTTCCAATATGGAGATCGATAAGCTTTCTTCGGCGGTTCTGGGTTCTTACGTTGATGTGATCAGAGTCTTAGTCCAAAGAAATCCAAAGAGACATTTATCCAGCATAATGAAACTTGCGAAAGTTCTTGATGCCAAAAAGGCGCTCTCAGACAATGCTAGGGCTGGTATAGTATGGCTAGTTGGTGAGATTGCCGGCTTGGAATACAGAATCTGCCCTGATATTCTGAGAAAATTGGTTCCTACTTTTGCATATGAGGGTCCAGAGACTAGATGCCAAATACTATTACTATCAGCCAAACTGCTTTCATATGATATCGACAGGTTCAAAACAGAGCAACCTAGCCAAACATATGATTTCGATGAATCGAGGATGGCACAGATGTGTCAGTACCTGGTGCATCTGGCAGGGTTTGATGAGGACTTCGACATCAGAGATAGGGCGAGAGCCATCTCATCTCTCTACGACACAGCCAAATATGAGATAGCGACGCTTCTGTTCCAAGCCCCCAAGCCCTTCCCTAGGTTGACAAGTAGCAGTCTGGATCAAACAGATGTTGGTGTACAGCAAAGCTTTGCTAGACCTGAATTGGATGAATCTGTACTGGCTTACTATAAAATGATTCCTTGGAATAACAAGGAAATTGATGAAGCGGAAGATGTGAGGAGCCCGGCGGCGCTTAAGGATTACTCGAGGTATAAGAGTTCCTTATCTGGGAGCTTCATGAGCAGATCGTCGAATACATCTGTTGCACAGGCTACACCAGAATCGGCCAGTGTTTCCCATACGTCACTGGTCCAGCAAACAGGAAAAAGATATCGTTTGCAGACATTGGACGAGTTCTTCTCAGATATACCCTCAGCACCTAGCGTGAAACCAAAGAAAAAAATCGTCATACAAGAAGAGAGCTCCAGTGAGGAAGGAGAAACTGACGAATCTGAAAGTTCAGGCGAGTACGATGAAGAAGATAGCACTGAGGAATCGAGTTCGTCTTCTTCCTCTGTAAGAGACCTTATTCAATAAGATATTAGTACATAGAACATACTTCTCATAAAACTAACTCTAACTCAGGAATATCCACGTACTTGTCTCCCAATAACGGATAATTTGGGACTAAGGAATCTAGATGTTGAACATAGATGTTATTGTACAGTTTCCAGAATGCTGTGCGGACGTTTTTTGCAGGATGAAACATCCCCGCCCATACGTAGTTCATCGAGACACCAGGTCCAACTGAGTAGCTTAACGCCTCTAGACCTTCCAAAATACGCGAAATGACATGAGGAGATGTTTCAAAAATATTTGGTATCAGAAGATTTAGGAAATGTATGAATGCATCTTCAGATCCAGATCCCGCACAGTTCAAAGCTAAATGCTTTATGACATTAGCGGCAGTCTGTCTGTGAACGAGGTCTCGGTCTGTGAGGGCATCTTCGATCAATGGGACGATAAGATAAATATATTCCTGTGCCATTTCCCCGATATATTCGAACATGAAGGCCATGGCTTTCAACACACCATTTTGAACATTTGTTTCTGGAGTCTTATACTCATTCATTAACGCTGGCAACGTCGTGTAGGGTCCGCATGATTTTGCCACAATACCTATCGCAATAGCTGAGCAAACACGAAGCTGACGCTCTTGAACTTTCAAATTGTTGAGTAGAGCGACTAGAACATCTTGCGGACCTATTGCTTGTGCTATAAACCCGAAGGTTTCGTTGGCAACTCTTCTAGTTGCCTTGTTCGGGCTTTTAAGCAATTCTAATAGTTCGAAGCAGATCCGCATCCATTCCTTAGGAGAGACGTATTCGGCCGCCGAGTTGGCAATTCGGCCGATAAGCTCTATTATGTTAAATTGTACCTTTCTATCTTTATTCCTTAGAATGGGAGTCAACGTTGGGACTATTTGATTGACCGGCGGTTGTAGCTGGGATAAATCTGAACATGAAACTAAATTCGACATAGCGTTCAAAAGAGATCCTAAAACCTCGGGGTAAACTTCTCCGAGTGATTCATAGAGAATGATCGAAAGCTTGTTCAGAGTGTCCAGTTCTCCACAATTTTTTATGACGGGAACAATTAGCGCACATAAATCGGCAGCATGTTGGCGAACAAGTGGACTCTTATGTTTAAGATGACTTAGTATTGTGCTTATGATTGGAGACAGATATGGCTTCATTCTTTTGTCAAAAGACGTAGCAACGGCTCCAAATCCTTTGAATATCCCACTATCATTATTCGTCTGCTCTTGGAACGCGATCAACATCGCATCTATGAGTCTTGTTTCCAGTCGATCATCAAGATCTACTGTCCCCAGTAAACTCACGACCTTCCCAACAGAATGAACTGCCATTGTTCTGAATGGTTCGGCTTCATCTCGAAGTGGTTTAAGAAGACTCTCGATTATACAGGAGGCACCGACCTTCTCTGAGATCACGGTAGTCGTATGTGTGACCAGTCTATTAAGTTGTCGATCCAATGCTGTTCTTCTGACCCAGAAACATTTGAAAAAGTCTGGTATTATTTGTTGTCGGAGATACTTGGGAGTGATGCCTTCACTTTTACAGCATTGTTGGAGAACTGTGAGCACAGCTCTCTTCATTTCATCGTCTGGAGAATTGAATTCCCTCTTCACGACTCTTATCGCCTCTTGGGTATAATAAGCCGCGTATTCAGCGTCCATTAGCGGTATGAGAGATCCCAGCGCCTTGAGAAAACATGCCAATACTTTGCCCCTCTGAGTCCTGATTCCCTTCCATAACGGCTCCAAAACGACGTTGAAGGACTCGATACCGAAGGGATACGACATTTGAGCCAACGTCGCTACCGTGTTGGCGCTTATATTACGTATTGGTGTGTACTCATCTGTGAGACCATCTTTTATGCATCTGATAAGACCCTGTAGGTGCGGTAGTATACCTCGCTTTAACAAGATCCCAATCTGTTGAATTATCTTCATACCAGTATGACGAGCTCTCCAAGATTTCTTCGAATGGCACACTGCATCCAGAAACGGGATCAAACTTCCAACTGACAATGCTTTTGCCACCACTGCCATCGCTCTAGATGTTATATTTCTCACATATTCATCTTCATGATCAACATCTGGGCGCATTGCTGTCAGTATGTTGGCTAAACCAGCAGAGTGAGCCAGAGTACCGATGACTTCTCGTCCAGTCTCACGAGCAATAGGATCCTCATCGATCAAAAGTGGCGAGACAACCATGAGTATCTTGTGAGTATAAGGACCAACGTTATCTCCTACAACGTACAGGACTCTCCCAACCACTTTAATCATCAGATGTCTTTCCTGATCCTCCAGCTCGCTATCAAGCAGAACAGGTAATAACCTGTCGAATATAACTTTCGGGCCAAAATCGTTGCATTTCTCCTGTAAACTCTTGAGCGCTTGCTTCCTCACAACAGTACTTCCGTTCTTTATCCTGAGCAAAAGAGATACAACCTGTCTCTCCCTCTGCTGTTCCTTGTTGAGTTCCTCCGGCTGCTGAAGCTGCAGGGCCTCTGCAAAGTGTCGATGATCCGATGGCTTGACGTATCTCAAACCAGTTGTTCCTGCATTGTCTGCGGACAACAATTTACTTCTCAGCTCTACATTCGTCTGTTTAGTCTGCTCTGGCATCTGGTATGCCTCCACATCCCATCTAGACCTCTTTACCACTGAACGTTCACCGTTTGTCTTCTTATCGTCTTGTTCCAGCGGTCTCTTCCGATCCTGAGTATCTCCAGAGGCAAGATCTCGATCAAATCGCCTCCTATGGTACTCATCTTCCCTGCTAGAAACATTCTTCTGCTTCATTCTACGGACCAGCACATCATCTTGCTCGCCGGCTAATGCTTCTCTCCTAATGCTCTCCTGGAGGTCGCGAGACATGGAATATTGACCTCCTAGCTGATTCTTGTCATCGCTGCTCATCGATATCTGCTCTTAAAGCTTGATCAGGCCCTCTCTCTGTAGTTTTTATCAATAGTGGAGGCGATCAATTCTACCAGTTCATGTTCAATTTCACTATAAGAAAACACTATTACCAGAAGCAACCTCGGTATAGTGTCGCTGCGGAACAAGATCGCTAGTACGGTGGCCCAGACTGGTTTTATTTGATGAAGGGCAGGAACATTGTGTTGGGTCTATCATGTCTTCTTTCCCTGGTAGTTTGCGGGGCTGAAGTGGCAGAGAGCTCGGCGACTCTGGAGATCGATCAAGACATAGAGCTTCCAAATGGTGTTGAGAAGTCGGTTGGAACGTACCACGAGAGCTGTCTCTCCAACGACTCCTATATCCCGGTTACTGAAACTTTCTCGTCTTCTGATACTCTGCCAACAGAGGATGAGGTAGTTGAGACAGTGGCGACGGATACTGCTCAGATAGCAGTGGAAGGCGATGTCTCGTATCCATATGAAGAAGAGCTAGTTGTTAGACCGTTGCCAAATAACTATCTTTTGACTTCATTCGCCTTCAATGTACAATCAGAAGAGTTTACGCCCGGAAAGTCTGCATTGGACTACGACGACTATGGGCACTATACTGTTTTCCCCAAGGCATTCAAGCCTATGATGGACCTAACGAATACGAGGCAGCTCCATCTGAGGTTTACAAGAGGGTTTTGGGACGCAGAATCGTGGGGTCGTCTTCCCCACGATGGTTTTAGATCTGGCGGATCAGGTGTCGAACTATGGGCTGTGATCGAGGCAGATACCAAAGAAGAGGCCTATGACCAGTGGAAAACGTTGGCAAACTCGCTGAGCGGATTGTTTTGCGCTTCTATTAATTTCATAGATAGCTCCAAAACAACTTTCCCAATCAAGTCTTTCCAACCAGACGGCTCCCTGCCACTATTCAATAGTACTAAGCGACTACATCTGGTACGAGCAGCTTTGGCCAATGAGCCGATATGTACTGAGAATTTGACGCCATTTGTCAAGTTGTTCCCAACAAAGGGAAAGTCAGGAATCTCGTCACTGCTCGACGGTCACAAAGTCTTTGATTCCTCATGGCACAGTCTTTCGATCGACATCACAACTGAGTGCGATGACTCCGGTGATAAATGCATGTACGATCTGAAGGCACTCGTTGACGTGGTAATCAATGTGCCGAATGTTTTGGCAAGGCATGAAAGACCAATCCCAAAACCAACCGCTGACGATGATCTTCGTTGCGATACTTCAAAGCCTTTTGATGCCTTCCAGTGCTTTCCTCTCTCTGATGCGACCGATGTTTCCTTCAATCTTTCAAAGGTTTTCGGTAAGCACATAATGGGCTCTAATTTGATCTCTAAGAGTCCCTCTCGCGTTTGCGTCGAGGTCACAGACCAATGGAATGCCTTCATTAAGATTGGTGACGAATTCTTCTCAACCGACGACAACTGTTTTGATCTCAAAGATTCACTTACACAGGACATATATTTGGAGTCCGCAGATTCTTCAAGTGTGGTGCAATCCGAGGAGGCTCCACTTTACGTTAGTAGATCTTTGACCGGATATGGCCAAGATCGTGGTGGTATACGTACCGTCTTCAAGAACCCTGGTTCGCAACCTGTGAGGGCCGTTTATTTCGAATCGCTACCATGGTTCATGAGAGTTTACCTCTCAAGTTTGAAACTAGAGCCAGGTGTCAACTTTTCCAAAGACTTAGCTCTGGAAGACATAATGAACTCGACGTACTACGTACCTGCAGTGGATCGGGCACGTCCGACGCATGTGGAATACATTGTTACTGTTCCTGCAAACACGTCATTCGCCATCACATATCAGTTTGACAAGTCATTACTCCAGTATGCAGAGTATCCACCAGATGCCAACCACGGTTTTGAGATTGAAGCGGCTGTGATAACTGTGATAGAACCACACAAATATCAAATGAGGACAGCAGCGCTTCTGCTGCTGCTATCGACGCCTGACTTTAGCATGCCTTACAATGTCATTATTTTAACTTCAACCGTCATAGGGCTAATATTTGGTACCCTTTTCAACATGCTGGTCAAGAAATTAGTGCCTGTTGAAGTGGCAGACAAACTGGAGGCCACGTCAGGCATAAAGTACAGAATCAGGAATCTTAGAAGGTTCCTACTAGCCAAGTTCAGGAGGCAACCCTAAGTGGCATGAATCGGCTCGTTGTTGATATAAACATACATACTATTCAAAATGGGTCTTCAAATGGATCCTCCTCATCGTAATCGTCATCCTTCTCAAATTGATACACTATGGCACCGCCCGTATTGAAAGACTGGGCCTCCAGAAAAGGCAGTTCGACCTGTTCTTTGGCCAGTCGTTGCTTGGCCGAAGTAGAAAGATTGAAAGTGGTCAAATCCTGTAGCATTTCTGGGGTTTCATTCTCATTCTTATCTGTCGAATTAGAGACGACGACATTTTCATAGTTATGAGTTCTTGAGTTGATGCAAAAGTGGTATGACAGCGATCTACCAGATTTCCTACGCGTAGTCAGAGTCAATTGGAACGTGTCGCTGTTCAGACCACGAGGAAGCAAGAACTCTGATAAGTCTTCCTTCATTCGCTCAGCGGACACGCTTGGGGGAAGCACAGGCTGCACTTCAATGATAGTAGTAGCCATGAAACTGAGCAAATCTAGAGATTTAGGATAATGTGACGTGCCAGGCTCCTGGTACTCGGTCACATCTGTGTGATGTACCGCCAAGAGTGTTGAATTTCGAGATGCAATTCCGCTCACAAACTGAGCGATATGGCCGGAAGGAATATAATTTATCGCATCCACTATGATCATGGTCTTGGCCCCATCGGATGCTTCTGTCGACGGAAGATATGTTCTGATACTCTGACTCAACTTATCCAGCGAAAGGCCTCCGGCTGCAATAAAAACGTCTGCATAGTTCGGTTTGTCCACGGTTTCAAATGAAACATACACTATACTGACCCGTGAGTCCTCCTTGACGTTGTGATGTACTTCCTCGATCAGTTTTCTCGAGCTCTGCGCCAAGCTATCTGTAATGAGCACAAACGGCGAGATTTCAGTCAAACTTAAAACTCTCTTCAGCAGCGTACATGGATTATGTCCTGAAGTGATCATGCTGATTCAATCTGAGCCCTGGACGAGTGCTAACAGCTGATATCGAGGTATCTTCCAGCATATTTCACATCTCATCGGTCCTATTTCGAATAATGGCTGATTGTATATCATACTATACGACTTTCAGGCATATTAACTAGCACTTCTATAAGATAACTAGCATACTACCAGCAGTATAAGGAGTATTAGACCACCGCACACTCTCTAGTTGGCTTCAGTAGTGCTCAGGGTCGTTTCGATAGGCAGAATCAGGTCCATCTTCAGGCTAAGCTGTATGACTCCGAGTTGAGGACGGACAGATAAGTTTACCATACTTGAAGCTGCAAATACCAGAATGCCAGTTGTGTATGGTCCACAGCCGTTGCGACCATTGAACTCCGAGACTAGGCATGGCTTTGAAGAGCAATATAACAGTGAACAGCTCCTGCAATCATTGGCCAACGATTTTATATTTTATTTCGACGACAAACGGCATAGCACGAATGGGAATCCTACTTCTGAGGAGGAGAAGCAGGAAGATGCCAACCACTATTACCAGCCAATACAAGATTGGAAGATCATGAAGGATAGACAGAAAACCGTCAGCGCAGCGTTACTGCTGTGTCTGAACCTCGGGGTAGATCCACCAGATGTCATCAAGACACACCCTTGCGCGAGAACAGAGGCGTGGGTGGACCCTTTGAACTTTCAGGACTCTAAGAAAGCCATTGAACAGATTGGGAAGAATCTACAATCGCAGTACGAGACTTTGTCACTTAGAACAAGGTACAAACAAAGTTTAGATCCCTGCGTGGAGGACGTGAAGAGATTTTGCAATTCCTTGAGACGCACTTCCAAGGATGATAGGATACTTTTCCATTACAACGGCCATGGGGTGCCTCAACCAACGCCTTCGGGTGAGATATGGGTTTTCAACCGGGGCTATACCCAGTACATTCCAGTTTCACTTTACGACTTGCAGACGTGGTTGGGTGCCCCGTGTATTTACGTGTACGACTGTAATAGTGCGGGAAACATTGTCACCAATTTCCAAAAATTCGTTCAGAAGAGAATTCGAGACGAGGAGGAGGGGATCCCTAATGCCGCTGCCCCGTCTCGCGCTTCAGCTTATTCCGAATGCTTTCAACTGGCATCCTGTAGGTCGAACGAGCTGCTTCTGATGAGTCCGGAATTGCCAGCAGATCTTTTCACATGTTGTTTGACTTGCCCTATCGAGATAAGTGTACGAGTTTTCTTGATGCAGTCCCCATTGAAAGATTCCAAATATAAGATTTTCTTCGAAAACACCTCTGGGGACAGCTCTGAAGATAACCAGCAGTCTTATGTATCCAGTACGCCGACCGTTAATATACCTGGTGTTCTCTCAGACAGAAGGACGCCGTTGGGAGAACTGAATTGGATTTTCACCGCTATAACAGATACTATTGCCTGGACCTCGTTGCCGAGACCTCTATTCAAAAAGCTGTTTAGGCACGATCTCATGGTCGCGGCATTGTTCCGTAATTTTCTTCTGGCTAAGAGAATCATGCCGTGGTACAATTGTCACCCCGTGTCTGACCCAGAACTACCCGATAGCATCGCAGACCATCCCATGTGGAAATCATGGGATTTGGCTCTCGATGAAGTTCTGAATAAGCTGGTTGATGATCTCAAAAACTCCCCAGCAACTTCAGATCTGGAAAGCAAAATGATTCTGCAGCAGCAAGAGATTTTGCAGAATCAGCAACATCAGCAGCCACAAGAATTGAAACCCGGAAGTATACAAGGACAATCTAGGTTTGCTGTCGCCAATCTGAGTAGCATGTCCCTGGCTAACCATCCGGCGATTGCATCTACACCCAAAAAATCTTCCGTCAATCTACAATTGGCTCAGCAGCAACAGCAGCCCCCTCAACAACAACAGTTTACCGGGTTCTTTGAGCAAAATCTTACCGCCTTTGAACTGTGGTTGAAATATGCATCAAACACGAGACATCCACCCGAGCAATTGCCGATAGTCCTGCAAGTGCTTTTGTCTCAAGTGCATAGAATACGTGCACTGGTTTTGCTCTCAAGGTTTCTTGATTTAGGTCCTTGGGCGGTTTATTTGTCTTTGTCCATCGGTATATTTCCCTACGTTCTAAAGCTGCTTCAGAGCCCTGCACCTGAGTTGAAGCCAATATTGGTT
Organism: Torulaspora maleeae; assembly: GCA_003708055.3. Lineage (NCBI taxonomy): Eukaryota > Fungi > Ascomycota > Saccharomycetes > Saccharomycetales > Saccharomycetaceae > Torulaspora > Torulaspora maleeae. The sequence continues at coordinate 425,823 of PPNA03000006.1, read as the reverse complement.
TTCATCTGGGCTAGAATTATGTCCATCGACTATAAGAACACACAAGCTGAACTTATGAAAGAAAAGGGTTACATGTACTTTGTATCAGTGCTTGTACCGGATTGGGGTCTTAATATGTCGCCTACGAGCGGTCCTTCAATTAGTAGCGGTTCACCACTGAGCATGACCGCCTCGCCCGGTATCAGCGTACCGAGAGGTCAGCATTATCAACAACAGCAAATCAATGGCTTGCCTTCGGCCGCCTCCGCCGGTCTCTACCATTCCAGTGATACCACAGATGAACAAAAGGCTATGTCAGTCTTTGTACTATCGTCGTTCGTTAGGGACTTTCCCTTGGGACAGAAAAATTGTTTCAGCCTGGAGCTGATCAATAAACTGTGCTTCTACATTGAAAACTCCGAAGTTCCTCTCCTACGACAGTGGTGTGTCATTTTCATAGGACAGCTCTGTTACCAAAATCCTCTGAACCGTTTTATATGCATGAACGCAGGAATCATCGATATTCTGGTTCGTTCCTTGAGAGATCCCGTCCCGGAAGTTAGAACAGCTACTCTGTTGGCTCTGAAACATTTCATATCAGACATTGACGATAGTGATGAGATTCTAAAGCTTCAGCAGGATTTGGAGCAGCAGTATCAACAGCTGCACACGCAGCTACAACAAGTCCAAGGTTCGGGACATCAACAGCAGTCACAGCCTGCTGACCACCGACAAGTGAAAATTGAGCAACAAATGCAGCATTGTCAGGCCATGCAAGTCCAGGTCCAGAATATCGATTCTAGAAAGCTAAAGATGCAGGAAATATCCAACCTAGTTTCAGTCTTGGCGTTAATCAACGATGGTTCTCCGCTAGTCAGGAAGGAAGTTATCATTTTCTTTTCTCAGGTTGTCTATCGTTATATCAACTTCTTCATTGTTGTGGCTTTCAATTGCCTAACAGAAGAGATAATTCAAATGGAAGGAACGGATGCAGAAGCTCAAAATTACACCGATAAATACTCCGTCAGTCATGGGTCGGTATTCGCAACCGTTTGGGAAGCTTTGTTAATCTTAGCAGAAGATCCTTTCCCTGAGAACAGGGCGTTGGCAGGCCATGTTGTGGAATATATCATTCTTGAATTGAGTACTCATAAAGATCTAGGAGAGCCTTTCTCTAAAATTGAGCAATACTTAGTCAAAAAAGGATCCAATGCGGCACATACAGGGAAAACGGGCTTCAGTGCATCTAAGGTCCAGGTGTTGAAACCAACCGTTCCTTTCTCAATGGAAAACGAGTCACGACAAGCGGAGGGATTCGATCAGCAGCGGAGCAGTTCATACCTAACGGATAATTTGGGAAGGTTTTTCCGTGCTTTTGGATTAGGCGAAAGTACGACTCGAAGCAATGACTCCAAGAGGATGGCTCAGGACCGAGAACCGAAGAGTTCGGGAATCTCACTTTTGAGCCATCCTCATGGCGCAGCACCACCAGCCAAGACGGCAGGAGCCAAAAGAAGTAAATCTTCCTTCAGCCTACCTCTAGAAAGTACCTTCCTAGACTATTGCCGTGAATACTTTCAAGAGCCACAAATGAGAAAGCAGGAAGCAGATGAGTTCGGTAGTGTTGAATATAGTACTAGGTTATGGCGCAGGAACCGTAACGAGACAGTCATCCAGGAAACACAGGCTCAAAAAAGCTTGGCTTTGTATGGAGATTGGTCAAGCCGACAAGCCACTCTGGACAATAAAACCCACCCAAAGGTTATTGAGTTTGCTCAATTTGAAAACCATCTGGTGGCAGCTGACGAGAGAGACATCATAACGGTTTTTGATTGGGAACAAAAGGTGACTTTAACTAAGTTTTCGAACGGAAATCCATTCGGAACCAAAGTTACCGATCTCAAGTTTGTTAATGAAGATGACGCTGCGCTTTTGTTAAGTGCATCATCAGAAGGTATCGTCAAGATCTACAAGAATATCGATTCGCCAGATGATCTTGAGATGATTTCGTCTTGGAGAGGACTAACAGATATGTTACTCACACCTAGATCAAGTGGTCTGTTAACGGAATGGCAACAGATTAGAGGTTCGTTACTTGCCACTGGTGACGTTAAAATTATACGAATTTGGGACGCTCACACCGAAACAGTCCAAGTTGATATTCCTGCCAAGACTTCTTCGCTCGTGACCTCAATAACTTCGGATCAGTTAGCGGGTGACGTGTTCGTGGCAGGTTTTGCAGACGGTTCTCTCCGTGTTTATGATCGACGGATGGATCCCAGAGACTCTATGTTCCGCTTGTGGAGATCAGGGAACGGTAGACAGCGTTCGTGGATCAACAATGTACATATGCAAAGAGGTGGTTATAGAGAACTTGTTAGTGGTGCTACAAACGGTTTGGTAGAATTGTGGGATATAAGAGCTCAAAAACCAGTCGAGTCATTTAAAGATGAAACTTTCCAACAGCATGGTAATCAAAAAAGGCAAACTACTATGACAACTATGCAGGTTCATGAGCATGCCCCCATTGTCGTGACCGGTACGAAACAAATCAAGATATGGACCACATCCGGAGATTTGTTGAACAGCTTCAAGAATTATCACCCAAGTGGTGGAGTTGCGGGAACCCTGGCGGCTACTGGTATACGTTCGACGGTTCCATCTAGTAGCTTTCTGTCCGCGATGACTTTCCATCCTCATAAGATGATGCTTGCTGCCACAAGCTCGCATGATTCGAACATCAACATCTTCCAGTGTGAAGATAAAAGAATTGATTATTATTAGGCGGATATCAACAATATATCATTAAAAAATCTATCGCATGTCTATAAAAGTCGTCTTTCTCCGTAAGAAATTTTAGTAATTAATACATGTATCTGAACTGCGGGTTTTGGTCGCTGAGTCTTGGATCAAATGGAATTGGCTCGTTCAATTCGTGACAACGCTCTATGATGGCCTCCTTCTTCTTGTTTTCCCGCCTATACAAGAGGAACTGGATGAAAGTCATGATAATAGACAGGACTTGGAAAGCCAGACTAATTGAAAGACCCTTTGTGTATCTTGGTTTGTCAGAGGCTAAAAAAATCTGACCTGATACCAGACCAGAACCAGAACCAAAGAACAGGTTAATTCCCAACGCAGTAGCTCTCTTAAAGTAGTTCCCGACATTACCGCTCAGCCACAAGCAGTTAACAGCAGCATTGACGTAGATTCCCATACACAGAATGTAGACACCGAAATATCTCACCCCATGAACTGTCGAACCAAGGACAATTGATATACCAATGCAGGTTGTAACACATGCCCCGATAATAAATGGGCTCCTTAACCGCAAACGGTCGGACCACCTAGCACAAATGAAGAAGACAATGGCAGTCAAGAAATAGACAGGAACTGTCATCAAATTCACTCTAACACTTGTGAACCCCATGCTTTGAATAATAATGGGTAGAAACACTGTCAGACCGAAGGTAGTCAAATCAATACCGAAAAGTGCCACTGCACTGACCCAAGTCTTGATGTCTTTAATTGCTAACCAAGCTTGAAACCATTCAAACTTTTCGTTGGGGTCAGAAGTGTTCATGGTCTTGTATCTCTGAATGAGGTATTCTTTTTCCTCAGCATTGAAATACCAGGACTCTTCCAAGTTCTTGCTTAGGCCAAAGTAGTAGAAAGGAACGAACCCGATCGAAATGGCACCTTCGACAATGTAAATATATTGCCAAGCTCTCAGAGATCCATTGATTTTTGAGCAGGCGTACCCGATCAGACCTCCGAATGAAGACGATAGACAAGCGGCTGAGAACACATAGGCAAATCTCTTGGCATATTGCTCTCTTCTGTAGCAAATTGACAAGTACATGTTGATCGATGGGTAAATCATACCTTCGAATGCACCTAACAACAATCTCACAGCAATCAAGTGACCATAGTTCTTCACCCAAGCGGTACACAACGAAATCAACCCAAAGGCGAATAGACAACCACTCATCATAGTTGGAGGACCCATAATCTTCAAAAGATTTGTTCCAATGGGATCAAATAGCACATATGTAGCAAAGAAAACGGTAACACATGTGTTGTATTGTTTTCCAACAAGCTTCAAATCTTCTGTCATCCCAGCGACGGCAGCATTACCAATATTGGACTTGTCCAAGTTTGATAAAAAATACAGCATACACATCAATGGGATAAGAAACATATCCATCTTCCTTAGAATTTTTGCCTCCATTGGGTGAGATGCAGAGGGCACCCCATCGTCGTCAGTTGTCGTTGCAGTAACTTCTTGATCATATTCAAAGGAGCCGCCTTTTTTCTCCTGTGAAGTATTGGATTCTGTCCTTTCAATCTTAGTTCTGTCCTGGACAGAATCATCAAAGATAACCTTATCGACGTATTCCATCTGCTTATTTGACAATTCTGTCATTCCTCTGGCAATCTTGAATGAAAAATTTCAATAGTTTGTTGGTTAAGTAAATAAATTCTCGAAGAAAAAAAAAGATGAAAACTGAAAAACCAAAAATTAAGTAAATTCAAGGCCAAGGTGTCATGAGAAGTAGCAGCAATTGCCTCCAATATATATGACCAGAAAATGAAGCAATCCAAAAGGAGCTAGGAGGTTACGCCCTGTAAAAACATTCCGGTTGATGAATGGTGACAGCTGACGCCGCTCCAAGATAAGTTAGGAAGCGAAAAATACGATGAAATTCGCGACAAACGACAGGCGAACAGCACAAAGAATAATCAAGATAAATCCAGGACTAAGCGCTGGGAGCGCCAGCTGCGATCCATCGACCAGATGTTATTCAAGCTGCCTCAATTTTTTTTTTTTTCACTTCCTCCCAAATTTTATTTTTATTTATCTGAGTGCTTAACAACCCATAGTTACTCAAAGTGCTTGAACTCTACATACCTATCTCTTGACAACTAGTGCCAGTATGAGGCCTAGCGCCAGGTAGGCTTTTCTTTTTCTTGGTCCAGTCATCCACAGTTTTCTCTAGACGATCGGCTCTTGCGTTGAGCACTCGAATTTTGGCCGCAAGTTCCATTTTTCAACGCCGAAAATTAGGATTGTTTTGTGGAAGCTCGAAAAAAGATCTTGTATGGTTAAAACTGGATTCCAACGCTCCAAGACTGGCCTTACTGCTATAGCATCTACTGTAGATTTACTATTGAATACTAGTTTAGAGCTGGGCTTGCCATTTTTCCCGTTTATTGGGAACAAGCTTTAGTCGATTTACAGCTTGTCTTTTCTCCAGGAGGCGAAGTGTCACTAATTTCGAGTGTGACACTTATCACGTGACTTTCTATCGAGAGGATGAACATTAAATAATCGCTTAAGCTGTTGCTCATTTCACTCTTGATTGAGGGGAGAATGCCTAAAATCTGATAGTGTTCCTTGAATCTGGCTCAATGCTAGTCGTTTTACTTTTCTACTAAGCAGCAAGTGGTCACTTGACACAAAATGTCAGGGTGAAGACCGCACAAAAACCGAACTTTCTTTCTAGTAATTCTAAAAGCTTTTGATAGTCTTAACTTGGTATTTGATTAGCCTAGTCCTTACAAAACATCTCTTCTGGTTTTTTTAAGGACTTTTATGTCTTGTCTCTGTTCAGGTCATTTCATTTGTATTGTTATGTAACTGTCGTCAAGAAGAGGAAACAAATGAAAAAACAAAACTCGAATACCTTCTTCATCCACACGAATAGAGCTACAGATTCTAACGGTGATTATAAAACTTCTTGAGAATGGCGCTGGCTTGCCAAAATGGTCTTTCTGATCTGACTAATATGCAAACTGAAATCTTTTGGAGGTCAACGGCAGGATTCAAACGTCTGCCAAATCTCTAATCCTTTTCTCCTAGTAGCCTCACAGAATAACTATCGAGAAAGGATAACTTCGATGCAATAAAACATGGTGAAAACTGGCTATATGGTCATCTTAAAAGACGCTCTAACATGTTGTATCACAAGATGATATAAGCTTATGACATCTTGTAACCTACCTCACACTACCCGAGTACTAATTCATGACAAGTCAAAGATGGGTGTCAGATTTACAATATGAGGTGCAACAATCCTCCAGACCCGTCTAAGAAACGCTATCCAATTGTCTCTGGACAACTTGTTATATCGGACTATTTTATAGTATTCCACTAAGTGAATCACAGCTAGCCTAAGGGCTACGGCCACTAGTAAACCAAAGAAATCGTTTGATTACCAAAATCGTACGATCGAGTGGAAACCCCTCACTCGTAGCTATCGATCAGTCAACAAAGCTCTCAGATTTGAAACGTATAAATATGAGGTCAATTAGCTCGATCCAAGGATATCTACTCTGTAGTTCTATTTAGTTAGTATAAATAGAACAAATAACATTCAGTTCGGAATCAGACCAGTAATTATGTAAAACAAATTAGTTCCCAAGTTCCTGACCACTCATCACTACTGAACTAAGTGTATTCAAGAGAAATCATTTCCAACAAGTTACTATGTTCTAATAGTGTAGTGGCTATCACGTTGCCTTCACACGGCAAAGGTCCTGAGTTCGAACCTCAGTTAGAACATTTATTTTTTGCAAAAATCGCATATGTCTTAAAGAATGCGATGCTTATAAGCAATCAACTGCCCATAACCAACCCTGAGGTCTACCTTCGAGTTTAACACTACAGCTTAGGCATGGGTGTCCACTCATTTTGGGATATAGTTGGGCCAACAGCAAAACCTGTGCGGTTGGAGTCTCTGCAAGACAGACGAATGGCCGTTGATGCTTCGATCTGGATATATCAGTTTCTCAAAGCTGTAAGAGACGAGGAAGGTAATGCGTTAAAGCACTCACACGTTGTGGGGTTTTTCAGACGTATATGTAAGCTATTATACTTCGGGATCAAACCGGTATTTGTGTTCGATGGCGGAGTTCCAGCACTCAAGAGAAGTACGATTCAACAGAGAAAGGAGAGAAGGCAGGGAAAACGAGATAATGCTGCTATCACAGCTAGAAAACTGCTGGCAATTCAGTTGCAGAAGAAAGAGACTTTGGATGTTGGAAAAGCGAGCTCCGTTGAAGCAGATAAGGGTTCCTCTGGTCAAGAGTTGTTCAAACCTCAGGATGAGTGGCATCTTCCCGTAATTCCTGGATTTAAATACGATAAGGATGATCAGAGAGTTGTCTCTGCAGAGACATTTGAAAGAATGGTGAATTCCGTGGATGAAGAGTTGGACAACATTGATTTGGATTCTATCAATCCAGCCTCGGCAGAATTTCAAGAACTGCCGAAATCGACACAGTATTTGATTTTATCAACTTTGAGATTAAAGTCCAGGTTGAGAATGGGATACACCAAGGAGCAATTAGAACATTTATTCCCCAATAGTATGGACTTCTCAAAATTTCAAATTGATATGGTCAAGAGAAGAAACTTCTTTACCCAAAAATTAATGGGTGTCACAGGTATGAATGACGGTGGCTCCTCGAAATTGGATGAAGAAGTAGCTAAGCGCGTGTCTGGTCGACTCAATAAGGAATACAAACTGACGAAAAGCGAGAATGGATGGACTCTTGGATTTGGAGATTTCGATGGGTCGGAGACACAGAAAGCAATTGTCTTGGATGACAAAGATATTGAAGCTTTGAACTATATTCAGAGTCATGGGAAGCTTGGCAATAATGTACCGACAACGAAAAAAGGAGAGGCTCAAATCGAGGGAGAGAGCGACGAAGGCGACGACGATGATTTTGAATGGGAGGATGTTGACGTAAAGCCTCAAAGGGTTCAAAAGGTAGAAGATTATTCTATCAAAGCGGCCCGATTACCTCCTCTGGAAAGACAAGCAAGCTCCGCTGGAAGCCAATCCTTCTTAGACAAAAGACACGACCACGTTTCGCCGGTCAAGAGGACCTATTCCAAGGTCATACGGCATGTGGACGATGATTTGGAAGATTTAGAGGAAGATGCAAATGATTACCGAAAGCAACTAGACGAGATTGAGCTTATAGAGGCCACACAAAGATCTAAAGACGCTATGGAACAGCTAAGGAAGCAGCAACAAATGTCAAAGAAGCCAAGAATTGACAAGGGAATACCAGAGAAAAGTTTCGAATACGCAGAAGCGCCCATTATCAAGAACAAAAGTGATGAATCTGATTTGGCTCACCAAAGCCCATCATCACCCGAACAAAAAGCTGAACCGACAGACCGTGATCAGAATACCTTAAAAAAAAACGCCACGGGCATCTTTGACTCGCTGCCTCATGATGCTTCGGTCTCAGAAAACCAGCAAAATTTGGACCACATCCTCAGTAAGATTCCCGACTTTAATTTTGGCTCTGGGAACTCATTTCTCTTTCAAGACCCCTCAGGGCTTGAAGCTGGAGAAAATGAAAAGCCTAGCAGTGATGCAGAAATCAAGGAGAGTAAGCCGGTGCAAAAACCTCCTACTTGGTTCGCAAGCGATGACGCTCCAGTCAATCCCTACTCGGCCTCTAATTTCGTGCAGGACAGAGATGAATCTAGGGACATTGACCGCAACCCAGATGAGAACTTCAAGTTGGTATCAGGTGCAGAAGTTCAGGATTTACTCCAGAAGCCAAGTGATGAGGACGACGTGGAGGAAGTGATTGATGTGACATCAGATGCGGACACTGATAGGAGAGATGAAGAGACTTCGATTCGATCTGAGGAAGCTAATAGCAACCAGAAGAAAGAGCGACAAGCTCTGGCATTCGATTATGACTTTTCAGAGGACGAGGAAGATCACTTGGCGGCAGATATGAGAAAAGAAGCTGAAGAATTCGCAAACTTTAAGAGTACCTTGAGTAATGGAGTCATAGACAAAGCTTTCATGGAAGATGAACTCTTCGCACAGCAAATGAAGGACAAGAGAGACTCTGATGAAGTTACCACCGATATGATCATAGAGGTGCAAGACTTACTTTCTAGATTTGGTATACCATTTCTCACTGCACCTATGGAAGCAGAAGCGCAATGCGCAGAACTTTTGCACCTGAAGCTTGTGGATGGTATCATCACCGATGACAGCGATGTTTTCCTCTTTGGGGGAACTAAAGTTTACAAGAACATGTTCCAAGAAAAGAACTATGTGGAGTTTTACGATGAACTGAGTATTACTCAGAATCTTGGTTTGAATCGCGATCGCATGATTGAGCTAGCTCAGCTGCTCGGTAGCGACTATACTAACGGAATTAAGGGCATAGGACCAGTGTCCAGTATGGAGATTCTAGCCGAATTTGAAAGTCTCGAAAGGTTCAGAGAATGGTACAATGAGGGCATGTTTGATACAGCAATGCAGAAAACGGAGACCGGCTTCCAAAAAAGTCTAAGAAAGAAACTTGTCAACAATGAGGTGGTCTTGACGTCGGATTTTCCCAGCAACCTAGTGCGAGAGGCGTATTTGAGACCGGAAGTAGAGCATGACACGACGGCGTTTTCCTGGGGCACTCCAGACCTTGACATGCTCCGTCAATTCATGAAAAGTCGCATTGGCTGGCCTCAGGAAAGGTCAGACGAAGTTCTGGTTCCACTGATCCGTGACATTAACAATCGCAAGAAGCAGGCAAGGCAAATGAAGTTAGCCGAATTCTTCCCTTCCACTTACATGCAAGACAAGAAACTCAATCTGGGGAAGAGAATTACCACAGCGACGGCAAAATTGAAGCAGAGAAGTATCAAATAGCTTGGCGTACCCAACTTCTTTTTATTTCTTCGATTTTTTGTATTGCTTCTTCCTCATTGTACGCGCGACGCTTTTGTGCTGATCTTCACAACAGAAAAGAATACAGACTATTTAATGAAAAAAGCCAACTCAGTATTGAGAAGGGCACACCACTAATAACATTTGGGTACTTGAAGTTTTGCGTTTTACGTTAAGTATGGTTCAACGTCGCCTACACACGAATACCAAACTCCCAGCCGTATCGTCTCCTCGGTTGAACACCGAAAGTTGCCCAAACAGTTTCCTAATTGGCAACGATGGGCGGGATCGAGATGTTCTAAGCAACAGAAGAAATCGTCGATTAGAGAGCTCTCCGATTGGCGAGACTCATCTAGTAGAGAAGACAACAAGCGCTGCGGCACCTAGTGGCTCCAAGACACAGGCTCCAGTTAATAGTCCTGAACTTTATTTGAAATTGAAGGGTACTCCACAATCATCCTCAGAAAGAATGAAAAGCTACTGTCAACCCAGCGATTCTGTTCTTAGGCAGTACACAATCATGTCTTATTCTAGCGGACCCATGGTAAATTCATTATACCCCAATTACAATGTCAGCGTGCCCTTCCTTCCACCTCGCTATTCTCCGTACTCCATGCAAAGCAACGGAGGCGGCCAGCCTGGTCACATCGAAGCTCAGGATAACAAACCACAATCAACTTCTTATCATGCCCAGAGTTTCCCTCCCTTTTTCAATCCGAGAACCGCTAGTAACATGCCGCACAAGGAGAAAGTTAACAATTGGATCGAGAATATCCCAGTTTTCGAAGTTGAAAACGGTGTTTGGACATCTAACTGTTACGATAGCAATTACTCTGTCAACTGGGAAGAGACTGAGTTTGATGATCCCGGAAAGGTCAATAGTGTATCTTTTGTGACACACGATGAACTCTTGTATTTACAAGCAAAAAAATTCGAGTCATTGGTTCGCCGATTTTACAAATCAGAGAGCGAACCAATAGACTCCCAAAGAGACTTTATGTTGGGCAATCCAACACTCACAGACTACATATAGCTAACGAGACTACGACTTTTTACTAAAGATGCTGGCGTCACAATTCTAATCTCTGTCATTATTTTGTCAGCGTATCTAGTGATCGGGGTGTATTAGTACCCATAGAATGACTACTACATGATCAAACTCTTGAAGACTAGATCGTAGACGAGCCTGGATATTCCCGACCTGTTGTGATCAGCACTGATCAAGTATGGGCAAAGGTTCCAATGAGAGCCTTACCGTGAGCGAGCGAATGCTGAGCGCTGGAGTGGGATCTCTATTGACCTCGCTGATCCTAACTCCGATGGATGTGGTCAGAATCCGACTTCAGCAGCAGGAGATGTTGCCAGATTGCTCTTGTGAAGTACAAGTACCCAAGGACAAAGCACCTATTGCGGCAGCGGTTCAGAACGAGACCGTATTTTGGCAGGATCCCTGCTTCAAAGAGCTGAATTGTAAGAGCTCACCACACAGATTCAAGGGCACACTGGAAGCTTTTACCAAGATAGCACAGAACGAGGGTCTTTTCACACTATGGAGAGGGATTTCTGTTACATTACTCATGGCTATCCCAGCCAATATAGTCTACTTTGCAGGGTACGAGTATCTACGAGACATATCGCCACTGGGGCCAAATTATCCAGCTTTCAATCCGCTGGTATGCGGTGCTCTTGCTAGAATTTTTGCAGCAACTACTGTGGCACCTTTTGAGTTAGTCAAAACGAGATTACAAAGCATACCGAAGTCCTCGAAGTCTACGGCAACAAGAACCATAATGAGAGATCTCCTAATAGAGACGAGGAAAGAGATAGCTGCTGGTGGGTATAAAGTTTTATTCAAAGGTTTACAAATAACCCTTTGGAGGGACGTACCGTTTAGTGCCATCTACTGGGGTTCTTACGAGTTCAGCAAAAAGCATCTTTGGTTTCCATCCACAGCTCTGTCATCATCTTCTTCAGCTGATCAGCTCTCTAACTGGTCGTATTTCACAAGTAGTTTCATCAGTGGTAGCTTGAGCGGCACCATCGCAGCTATTTTCACCCATCCATTTGATGTTGGCAAAACCAGATGGCAGATTTCCTACGTCAATCCAAAGAACACTCTAACAGCTTCCAGCTCCCGTCCTGCCAGTAATGTCAATATGTTCAAATATCTTGCTGGCATATGGCGACGAGAAGGGGTATACTCTTTGTACACGGGGTTGTCAGTTAGAGTGGCTAAAATTGCACCTAGCTGTGCTATCATGATTTCCAGTTATGAGATTTCCAAGAGAATTTTCAGCTCATAAAGTGAGTCAGTTCATCGTCTTTGTAAATATATATCATGCTTCAAGAACGGTAGAAATCGAGTATATAATTTGCTTACAATTTCTTCTATCCTGATGCCTCATTCCACCTGTTCTCTTCCAGATGCCTTTCAGCATCGTAGAATTGTCTTGATATCTCACCAAAATTGAGTATGAACCCATCATTAGATCTCTCAATTTCTCGATGTTTGAGCACTTTGTTTGCGCCCTCTGGTTCTCTTAAGGCGCTGTTCCTAGAATTACGTCTCAAACTGGTCTTGACATTAAGATTCTTATTGTTGCTCTCTCGATTAAGAACATTAGGATTCAAACTTCTGGGCACTGTATCCTCGACGTTGTTTGCCTCGCCTTGATTAACCTTGACAGTCTCATAAAATGTTTCGTTCTCATCTTCCTCGTCTTTTTCTGGAGGTTTACCTGAGAAGAACTCATTGCTCGTGATTGGATTAAACCTGTCACTTCCAATGGCTGAGAAGCTTTCTTCCAATCCTGTTCTGAAGTCTACTTGCGGTGTCTTCCTGGATGAGGCCTTTGGCATCGGCGTGTAAGCGACAGGTAGACCATCGTACACTTTTCTCATCAAAGTATCATCATAATCATGCTTACCACTGACTAAATCAACCCAAGCTCTTGGATCATTTTTTTGCTCAGGCTTTAATTTAGTCCAATTTCTTTCAGCTCTTATCATTCTTAGTTTGTCCAAATCCTTGAGAAAAATCTCGTTATTATGCGTAATTTCCAGGGTCTTCAAAGCAGTCTGAAGATAGTTGCAACTATGTTCCTTCAAGTCTGACGCTCTCTCATAATACTCAATGGCTACCTCTTTGAAAAGTTGCCTTGCGCCTACGGACACAGCGTACTGGTAATTGGAATGATAAGTCTCAAAGGACTTTTGATGCGCCATAACCCTCTCTTTGCACAGAGTGGTCTCTTCGTCAAATTCACCTTTACACTCCTTGGTAGTTTCATACCTTTTGAGTGCAGCAAGCAGTGAACTTCTTTCCTCTGTTAATTCGTTCTCACGTCTCCCGACAAACTCTAGCTCTTTTGTTAGTATCTTCAACTTCTCAGAGATCTTTTGTTCCAAAGCCATATCCTGCTCGAAAAGCTCCTGTAGTTCATCAACTAGGGCCTGGGATTCGATGTTTTCCATCGCCGTCCTTTGCCCCCAAAGAGCAGCATCCTTGAGGAATTTCTGGATGAGCTTTGAGCATTCTTGCTTCTTATTGGCAACCGAGTTTAATCTCTTGATCAATTTGCGAACAGTTATGTTGCTCGACTTCATTACGAACCCACTCAAACTGCTCAATTTTGGTGGTTCATCTATCATCAGAGACATTGGTCTTCGTTTCCTACCAAGGTTCGTAAGAGCCTTTGCGTGTGCTTCAAGTTCCGACATGGAGTCTCTTCTCATCAACTGCTTGTCTTCGTAATTCCCCTTCAATGGAAATTGCGGTATATGATTGGCATTGACATTGTTGCCCGTGAGAAACGTCTTGGCGCTATCTTGAACTGGATATCTGTTGATGTCCTGCGATCGGGTACTTGATGCGGAAACTGCAATTTCGTTGCCCCCAACGGAGTTCACTTCTATTTGACCATTATCCCCTCTGATCCCTATCTGTTTCCCAGGAATTAAATAATCAGGGGTAGCATCCCACTCATCGTTATGGTGACTAGAAAACCACCCTTTCAGCTTATTGACGAATTTTTTACTGTGCACTTCTTTGGGTCGAGAATAAATTCCCAGATTATAGAACGGTAGATCCGGTGGTGGTCCAATGATTTTACCTGGTCTAGGTCTATCACTCCAATGGTCCATTTCCTATGGTGAAATGCTATACTGCCGCAATGAAGCAATATAAAGTGTCTTGAGAAAGTGTATGCCAGAACTTTATATCCTGTCGCCCGAATTTGTGTCGCCGGGACCTCGCAGAAGAGAAGACAGACATAGAAAATAAATCAATAAAGTCATCATTATTCAGAAACTACGAGTAGATAAGGTCTACAAGGAGGTTGATGGCCATCAGACTAAGGAATAAGATTTTATATGGAGGATTCAAACGGTATTTTCTTGAAAATCCTTTAAGCATCGTAAGTGGAAGCAGAGATGTTACCACCGTGACCAGTCCAGTTAACGTGGACGTCCTTACCTTCTGGATAGGTCTCAGAGACATATTCTGGCAACACTCTGAAAGTGTGGGCACCGAAGTAATCTCTTTGAGCTTGCAATAGGTTAGCTGGCAATCTCTCGGATCTGTAACCGTCGTAGAAGGCCAAAGCGGTGGAGATAGCTGGGGTTGGGATACCGTATTGGGTAGCCAAAGCAGCGGTCTTTCTCCAGCCGGATTGAGCCTTGGTGACAGCCTCAGCGAAGAAGTTGTGGAAAAGCAAGTTTTCCAACTCTGGGTTTTCCCTGTAAGCCTTAGTGATTTCACCCAAGAAGGCGGATCTGATAATACAACCACCTCTCCACATCAAAGCGATAGCTGGGTTGTTTAGTTTCCAGCCGTAAGTCTTACCGGCTTCACGAATCAACATGAAACCTTGAGCGTAGGAGATAATCTTGGCAGCGTAAAGGGCCTGCTCCAAATCATCGACAAACTGTTTCTTGTCGGTGATAGCGCCCTTTGGAATCTCTGGACCTGGAAGGATCTTGGAGGCTCTGGTTCTTTCGCTCTTCAAAGCGGACAAACAACGGCTGAAGACGGCTTCACCGATCAAAGTGACCGGTTGACCCAAGTCCAAGGCGTTGATAGCGGTCCACTTACCGGTACCCTTTTGACCAGCGGTGTCCATGATCTTTTCGACGATTGGCACACCATCGGTGTCGTTCTTCTTCAAGATGTCTCTGGTGATCTCGATCAAGAACGAGTCCAGGACACCGGTGTTCCACTTGGCGAACACCTCGCTGATCTCGCTGTCTTCGAAACCGCCAACACGCTTCAAGATATCGTACACTTCGCAAATCAACTGCATGTCACCGTACTCGATACCGTTGTGGACCATCTTGACGTAGTGACCCGCACCAGCCGGGCCAACCCAGTCGCAACATGGCTCGCCGTCAGACTTGGCAGAAATAGCCTGGAAGATAGGCTTGATGTGAGGCCAAGCCTCTTCGGCACCACCTGGCATCAAAGATGGCCCGTAACGAGCACCATCTTCACCACCAGACACACCAGAACCCACAAACAAGATACCCTTCTTGGTCAATTCGTCGAAACGTCTGTTAGAGTCTGGGAAGTGCGAGTTACCACCATCGATGATGATGTCGCCCTTGTCCAACAATGGCACCAAATCGTTAATCAAGTAATCCACTGGCGCACCTGCCTTGACCAAAATCATGATCTTCCTAGGCTTCTTCAACTTGGAGACAAACTCCTGCAAAGAGTGAGCACCAACAATAGACTTACCCTTGGCCTCGTTCTCCAAGAAGTGGTCCACCTTGGACGTAGTTCTGTTGTACGCAACCACCGTGAACCCGTGGTCAGCAACGTTCAGGATCAGGTTCTGACCCATCACGGCCAAACCGATCAAACCAAAATCAGCAACTTCAGACATCCTTGCAATTGACCTTCCTACTCTGTAGTATGTCTTGTCTGCTCCTGCCAGTGCGAAATTTGTCAGGCCTGTTTTTCCACCGGCCACGCTTATATAGCCTATATATCTGAAAAAGTGCCAGTATTGCTACAAATCAAAGAAATGCGGGCAGCTCAATGGTTGGATCGCACGACCTGCGGCTCACTGCTCACCGCCAGCGCAGGACCGCGAATTGCCACGATTTTGGTGATAATCAGGGCTCAATTGCCGGGCCAATTGCCCGTGATTATTAACGCTAGGGTGCCACACCGGCGCTGGTCCAGCTGGCACGCCGTCGCGGTCGCCTGGGCTTGAGCGCAGTGCCCAAGGAGATTGTGGTTATGTCCGGGCGTGCGACTGGCAAGCTCGAGTTTTGTTGGGCTTCCACTAAAATTTTCCGGGCATGTTTTTCCGGGCATGTTTTTCCGGACAGGTTTTTCCGGAAGCGCAGGGTTTTTCCGGAAGCGTATACGGATTGAGATCAGCTGGCAGGCGAGCGAGGTGGCGCAAGCTCGAGCACGAGACCGCTGATCCTGCGGGAGCCGCGGTGCGTGCTTGGTGCAGGCGAGGCGGTCCGGAACGGTCGCGGCGTGAACGAGTCGTCTGCGCGCGCCGGCGGCGGCGTAGTGTCTTGCACCAGGATGTCCGGGGCGGTCGCGGCGGGCGAGGGCGTGGCGGGCGGCGTGAGCGGCGTGCTGTCGCGGTAGAGGTCCTGCAGGTCGTGCTGGGACCCGGGGTCCAGCAGGAACGCCGCGAGCCAGGGCGCGAACGCCTTGCAGTCGTCCTGGAAGTCGTGAACGCAGTCTAGTCTGCGGAGGAAGTAGTGCGAGATCGAGGCAGGCCCCTCGCCGAGCCACTGGAAGTGGTCGCACAGTTCCAGCAGGACCAGCAGGTTGTGTCGCGGGACCTGGGTGAGCTGCGGCTTGTTGTCTTGAGCAACGCATTTCGGTGGGATCACACTGTCTGGGAGCTCCAGCAACCACAGCTTTACCAAGCCTATCCAGTCGTTCACCACAGGGTACCGGTTGGACCGGATGAGCGATTGCACGCATTTCACGTTGGTTGCTTCCTGGAGCTGCTGGAACGTCTTGATCAGCTGTACCTTGAGTTTGATGGCTCGATCCATGGCTGCTGCGTCTCGCGAGGCCCACGCTTTCGAGATCTTTGTCTTGAGTTGTGCTTCCTCGGTGAACCCTCGAACGTGCCGTAGTATGAGAGTGATCGCTTCCACCGTGTCGTCGTCTATTTCGTCGCTGCCAAGCATAAGTGTTCGTGGCTCCAGCGAGTCTCTTACGGGCTCCCATTTTACGACCGGTGTTCTGCTGTTTCTCAGATAGCAGTTGAGTATATCCCGCCGGCTTTCCCTCTCTGGGTTGCTCTTGTTCGGTCCGCAGAGTCTGCTGAACGTTTCTTGGTTCTTGGCAAGCACTTGATTGATTTCGACCGCTGAAAACTTGAGATAGGCCTCTGAACTCTCGTATATGGCTTTCTCGAGCTCAAACTTGGAGAATTCCAGCTTGCAGCATCTCTCGAAGTATCTTGTCTCGAGGGTGTCAAGTGTCACGTCGCCGACACTCGCAGAGGAAAGCGCCTTGACCCAGCCGCCTATGGATTTTTTATCCACCACTTCGTTCGGATGCTCGACCCAGCAGTATGATCCTTCCTGGTTGAAGAAATGCTTGTTTCCAATCGACAGGGTATCCTCGCGAACCAGGTCCAAATCCAGCAGTTTCTGACCGAGCCGGTCCAAATTGTACGGTGAAGTATCCAATTTCTCACTGTTCTTCTTGATTCCTTCCATTAAATGCTTGCCCTGGAATGAGACCTTGCCTAAATAATTCATGAAGCCCTTTCTTTGGGCGGGCATCGACTGCTTCACCTTTTGCAAAAAGTCCTGGAGAGCCACTTCATCATTGAACTTCAGGTGGTCGTCGAGCTCAATCGGACACTTTGCGGCAGATACATCCTTTATCACCTGCGGAAATGTTTGTGCCTTCTTATTATACATGTCCAGAGCTTCTCTCATCGTTTTGAGATCCTTCGAATAGCTCGAAAAAAGAGTTTTCAGTAATCCCTCCATCTCATCTCGTCGTGCTTTGGTTTGCTTCAATGCTGCTTGTAATGGCTTCAAACAGCTACTCTCTAACTGTTCAACATTGAAAGATTCGCCAAGTCTGGCCATTAAATCACATAACGCCTCGTGCTCAACTAAATCGGTATCCTGAGTCTTCTTTCCCAGCTCCTGCAGCAAGACACTCGACCAATCGTTGATGAACCAGTGAAAGAATCGCTCTTCCTTCTCAATGCCACCTATATCATCGTTCACCAACGTTATCAGTCTAGCAATTCCAGTGCTATAGTCCTCGGTCCAGAATTTGCTCGAGTCCCACTGGCCAGCGCCTGCCATCGATCCAATCAGGACCTTTCTTTCTTTGTCATTCTTGTGTATATCAGAGATTTTCCACAATAGCGCGATGAAGGGTCTATATACTGAAGTGCTATACCTGTACACTATATTCTTATATGAGCAGGCTATCGCGATTTGGGTCTATCTCGAATCCAAATACTCTTGCGATGGAGTACACGTACTGGCGTAACGAATTGATCACGACTCTTGCCAAACCCACAGCTCTTTTACGTAGACGAGGAGCTTCGCCGGTCTGCTCATCAGTCTTCTTGCTGCTACTCGTTGTGGCAGTTGGGAGCACATAATCACCAGCACTCAAGGACACGAATAGAGCAAATGGGATGAACCAAACGCAGATTCCGAAAAATGATGCCACTTCAGAGAAACTTGCACGTCTCTTTGGGATGTAATTGGGGTTAAATCTGAACTGTGGAGGAACTTCGCTGTCATTGAAGTACTTGAACCAGAAATAGTGGTTTAGAACAACACAGCAACTGCTTAGGAGGAACACAGGGCTCGTCAATGAGATAAACGGGAACGTCTTGAGATTCTGCAAGTAGATGACATTTGATATGATAGAGAATATGGAGAGCTTGAAGGGAAATGAATCAAACAGTAGCAGCAACACGAACGCCGCAATGATGGTGTAAATGGCTCTTGTTAAAAAACGTCTTGTCGATTCAGTATGCTCTTCAACAATCTCGCTGATATAGTATAGCCCAGATGCAATTGATAGGGTCAGGAATAGAAACCCGAGCACTGCACCAATGTACGAGATCAATTGCAGAAACATCGCCTTACCTTATTCTTTGTTTGAGACAACTTCCAGAGACTAGTGAGAACCGAATTTGTTTGGACTTTAACTTTACGCAACAGAAAACAGACCTAAACCAGCAGCACCTGAAGATGTTCAAAGTAGTCTTCGGCTTGAAAGATGATGGCAATTACTATCTTGATGCCCACGTCTTGAAAGGCTGTCGCAACTACCAACAATTGTTCAAGCCATGTACGAAGCAAAAAATTATGCCACCTGCCAGAATTGAACTAGCGACCTTTGCATTACAAGTGCAACGCTCTACCACTAAGCTAAGGAGGCAGTAAATCGATATCAAGAGAAGATAACTCGAAGTTTATAGCATGATTGACCACCACATCAATCGATCGATAACCTTTCATTTGAATGATTGTTTTGCTGAGCTTCGGCTCTTCTAGGAGCACTTCTAGCACAATTTCCCCAATACAGACAAATTGCTACAATGCTGGGCCTGAACACTCCTAGTCTTGTATCCAAGTAGGCCCGAATGCTACTCAGCCTCGCAGTGCGTGAACGTAAACATGCCTAATAATTAATTAGCTCTATAATTCTATGATCCTATTTGTAACCCAACTTCACAGCTTCATCGTATGTTGGGTAGTCGGTGTAACCTTCTGTTGTCATGGCATAGAAAGTCTCTCTTGCGTATTTGTTTAATGGAAGACCCTTTTCGACACGATCGACAATGTCAGGGTTGGAGATAAAGAATCTACCGTAACCGATCAAAGTTCTTTCGTCTTTGACCATCTTTTGGACATCCTCAGGGTGCAAAGCTAGGTTACCAGCTCTGATGATTGGGCCCTTCCAGATAGAGTAAACGAAGTCGTTGGTACCATCTTTGTATTCACCTTGACCTTCAGTGAAGAATGGGTTGGTGACACGTGGCTCCACGAGATGCACGTAAGATAGACGTTTACCTTCTTTAGCTCTCCTCTCCAATTCACCCAAGACGTAGGCGTATTGAGCAACAATCAATGGTTCTTGACCACCAGACATGGTACCGAAAGTACCGTAAGGGGAGAAACGAATACCGACTTTGTCGCAGCCGATGGCTTCAGTAACTGCGTCAACCACTTCCAGCGTGAAACGAGCTCTGTTTTCAATCGATCCACCGTATTCGTCAGTTCTCTTGTTGGAGATTGGATCCAAAAATTGGTTCAACAAGTAACCGTTAGCACTGTGGATTTCCACACCATCAGCACCGGCCTCGATCGAGTTCTTAGCTGACTGAACGTACTCCTTGATGTATTGCTTGATCTCATCCTTGGTGATACCGTGTTGAGGGTTCTTACTCTTGACGGCCTTCTCACGTTGTTCTTCGTCCATGTAAACCTCATCGGAAGCGGAATCATAACGAAGACCGTCTCTAGCCAAAGTATCTGGGAAAGCTTGTCTACCTAGGACCCATAGTTGAACCCACACAAACGACTTGTTTTCGTGGATTTTGGAAAAGATCTTTCTCCATTGGTCTAGTTGTTCCTTCGACCAGATACCTGGGGCGTTATCGTAACCACCACTTTGAGCAGATGGGAAAGCACCTTCAGTGATGATCATGGTACCAGGTCTCCTTGAACGTTGGTCATAGTATTCAACGGCCCAGTCCTTGTTTGGCACATTACCAGGGTGATGAGCTCTCATTCTGGTCAAAGGTGGCATGACCACACGGTGCTTCAACTCATTGTTACCAATCTTGATTGGCTTGAACAGGTTGGTGTCTCCTAGAGCAATTGGCTTGAAATCCTGAACAAATGACATGGCTGATCTACTGAAATCGTCGGACACTCGAGCCAGAAAAATATGAACCTTGCTCCATCATCACCTCTCAATCATTTTCAAAGCGTTATATATGAAATCCAGGGCTTCCAATCATTGTGGCTGTATAACGAGAGATGCAGTAGACGGAACACGGAATTAACCCGTCTCAGTATGC
Organism: Torulaspora maleeae; assembly: GCA_003708055.3. NCBI lineage: Eukaryota > Fungi > Ascomycota > Saccharomycetes > Saccharomycetales > Saccharomycetaceae > Torulaspora > Torulaspora maleeae. The sequence goes on along the minus strand of PPNA03000006.1, from coordinate 405,083 downwards.
GCCTGTCGTTACTAAGCTTACTAAACTCTAATGGGTGTGCAGCCTTGTGGGGTGACCTTCATGCATTTCGTACCGCCAGCAGTGGCAGCGGTCAACTTCCTGTAGAATTTTTATTCATTCTGCCGTTCTCTCCAGCTGTCTTACTAGCTTTCTTCCTAGGCACGCGGCTCGGAACATAGTTTTTCCGTCAGCTCGAGAAAATTTCCGAAGATAATAGCCTGCTGCATACTCGCTGACAAACGATCGAACAAGCTGCTAAACGACAGTTGATTGAGGAGGGATATGCGTTTAAAGGCCATCTCTTGGAGCGATCAGGTGACGAGACTATCGATTGGGTCCTGGCTAGCGCAAGCGATGAGATAGTCAGTCTGCATAACGAGTATTCCACACGGTGATCTTGCGTTAAACTCGTTTATCTATCCAGGACACATCGACATTGTTCTCTTCCAGGATCTCTTGGTATTCGTCGCTAGCGCCGAATAGTTCCCTTGTGAGCTTTTCCATGTTGGGAACCTGTCCCGAGCTCAGACAAATGTCCAGGATGGCGCTGCTGATGTTTTGGAACACTTCAGCGCATTTCTTGGCGAAGATCCATTTCTCGCCGAAATGTTGTAGGATTTCTGCGCACTGCTGCATTTCGATCTTGCTCTCAACAAAATCAATGCTCCAGTGGCACAGACAGTAGAGTATGGTGTTGCAAATGGTGAGAGTTCGGAACAGTGTGATCCAGTTGAATGGCAGCATCTTCTTCTTGTACAATGTGTAGGTGTGCTTGAGGGCTTTCAGGCAAAAATCTCCAAGTATCGATAGTGACTCCATACAGGGCTTCGGCATCAGCACTGACGGCCTGTAGAGCATGATGTTGAGTTGGGCATACCTCATGGAAAGCCAAATGTCTGAACAGTGGAAGGATATTGGATCGTTACAATTCTTTGACGCGCACTTCTTTTGGATTTTGGCTCGCTCACGATTGTATATGTGATCTATCTCCTTTCTCAACGACTCAATGATCTCAGATTTCCGCTCGTGGGTGTAGTTTTTACGTCCAACACTCACCAGGTGCACTTTCTTGTACACTCTTCCGCTCATTCGCCTTAAAGATATCATCATATTTACGACCTCTAGGTCTTCCTCCTCTTCTGGGCGAAGCGGCTGCGGCAAAGGAACCGTTATCTCATCATCATCAATTGTTGACATTCTGCCAAGTGATGTGCAGACTAGACGTTCGAAACAATATGCACTCCAAAATACTCGATATCTTAATTCTGCTTCCACGGGAGTAATTTTCTTCAGTCTCGCACTGCTCAATGTTCTGTTAAATCCAAGTCCTATGGATATCCTCATTATTATACCGCTGATGGTCCACGAAGAAACACCTTTTGGCTCGAAAAGTGCGAAAATGCCCAGGAGCAAGAGGCATTTGATCGTTTCAATATTTTGGCAGCGTATGACTGGTCGAAACCGCTTCATTGCCAAATAAGCAAAGTGTTCACTCAGGTCCTCCCCGTCGCCGGTCAACATCCCGGCCCGTTGTAGAGTAGTACATCCGATTGCCATTGTCATGTACAGTTGAAAGATAAAATGATCTTCAAATACACCGTCCATGGTGGTGAAGTCTCGTATGGTTGAAACCTTGTTTAGAAACGCTACCTTATCCATCATGTAAAAGGACTTGTGATTATGCTTGAAATAGGCGGCAAGAAACCGATCGTATAGAGATCTCTCGATAGGCTTGATTTGCCCGTTCTCAGTGGTCCAAGGAGTAGTCCTACAACCTTTGAATATCCCTGTGACAGCTTCAATCTGTATTGACGGCGCATCGACCGGAGTCGATTCCAGTTCGCTTCCTTCGATTGAAGTCTTCGACTGATCGGGACGTGAAGTCTGCAGTCTCTTCAATCTTCCGGGATCCTGCTCTAATGTCTGAAAGTTGTCTCTAAATGATCCATTTGGGGAAAACATCTTGACTTCTTCGGTCTTCGCCCTGATAAAGGAAGCATTCTTAGACTTTATGCCTATGTTTGGGGCTGTGACATATTGAGAGCTTTCAGCGATCAATCCCAAGACGGATGCCAATGATGAAGTACGGTCTAACTGGGTGTTAGTGCCCGACGGCGACCGCACAGGCGTAGAGTCCATTGTCACAATTTGGTCCACAGCTTTCGTTTCGTTATCAATAGGAGGAATAAAATGATTTCCATTCAAGCTAGCGAAGTTTTCAGGGTCGGGTTGGCCGTTATCGCTACCGCTTTCGAGCTCAGATGAATTATTTCGACGTCTTTTCACGGGAACAAACTCTCCTCGAAGTCTGGCTTCTTCCAGCTCTTTCTTCGTCCTTCTGGGGGCTCTCCCAGGGTATATGCAGCTCTCGGCAGCTTTCAGACAGTTATTACACGAAGGTAGTTGTTTCGGACATCGCTTCTTCAATCTCCTGCATCTAGCACAAGAATAACTCTTGCTCTTCTCGGAGTTGTTACCTTCCCAGCTCTCCATCGTACATTAATGACAGCTTATATGAGGTCGCAATAGAATTGCGAACTGTGCCATTGATAAGAACACTTCTATATCTATACCCGATGAGCTCTACTGGTCTATTGAAGAACGTCAGCGTCACTAAAGACGGACGCTATCATAAGAATTAAACTTATATACATGTCTATAAGGAAAACCTGATGAGTTCGTATGGCTTGTTTTGGGTTCTCAATTTACCTGCGTGCTCAGTCAAAATAATGTTACGTTTCTCTTTGTCGGTGGTGCAAGCGATTCTCATTTCCTTGTACTTGTCGTCCCATTTGACTGGCTGTAGTGGGTCTTTAGCACCGCCAGCGCTGTCTAGAAGATCCTGTAATTCTCTGTAGTAGTCGACATCCTTGAAGTCAGGGATTGGATGGTACGCGGGCTGCTTGGTGACAAGCTCTGGGTCGAGTTCATCGTCGGACTTTTGTGGAATGGTCAGATCACCGTTGAAAGCCTTGACCATCAGGGCTGCTTGCAACTCTGCGAGTGGGAATGGGACAATCAGCTGTGGTAGCAACGAGAAGGCCAATGTGGGGTCCTTGACGTAGAAAATCTGCTCCCACAAGTTGTAAACCCTTGGTGCTGAGGTCTTATCTGCGTCGCCAAGCAAATCGGCTCTCAAAGAGCTGTCTAAGAAAGGCAGAGAGTACAGATATCCAGTGGCATAGACCAGATAATCGATGTTCGTCACTTGAGTTCCATCAGAAAAATCCACAGTCCGGGTTGGCCAATCGACCCTGGTAATTGTGGGCACGGTCTTCAGGCCTGCGAATTGCGGATAACCAGTAGTGCTGGCGACTTTCTCGACCTCTCTAACACTGTGATAAATCTTTTCGGCCACAGTCGACACTTGGTTGAGAATATCAGAGCCCGAACTGCCGTTTCCGACCACAACTACGTTCTTGCCCTTGGCGAATTCACAGTTCTGGAAGTCTCTAGCTGCGAAAGCAGCTCCGTTCTTGAGCCACTCGTCCAAACCAGCGACATTCCCTGGGATCTTGGGTTCGTGGTGGTGTCCATTGGCAACTACTACATAGTCGAACTGGTAGTCCTGGACGCTGTTGTCTACGCTATTTTTCGCAGACAGGTTCCACACAGATGCCTCTTTTGAGAGATTGGAGACTCGAGTGTTCAAATGAACCTTGACTCTTGCCTCTTTCTCGATAAAAGTGGCAAAATAGCTCTTCAAGTACTCAAACACATTGATCCTCCAGGGATACGATGGCACTTCGCCAGGGAATGGGAACCCACTGAACTGCATAATATGCTTGGTAATATTCGTCTCCAAATGATCATACATTGGTCTGCCGTGGCGACCGCTGTTAGGGTAGTACCACAGCCCTCCCACGGTACAATCGGCCTCGAACAAGTCGATCTCATAGTTTGGCGAGTTCGTCAAGAAAACCCTGGCTGCAGCAAGACCACCAGGGCCTCCGCCTATAATTGCCAGTCTCTTTACAATTGGTATAGTCATTCTAGCACAGTTGCCCAGTTGTACCGGGCCTCAATGGCAGAATGGTGCAATATGATCGAGTCTCGAGCCCATCTTATACTAATTAATTTAGGATCTACGCAGGATCTGCAAAGCGGCGCCACATATTTCGATCTCGGCATAAAGACAACGCTTAATAACCATCGATAAAGAGGCCGAAGCAGTCTGCAGTATTGTTATCGTCTGGATCCGATCGTTCCAGGCAGTTGGGAGGTCCGAGTGCGTTTACCCACCTCGGTTAGGTCCCTGTAGACTGTATCGGTGTTATAGCTGTCTATTAATTTGGCAAAAGTGTGGCATTCGATAGCAGTGATAGTTAGGTCGAAAGGTATGTAAAAGAAAGCTAGCTAGAAGATACGATAAACACCGTCAATGGCACGCCATGCTGGGAATCTCTTCCGGAGCGGGCTTAACTCTGGCACCCCAGGAATAGTGTCCCCAGATAGCACCGACGACCACGGCAAGCATGAGCCAGCCGTTGTAGGTCATGAAGATCAGCATCAGCATGAAGGAAAACCCCACCTGGAGACCGTACCAGCAGCTCTGGTACAGGTTGGTCCTTCTGCGGTCGGTGGCTGTGACGTTATTGGGCAGCGAACCACGATTTAGCTGGGACTTGTGGATGTAGTACCGTAAGTATTCGTAGAGATAGCCCAGGAACACGATGGCTAGGAAACTGAAAAGAAGGTCAGAGACCTTCCTTATGTGCCACCAGCGGAAGACGACACATGTGTTCTTGTAAGACCAGGTGAAGAGCATGTTCATTGAACAGGAATCGCTGTCACCCATATCCATGTCTCCGTGTCCGTGATCCATGCCTCCCATGGTAGAGACGCCGTGGTGCTGCATTGCGATCTTGATGAGCTGACTTGGTGCAAGCTTATCTGCTGTCACTTGAGTTCAAAGATGAAGGTCATATCTATATGAACAAGCAACACCCAAGGGATAGATAAGTGAAGTAAAATAGAAATTTGTATCAAATTTTAAAACCTATAAAAGACTCGTAAAATAGCGTAAAAGTAAACTAAAAAATCGTTAGAACGTTTTAATCAGCTTACAATTGGAAACCGTGGTGGAACTTGTCACCAGCGTAGACAGCCTTGTCACCCAATTCTTCTTCGATTCTCAACAATTGGTTCAACTTGGCCAATCTTTCGGATCTAGCTGGAGCACCGGTCTTGATTTGACCAGTTCTCAAACCGACAACCAAGTCAGCGATGAAGGTGTCTTCAGTTTCACCAGATCTGTGGGAGACCATGACACCCCAGTCAGCGGCGAAAGAGTCTCTAGCAGCCTTGATGGATTCGGATAGAGTACCGATTTGGTTGACCTTCAACAACAAAGCGTCAGCAGCCTTCTTCTCGATGGCGGTCTTGATTCTCAATGGGTTGGTGACAGTCAAGTCATCAGCAACAATTTGGACACCAGCGGTCTTGAAGAAGTGAGACCAAGCTTCCCAGTCATCTTCAGCAAATGGATCCTCGATGGAGACAATTGGGTATCTCTTAGTCAAAGAGTGGTACAAGTCAGCCAATTGTGGACCAGACAACCACTTGGATGGGTCGGATTCTGGGTTCTTGAAGTCCAAGTCGTACTTACCGTCCTTGTAGAATTCGGAAGAAGCACAGTCCAAACCGATCTTGACCTTACCTTCGTGACCAGCAGCCTTGATAGCGTCGACAATCAAGTCCAAAGCTTCCTCAGCGGTTTGAATGTTTGGAGCAACACCACCTTCGTCACCAACGTTACCGGCAGAAGCACCGTATCTCTTCTTGGTCAAAGACTTCAAGTTGTGGTAAACTTCAGAACCGATTCTCATAGCTTCGGCGAAAGAAGTAGCACCAGTTGGAGCAATCATGAATTCTTGCAAAGCCAAAGCACCACCAGCGTGGGAACCACCGTTCAAGACGTTCAAGAATGGAACTGGCAAAACGTATGGAGAAGTCTTGGCTTGGGCCAAGTCAGCCAAGTGCTTGTACAATGGAACGTTCTTCTCAGCGGCAGCGGCTCTGGCAGCGGCCATGGAGACACCCAAGATAGCGTTGGCACCCAACTTACCCTTGTTTGGAGTACCGTCCAAAGAGTTCAAGAACTCATCGACAGCCTCTTGGTTCTTAACGTCAAGGTTGGCCTTAACGAAAGCTGGAGCAATGACGTTGTTGACGTTCTCAACAGCCTTTTGGACACCCTTACCCATCCATTTGGCCTTGTCACCATCTCTCAATTCCAAAGCTTCGTGGACACCAGTGGAAGCACCAGATGGAACAATGGATCTGAAGACACCGTCTTGGGTGGTGATCTCAACTTCAACAGTTGGGTTACCACGGGAGTCGTAGACGGATCTAGCGTAAACCTTAGAGACAGCCATTGTAATTAAATGTGTTTGTGTTTGGGGGTGTGCAAATAATTGCTTGGTTTTCTAGAAAGAAATCAAAGGAAACACAATCCAATTCCCATCAATATTCAATCACCATCATTCCCTTATATACTTTTCCAAGTCAACATTGAACATGATGCTTCCTCACCCTTCCACTGATTTCTTTTCATGTTGCTCAACATAGCATGGTCGTAACTTCCAAGTTGATGATGCGGCAAATACCGTACAGGCCCGCTACCAACCACCAACGCTGCACCAGGAATTGGGTCGGACGAAAAATTCGAGACATCACTAGACATGAAAAGAAAGGCCACGGCGTAGGCCCATCAAAGATCATAACACAATTGCTTCAATTGAGCCATGTTTCCCACAATTATGGTCTTAGCTACACGCAGTTGGTCCCATTAGACGCATGTCGACAACCATGGTGTGCGCACTGGCGCACTGGGTCGCTCTCTCTAGCGCCAGCCAGTCGACTGTCGGCACGCTCGCTGGGCCCGTTTATGCATTAGTGGTTGTCGAAGCGGTCTCTTGGCGGGCTAGTGGATGCTGGCCGGCAGCGTCTTTCCGCGGACGCAGTTTAGTGGATGCTGGAAATTGTGGATGCTGCGGAGTGTGTAGCACGTGATCTGGAGAGTGGTCGATTGTAAGACTGGGACGTGGAAGGGGTCCGTCAGGGCAACGAGGCTAGTAGTCTGGCGGTGCTGTGGTTGTCGTCGCTGTTGGTATCCTTGGAGCCATTGCTGGAGTAGTGGTGCAGTAGTCCTTCCTTGAAAGCTGTGATGTGCTGGTGGAAGCCCTTCGCTACTAGGTCGACGTATCTGACGTACTCCGAGACTATTCTTGTCGACTCTTCCGGGCTGTAGGGCTTGGACGGTTTGTTGTTTCGCCTCTTATTGCTCTCCAGGTACAGCTGGAAGAGATGTGGGTTGAGCTGGCAGAACTCGCGCCTCATCGAGGCGATGAATTTGCAAAACTTGTGGATTATCTCAAAGATTTGTAGTTGAATCTCGATCAGCTGGGACAGACAGCAGTTGGTCATGATGTTCGTGAGACGCTCTTGTAGTGAAAGCTGCCAGTTGGCGATCGTAGAGGTTCCGGCGTTTGTGCCCGATATCGCGCTTATCTCGCTGTCCACAACGACCTGGGTGAAGTACTCCAGCACCACTTTGATGAATTGGTTCATTCTGTTGTGTAGCACCCGGCTCTTCTTGATTATCAGCTGACGGAACCCTCGGGAAAACCCGTTGTATCTCCATAGCGCGTTCTTGTTGATCTCGATCCATGTGTCGTCCAGCAGTTTACTGTTGTACTGCAGTAGAAAGAGGTACCTCGATATTATCTGGTACTGAACAATGCAGGTTCTGGTCACCACAATGCTTAGCGGGTACGGGACGATAATCTCGAAGTTTAGGTGGTGAATACTACTCTTTGCGGTCCCTGAAGTGTCCCCACCGGAAGACGAGGATTTCAACTCCTGCAACAGAATATCTTTCAAGTTCTGGAAATTATTCGCACTCAGTAATCGATCGCCATCGTCTTGATTTGAGATAGCCCTTCTGCCATAATCACTTGTTCTTCCGTAGTCCTGCTCGACATATTGCAGGATCACTTCTTCAAAGGATTGGTCGTCAAGTTGAAGATTGAGCAGGTGTCTGACCAGATCGTTCTCGTAGCACATATTACAGTTCGCAGGGTTTTCGAACGCTCTTTGCAATTTTTCTTGATCGTGTCCGTTCTTTCTGAACTTTCTTGTTAATTCAACCATGTTCTTGTGTAAGAATCTTGTAATTCCTTCAGCGTTGTGGTATCCAAAGTAATGTTTCTGTAACATCTTGAAAAAGCTGGTCAATTCATATCCCTCCAAGTACATCTTGAGACAAAGGTCATTGGCTTTCTTGTACCATTTGCTGACGTACAGTTCCAAATTTGAACCTTCCATTAACTCCGAGAAATTCTTTATCTCATCTTCGGTGCCTTGAGCTAGGGTAAAGTCTACTTTCCCCAGACTGGTTTTCATTAGATTCACTAGTTTACCAGTGGTGAGGACCATGAACAACAATTCATTATCATTGCTCGCCTCGAACTGCTCCAGGATCCCATCTTTTCGAATGACATACTGAGTGTCCCATAGTCTATCTCCGTGTTGCGCATATGCCGTCACGTCGCCAAGGCTACTCATGGTGTCCACAACCATAAACTCGTCATAAGGGTCATTTAAACTACCTTGGGTAAGCCACAGGAATAACATCTCACAATAGTTTCCCGCGACGTTGTTCAGAATTGTCTTCAAGAAGGCCACACTATAGCGATCACCTAGATTTTCTTGTACCATTTTCTGGATTATCCGGAGTACCACGGCGCCCTTAGCAATCGGCAGGACTCTTGTATCTGTCGCTAAAATGTAGCTCCTATCGGATTGACCCTGGGTTTTCAGGTCGTTGATAAAATTGTCGAAATCTTCCTTTGCGTGATCCATTTGTCTTCTTGCCTTGTCTTCTTTGTCAATTCTCTCTGCCATAGTATAAAGAATCTCCATCTGTTTTGTAATTTCTGCGTCGTTCAAAGAATGCTCAAGCTCGCTGATAGAAAACGTAGTGCTCTCTCTAAAGTTTCTCTCCAATCTATCAGAGATAAAATTCAAGTACGTTAATCTCAGAAACTGTTTCATCTCAAACCCCAGGCGATGTAGTATATTACCGAACGACGGTTCAGACCATTTTTCTGCAGCTCTCGTGATGACAATGTAGTATTTTCCCAATCTTGCGATCCTCTTACTGAAGGATTTGAAGGACGGATCCATCATTTTTGCAATCTTGAACTCGGGCATCGCATCGCTGTGCGGATCATAGGTGTTGTTGTAGCGAATGTACACCCCTTCTAAGCCCACTAGCACGTTCAAAAGATCTCTCACGACCAAAGCTTCCTGTATACGTCTCTGCTCCGGCGATGACAGTTCACTCAAAGGGTAGGATTTCAATTTAGGTTGTGTGCTAAAGAACGGCTGATAGTTCACGAGTCTCGTCAATAAGGGGATATTACCGCCGGCCTTCAAAAGCTGAACATGATCCTCCACAGGTCTGATCTCCATTCAGGACCTCTGGCGTCAGACAGGAGCACCTTTGGCCTGCTGGTAGCTGTCAATCACTACCAGGATGCCCGTTTGTTTACCTTTAACAGTTATCGCTTTCGTGCGAGATGATGTTTCTTGGATGTCACAAAATTAAAGGCTGACACTTGTTTGAACAGACCTCGTAGTTTTGAGCAGCAGGCGCTGGAGTTGTAGATTAAGGCCAACTGACTTCCTGGTAGTATTGAATTCTTAGATCGAGGTTTGAAATTTATTTTTTTTTTAATGTTTAGGAAATTCAATAGCGTTTTCACATTGCATGACAGAAACATTATTGTAAAACTGATCTAACATTTCGAGAGACACGCTTTCTGTTCTACGATATCAGTCGCCACTATAATGATCATATTGAAGCCATCACAATTCATTAAACACTCTGAATTTGATCAAGATTCAGATACAGTGGATTGTACATATCATCATACACGACAGGCATAGTAAGCTCCCTTCATGAGTGGCAAACCAGATTCAAGATCAGTCAACATGGGCAAGACGAGCTGGATCCACTTGATTAGAGGTTCAGCGAGCCATTGACCAGAATGTTCTTGACCAGAAGTGAGTACGATCGTGGTGTGAGCACGTTTTCGCCCGAAGGCAGATTGTTCCAAGTGGAATATTCGCTGGAAGCCATCAAACTTGGGTCGACCGCAATTGGCATTGCCACTAGCGAAGGTGTTGTGCTGGGTGTGGAGAAGCGTGCCACTTCGCCGCTACTAGAAGCTGACTCCATCGAGAAGATTGTAGAAGTGGACCGTCATATTGGTTGTGCGATGAGTGGTTTGACTGCGGATGCTCGCTCGATGATTGAACACGCTAGAACTGCTGCAGTGACCCACAACCTGTATTACGACGAGGATATTAGTGTTGAGTCCTTGACCCAGTCAGTATGCGACCTAGCTCTGAGGTTTGGTGAAGGTGCCTCGGGAGAAGAGAGACTGATGTCGAGACCGTTCGGTGTGGCTCTGCTGATTGCTGGGTACAATAAGGATACTGGATACCAACTATTCCACGCAGAGCCATCGGGAACTTTTTATCGTTATAACGCCAAGGCCATTGGATCTGGGTCGGAAGGTGCGCAATCGGAGTTGCAGAACGAGTGGCACTCATCTTTGACTTTGAAAGAGGCCGAACTATTGGTACTCAAGATCTTAAAACAAGTCATGGAGGAAAAACTGGATGAGAACAATGCTCAACTGAGTAGCATCACGAAGGAGGACGGATTCAAAATTTACGACGATTCCAAAACAGCAGAGATTATACAGAAACTTAAGGAGCAAGAAGCACAACAAGCAACGGATGATAACGATGTGGAGATGTCCTGAAAACCTCATGCAGCATCATTTAATTTCATATATACGAACGTATGAAGGTCATATCGTACTGTAAACTTAGATCCGGGATCTCAATCAACCAAGTGTGAATACTCGGGTATTTCCTTGATCTTGCTGTTGAAGAACTTTTCCAACCTGTTGGCATATTTGAAATATGATGTATTCTCACCGTTGTACATTCGACAATTGTTAAAGATCAACCTGGCGTCGTATATGAAATTCTCCATTTTTTCGTATCTGTTGTTCTCCAATTTGACTTCCATAGTACTCAAGTCCATTGGCTCCTTTATGAACTCATAGTAATCTGGTACTTCCTCCTTGTTCACAGGTTGTAAAAATGGCCAAGCGGCAGCATGGTTTTGTAGTTCGGTCAGAATGTTTTGCATCGATGCATAATGAGGCCCTCTTTTAGGCCTTTGCGCCAGCTCATCCATTTCAGGAGTCCAACCGGCTTCTTTCAGCCCTGGTATACTCATGGGATCTATGGGTTTAATGTTGTTGAGATCTCTAAACACCTTCAAACCAGGCCTTATGACATGAGACCTAGAGATTGTCCTGATCTTTCGCCGTAATGCAGCTTCCTGTAAAAGTAAGATTTTGGCTGCGTCTAGGTATCGTATTCGCGGTAGCATGGTGCATTGCATTAGTGTACCTCCCTCATAATCTTTGATATATCCCATCCATATACTTTTCTCTAGAGTTATCTCTTTTGTAAATCCTTGCTTTTTGAAGTAGCCGATGGCGTAGTTGTCGGCGTATGTCAAAAAGTGTTTTATGCTCATTGTGTTTCGCACATAGTCTTTCAAATGATTCATCAGGTGAGCACCATATCCTCGAACTTGCTCTGTGGAGCTTATGGCACAGAAGACAATCTCCGCAAACTGTCTTTTCTCAAAGGGTCTGTACGTTATCCCACCGACCACAGTGAGAGGTTTCCTTACCACGGCCATAGAAAGATGACTCCGATCGTAAACCAGTCGAGCTATATATTCCTTGGGCATCTTAGGCAGTTGTTTCTGGAAAATGTTTTTGAGACCGGTCAAAACCATCAAGTTTTCCTTCGTATTATCGTTGTTCACCACTCTAAACTCAATTCTACCCTCTCTTTCTTCAATCACACTCGCCCTCTCTTTAAATTTATACTCAACACCATCAAACTCAAATTTGGCTATACCCTTTTCTTCATCATCAATGACTTGGTGCGTGACAGCCGTCTGCTCTGGTGCCTCTCTGCTATCACCTGCCACAACTTCGTTGTCTTGCACATTGTCTCTTCCAGGCTCACTCTCTTGAATCTCGTCTGGTTTATCGCTAATTTCAACCACCACTGGATTTTCAGACTCTGTGACCTTGGCAGCCTCTCCGGGCGTCTGATCCTTGACCTCTGCTACAGCAACCTCACTGGTAACTTCATTCACTTCTTTGTTCTCCTCCGCAACTTTTTCTGGGGGAACTTCTACGTCTGGTTTAGCTTTTTCTTCTGCTGCTGTATTATGCACCTTCTCTGCTACCGTTTCGTCAGCGTTCTCCGTCTCTTGTTTACCAGGTTCAGCCGTAGGCTTTTGTTTTTTAAGTTCAGGACCTTCAGGCTTGTCCTCGTTGCGATTTCTGACCTTTCTACGTTTGGCTACCATTGAAACTCTATGTGATGATTCCCAGTGGCTGCAAAAGGGCGTAACTCCCCTTCCGTTTGGCAACTCACAACAGTTCTACCTCGACCTTAAATTGACGAACCTTGATCTTAATGAAAAATGAACATACCGTATAACGCGACTAACTCACAGCGAACAGCTCATCATCCAACTCATCATCGTCAATTCCCCATTCTTCACTGGCTTTCTCAGCCTCCTGTTGGACTTTGGCAAGGCCACTGAGCTCTTCGATGTAAGCGTGATCGTTGAGGGCCAATCGGACAAAATCCCAGTCCAGGGACTTGTAAGAATCGACCACAGCGGGACAACATGCTGAACAATGGTCATACGCGGGTGTGCTCAATTTCAATGTGGAGAAATTATTCAGGAATCCGCGAATCTGGTGCGGCAGCTCACCCAAGATTGTCTTATCCGTGTCTTGCGAGGCGGTGGGTTGCAGTAGAGAGACAAACAGTTCGACAGCTTGTGAAGCAGCCATCAGGGCGACCCCCGGCCGCGTAACAGTGCACATCTCATCAAGTGTTCTGTCCGTCAAGCTGTCCTTGGGAGCAAACACGTCATGGCAGAAGTAACATCCGAGACGATTTTGCGACAGTTCAGAGTAGTTCCCGTGCCTCATTACGAGGTAGCTGTCAAAACCCAACGCTGCGTTGATGATAATCTTGTTCTTGGCGTTGCCCATCACTGTCGGTAACCAACGAGTCTCCCGGGAGTCCATCAGTAGAAATATGACATCATGATCGTCAAATAGTTGACACAAACGGTTGAAAGTGGCATGCTCCGCCTCTTCATTGGTGACAGGATGTCCAATCATCGGCACTCTTAGCTCTACTCCCTGTGCATCCATGAGGGGGAAGACTCTTTTAACTGCTTCAGCTGCCGCCATTGCTTTTTTCTTGCCCACATCGCCAAACTCAAACAGCGGCTGCCTGACTGGATTCGAGGAAGAGACATAGCCGCTATCAACAAAAGTGATCTTTCGTACACCCCAAGCCATAAGAGCTCGAGACACGTAGCAACCTAGAGTTCCAGCTCCAAGTAGCATAACTTTGGACTGCTTAACCTTTTCTAACTCCAATTCGGGGACCAGCCTCCATTTCATCAATTTAAGGTTCAAGTCAACGGTTTGGTCAGCTATCTTGAGCGGATCAATCAAAGAGCTGAGATCCGCTGCTCTGGGTCCTAGTTTGTTTTGCGTATTTCTTTCCCAGCCACTAACCTGCAATAATTCCTTACTATCTGTCTCTCGACTCCCGAGAGAGAGCTTCAACGCAAAACTAGATCTTTCAGGCCTAATAAAGCAAACTTCTACCTCTTTGATATCGGGGCAGTCATGGCTAAAGATCGTCAGAAAATTTTTAGTCAATGCACTTGGTACATTATCCAATCGACAGGTATCCCGAATTAACAGCGCCACACAACTCAGAGCTTCATCCCGGTCGTAAGGAACCAATTCATTATTCTTGTTCAGGACCGCTACCCATTGATCCAAGTGTTCCTCGAACCATTCTTGATACGGTTCCGCCGCATTTATTTGTCTGCTTTCAAGTATTGTGATGGACAGACTCTGCTTTTGGAAGCAGGGTACACAAACCCAGTAATAGAATCGATATTCTTTCAAATCTGCAAAGCTGATAATGTGGAAAGCAACTGATTCATTGATATCTCTCAAACCTGCATGATAAAGCTCTGTACCAATGTCCTTGATGAATGTTTGCTTATCAAGTGACTTGAACTCTTCGAATCGGTTGAAATTGTGCAAAACTCCATAAACTGTTATTCCAGGGCTAGCATTGGATGAATCCACTTGGAAACTTCTTTCATTTAAAGATAGCGGGACACTATTCTGTGACTTGGAAGCATAAGAAGTATCCAAACATGCGAACAAAGGTTGACCCCTGGAGTCCAACTTCAAAACGTCTAGTTTTAATCGACTCAACTCCTGGAAAAACGTCGTATCAATGAAAGACTGTAAAGGAGATCCATATTTAAGAATCGCGCCCGGCATAGCAGCTCAATAGGGGGGTTTCTAGTGGAATGGATCACTGTCTTTGGTAATGAACCCTTCATAAGGTAAATTCTCTTGGAGGTATAAGTAGAGAGTCACGTGAGAGATGCTGATAGAAGTAATATACAATTAAAAGATAGATATATGAGGGTATCGGTGTCCCAGATCTGATTTGATTAGTTTGACTACATGGCAGCCTCGTCATGATTACCGTCTTCCAGAGTCATATCATCAAGTTCGTCCAACAGCTCATCAATATCGATTTGTGGAGCGTCTTCATCTTCGTCTTCATCCATTTCATGCTCTTGTCCTGGAACTGGTTGTTGGGAGTTCTTATATAGGTTGATACTCTGTCTCAACTCAGTGTCCTCTTCCAATTCTTGCAAGAAGACTTCATAATCTCTCTCAGCACGCTCCATTTCTTGTCTTTGAGCTCTTGAACTGTAATCTTGAGCAGCATCGATATCCTTGTGCTCCTTGGCCATTCTCTTCAACTTCCAGTTTCTATTCTTCTTGGTCTTTCTACGGTACAGCTTCTTCACCAGAACCACATCTGGAACATGATCGATATTTAGTCCATCGAAAAGATCGGAGTTGTAATTAGAGTTGGCAATGAAATAACCCATGACGCTATCACCTGCATGACAGATGGCACCCAAATGCGATCTGACGTAATACTCCTGATCATTGACACCAAGGTCTGCGGCTCTTGCAACAGTAATATCGGCGAGAACCTTCTTACCCCTGCTAACTCCCGTAGGTTCAACGTTTAGAACAATGAATTCAATCATTTGTGAAACATCAGCCAACGAGTTAAATGGGGCTCTCCAGTAAACTTGTGCGGATAAATCAGCGGTCTGTAGAGTGTTAGGGTCCAAAAATTGAACTGCGTTGGTCACTTTCGAACAGATGACAAACTGCGAGATGTTTCCTAGCGATTTCGCCAGCTTGCTGGGTAGAACAACCAGATCGTCTCTACAGATTGGCACAATTTCCACAGAGTAAGAAAACTTATAAGTGGAACTACCGGTATGAGTATCCTGAGAAATCAACTCCTCAGACTTCTTGTACTTGATGGGAACAGCTGCATTCAGGAAATCGATCATCTTCACAGCATGGTTCTTTTGTCCATAGAAAAAATCCAACCCGTCCTTAGCCTCACTGATAGAGATTGTGTCCACATGTGCGTTGTGCTTCAAAATCAATTGCTCCAAGTACAAAAACGTTCTCTTGTGGGGAACTTTCTGTCTTATCTGAACCGTGGCTCTCCATGTGTTGGTCGTATATGAACGCGCACAGTCGGGACACTGCATAGCGATCACAATATATTCAACTTCGAACGTCTGCTGAATGATAGTGTTAGCGATGGCTTCACCCTGAACGGTCAATTTCACTCTGATACGCCTGGAATGTGGTTCAGTCCAGATAAAAGATGCATCCACCAGTCTAACTTTAGTCAGACCCTTCAGACGGCGCAAACAGATGGCCAACAATTCTCTGGATTCCAACTCAGCTCTCACCCATTGCCCTGGAGGTTGCAAAAATCTCTCACAGTTTCTACAAAAAGATATGTTTGCCTCTCTTGGGATCCCTTCCGTGATATCGACTGTCATCTTGATACAGTCGTAACACATCACAAGACCACCAGATCCATCGATGGGGACACCACAGTTGCAACAAAGCACCGTCGCAGCTTGCTGCTGCTGCTGCAGCTGGTTCTGATCCATGTGAGTATAATCCATGATCAACGATTGCCCTTGGAACTAGACTGAATAACACTTTGTGGCGAAAGACAGCTTGCAAAGTTGATTAGCTCATCTCTTGTAAATCTCCTTCCCAGGCGATGAGCTTGAAAAATTTTGCCCCATACTAATCCGAGGTCACGTGACGCTTAGCACTCTATCTCTTGGACTTCTTCTTGCCATTGAATAGCAGTCCAAAGGCCTTTTTGGAGACTTTTGGCACTGGAATATCGTCATCTTCATCGCTTTCGTCTTCTGATACGCGCTCCTGCTCTTTCTCGTCGCTCTTTTGTGCGGTCTGAGCCTGAACGCTGTGTCTAACAGATTCCCGCTGTGTCTGCCTCATCTTCCTCTTGAGGGCGACCATAGCTCTCGTGTCATCTTTAGAGATCCTGTGAATACCGCTGGCCTGTGCTGCGTGGTTGGGTCGCCTTTTCTTGGACAGCGAGCTGACCTTCTTTTCGCTCTGTATAAACTCGCCAACCGTATGTATATCATCCTTGTTTGCCAGCGGGCTTGTTGCCAGGCTCAGATTGAGTCCGGATCCAGTCTGCATCACTGGTAATGTGAAGAAAGCTGCCTTGCTGTTGTTGAGCTCGGTAGTGTTGGCGCTCCCGTCAGTCGCATCTTTGTCTAGCCAGCTCAGCACTTTGCTAGAGTTAGCGCCAAACGATCTTTGCAGTTTTGCCTGCAGATCTAGCTTTTCTTGGATTTCCTTGGCTCTCGACATGGTGTGCTAGCGTTCGGCGATGCCTTTACTGTATGCTACTTACTAGTTAGTGTACAATTTTTCAAGCGCGTTCTTCTATGCTCATCGCTAACTTTTCGTGAAAGCCCAACTCTATAAAACATATATCGTACGCTAGGATCGATAGCTCTTTTGATCGACTTGTTTCCTCCTTTGAATCTTCCTTCTTTCACCGAAATTTTCCTTTTCCATGGCCATAAGAGCTTCTCTCTTGGCCTTTGTCACCTTGTTCAGCGATTTTCGTATGACTGCTGTGTCGTGAACTTTTGTGCATTCTTCCATCTTCTTGTTGATTCTAGACTCGATGGCTTCGATCCTGGAGATGTCTCGTTGTGTAATGAAGGAGATGGCGTCACCACGTCTTCCGGCACGCGCGGTACGACCAGATCTGTGGATGTAGACGTCTGGGTCTGATGGTATATCGTAGTTGACCACTAGTTCGACCACTGGGATATCGAGACCTCTCGAAGCCACGTCTGTGGCTATAAGCACTCTGGCTGCGTTGGCACGGAACCTTTGAAGTGAGTTTGTTCTTTCCTGTTGTGGCATTTGCGAATGCAGAGAAGCAACCCGGATGTCGAGGTCTTTGAGAGTTCTTCTCATGACTTCGGCAGCCACGGTTCTGTTCACAAAGATGATGGCACTGGAATCTTTGTACTCTTCACAGGTCAATAGTTGATACAAGTACGCTTCTTTGACGTGCTCAGGGACCAGAATGTACTCTGTCTTTAGAGTCGAGGGCACGGCAACTTTATCCACATTTTCAACTTCGTAACAGAATAGAGGTGGTTTGTTTTCTTGGTTTGGAGCTTCTTGCAGAGCTCTGACTTGATCCGTCATCGTAGCGGTGAACAGTAAAGTTTGTCTTCTATCCTTGGGCGGTAGGCCACCAACGCAAACACTAAGATCTTTGGCGAAGGTCTTCGTCAGCAGGATATCAGCTTCATCGAGAACCAAAAACTTGGCACGCTTGAGTCCACTCACGGTATCTTCTCCACTGTTCAGTATGTGATGGGCCAGACGACCCGGCGTTGCAATTATGAAATGCGGTCTTCTCTGCAGTTCAAGCGCCTGTTTGACAATACTTTCACCTCCAACCACTATGGAGACTCTGATGTTCATATTGCTCCCCAATGCAGTGAACTGCTCCGCGATTTGCATCGCTAGCTCTCTGGTAGGAGTTAGAACCACACCGAACATCCCGCTAGGATCCTCCGACCATTTCGTTAACATGGGCGCAGCAAATGCAACTGTTTTACCAGAACCGGTCTTGGCTCCACCGATACAATCACCACCTTTCAGGATCGGTGGGATACATCCCCTCTGAATCGATGTAGGATGTGTTATTTTCATCGCTGTCAAAGAGTCTACGAGCCATTTAGGAAGCCCTAAAGACTTGAAAGTGTCATCAGACGATCCAGACATTATCAGATATCTCCTAACGTCCTTTAAGCTTGTTTTCACTTGCCGATGAGATGAGATGAGATGAGCTTGACCTATTCAAAATTTTTCAAGTGACGTCTTGGCGCATTGAAAAATGATCAACACTGGAAAGCTAGCCTAGTATTGAAGATTGGAGTAGATACTATCCTCATGCTTTCAGTGGTTTTAATCTCTGATTACGTTTGGGGAAATGCGAAGATTCAATTATATACAGGTTGTGAACTCATGGCCTAGGAGTGTCCAATGGCCTGAGCGCATTTAGCCATCTTTTCGACAAGAAGGTCTACGTTTTCTCCTCTGAGAGCACTCATGGGTAGTATGTCCCAGTTTTTCTCGGCGCAGTAGTCTTTGATCTTGTTGAACTTGTCTATGGAACTCTCCTTGTCACAGTCGATGTCTGCCTTATTGCAAACTACAAGGACGTTCTTAGCCCTTGCCTTCTCAATCCCGCCCAGCTCATTGATCAAAACGAGCAAGTCTGCCAGCGGATCTTCGTTGGCGATACTGATGACAAAGACCCAGCCTTTAGAACGCTCTATGTGTCTCAAGAACTCTAGTCCCAGGCCTTTATCAAGGGAAGCATCCTTGACTATCCCTGGGATATCTGCAACGGTGAAGGCTGCTCCGT
This sequence comes from Torulaspora maleeae, assembly GCA_003708055.3. NCBI lineage: Eukaryota > Fungi > Ascomycota > Saccharomycetes > Saccharomycetales > Saccharomycetaceae > Torulaspora > Torulaspora maleeae. The sequence goes on along the minus strand of PPNA03000006.1, from coordinate 386,015 downwards.
CGATTCCTAGATTGATGGTGCCTATAGTTGGCGTCAAAGTAGTGAACTCCCAATGTCCGATTTTCGGCCTGGCGTTGGAGATTCTGTTCAAAATGGTAGATTTACCGGCATTCGGTAGGCCAACCAAACCTAGATCAGCGATACTTTTCAGTTCAAACATGAAAAACTGCTCTAGTCCTGCTCTGCCCGATTTTGCGAATCTTGGATTCCTGATAAGGTTGGTCAGGAAATGCATGTTACCAAGACCACCCTTACCACCCTTCAACAAGCAGATGGGCTTCTCAGTAGGCTTCCCCAGATCAAGACCGAAAAGTGGGAACTTGTCCTCGCTTAGCTCTGTGTTATACAAGCTGATATCGTAGGATTCAACCTTCTTGTTTAGTTCGATGAACCAATCCTTGCTCTCATGATATTCCTTGTCCTTTGCCTTGAAAAGCCATCCCTCTCCTGGCTTATATGCATTTCTAAATAGTTGAATGTTACGTGGATTTTCATCCAGTTCGTACCTGCCTGTGCACTGAAGTTTAACCATAGATTTGTTCAATATAGATCTGACAGTCGGTCCCTTCTCTCCATCCGCTCTCTGCTTCCTGATGAACTCTCGAGTGGATTTGGGATCCATGCACCAGCGTACCACGGTTCCCACAGGCACAGTTATAAGCATGTCTTTACCGCGAGCGCCGTCTAATTGGTCTGCTCCTCCACTGGAGCCATCTTCAGCGATATACGTGGTTCTCAGTTTAGAAAGCGAGTTAAGTCCTTCCACGGCCTGCACATATATGCCACCTCCATCACCACCATCGCCTCCGTCGGGTGGACCTACCGATCTGCCCGCATCTCTGAAGAAGGAAACCACTCCATCACCCCCGCTGCCACTTCGGCACTTGATAATTCTCACATCTGCAAAATTACCTTGTCTATTCTTGTGCTTAGCGAAGTCTCGAAGGTATTTCATGGATGCAAAGCTGCCCAATGGACTCTCCACATTGATATAATGCGTATCAGGAGGAGCAGAAACAACCTTTATGGGAAACCTGCTGGAATGTCGTGAATCATCAGTAGAAGCATCTGTCGACTTGTCTCGTCCCTCAAACGTTAAATTCAAGTCTCTTCTCGAGTTCTTCAAATGATCTAACCATTGCTCATTAGCAGCAGCTCTGGGTGCATTATCTGGCGCTTTAATGTGTTGCTGACTCAAAAATCTTCTTGAGTTGACACGAAAGCGACCTGGATGCCTCTTGAAGGCCCTTATCATTTTGACTTCTCGCTACAGATGCATTGTTCAAGCTTGATTATCGCCTTGAGTTCGCTTTCGTTGCTTATGAGTATTGATTAAGATACTATACAGTTCAATATACTCGATATATGCTGTGAAATATGACTCAAGATGAGATTCCGTTTGGATGACTGACAGCAGACTCTTGTTTCACTGTGTCTTCCTGAGGTCGCTCCAAAGGCTCCAGCCTTGATTTCAGTGAATCTATATTTTGCATCATCCTCTTCATGGAGTGTGCACTGTCTCCGAACATCCAGTTCTCTATCGAGTCCCATTCCTTTCTCCAATCATTCACTTCTTTATTCAGATCACGTAAAGTCCCCTGCAGAGAATGCCTATTCTCAATAGTATATTTGGCACGCTCCATCTTAATCTGGTCCAAGTATCGATCCAAGCGGGCAGTTGTGGCATCAGCACCATTGTCTCCCAGCTCTTCCAAGATTGCCTGCAGCTTTTTGGGAGGATTCCAATTATTTACAACAAATTCCGTGACACCTGGATCTGCGATCTCGATTTCCTTCACCAGGTCGACTGATAACCTCTCCAGCAGATTGACATACGTCAAATGGTTTCTGTTGATGGTTTCGCACAACGTAATGAACTCTGCCAAGCCCTCAATATTCTGTACTCTTGCGTAATCGCCATTGCGTCTAGTTCTCTGTAAGGCAGCGACCTGAGATTCCCGCGTCTGGTACTTCGCAAACCTCAAGTCCACAGAGCTTGATACCAGGGACTCGTATCCTTCCGCTAATGATTTCAGAGCCACAATCTGCGAGGCTTCGTCTTTGTCAGAATCTGCTAGTTCTTGTAGCGTCTTCAATACTGAACTCAAATAGTTATGGTTCTCGTGCAATGCTTGCTCCTGCTCACATAGTCTTTCGAAGCAACTGTTCTCCATTGGATCTATTGATATATCACCCGCAATGGACTGTATCCTATTATAGCCTTTGTCCTTGTAGTCTATGTAGCTAGCTGTTCATTATTTTGTGATACGGCTTGTAGACAACTATTGCCTATCAACAGTACGCCAAAGCCAGCCAGTGAGAGTCTCATGAACCTCGACGATCAGCTACAAGTTGTACAGGATATCAGATTGAATCTGAGAAGGTCAGCGAGCAAGTTGTCCAAATGGAAGCTGTACAAGTCTGCGAAGTGGGCAGCGGAAGCGTTATGTGGCATGATTGAGATACAAGATTCGGGTTTGGCTCCTACAAATGCGGCTAATGCTGACGAAAAGAGTGGGTTCAATGACGTGGGGAAAGTACGGGAAGATAGTGGTGAATTTTTAGTGACTTCAGAGCTTTCAGAGCAGGAAAATGACCTTTACTTGCTGTCGTCAACGCTGTTCGATTGCAAAGAGTTTGATAGATGTGCATTTTTCCTCAAGGATGTCACCAATCCTTGTCTCAAGTTTCTTAAGCTATATTCTGAGTACCTGAGTTGGGATAGCAAGAATCGAAGCAGTACCGAAGATATTTTAACATCTGGCAAACCGCCAAAGCATATGATTCGGAATGAACATAGGACCAACGACTCTGAGACTGATTTTGAGCCTGGAAGTACTAACAAGACCAGTGATGGACTGCAGCCGGACTCACCAGCCATTATGAAGGAGCTGACGTCGTTTTTAGACCACACAGAAGCACGGGAAACGGGCTCAAACATCGGTATTGCATTATTATACTACCTCAAAGGAATCTTACTCAAACATGATGACAATAAGAGCGAAAGCACGTCGTGTTTTCTACGATCGTTGTCCCTTTATTGCTTCAATTGGACCTGTTGGGTCGAGCTACTGGATTGTCTTTCTAGGTCAGACGAATCGCTTCTGCTGATAAAACACATAGAAGGCAAGCTCAAGTTGCAACCAAGCGATAACATTGGGTCCCAGAGCTCGATCCAGGAGAATGTAATGATGAAGTTTTTTAGAGTGGCACTTTTTCAAGAGTTTAGTGGAAACGTTGATACATTCATCGATGAGCTACACTACCTGCATTCGATTTTTCCCAATTTCACGTACCTGAAAGCACAAAATGCCCTCATTAACTATAATTACATGGATTACGCTAACGCTGAAAGTTTGTTCGATCAAATTGTCAAATCAGATCCCTACAGACTAGACGATCTCGACACATACTCCAACATCCTGTATGTCATGCAGAAGCACTCCAAGCTTGCTTACTTGGCACAGTTCACATCGCAGATCGATAAGTTTCGACCGGAAACTTGCTGCGCCATCGCGAACTATTATAGCGCCAGACAGGAGCATGAGAAATCGATCATGTACTTTAGGAGGGCTTTGACCTTGAACCGGCATTGCACAAGCGCGTGGACGCTTATGGGTCATGAATTCGTGGAACTGAGGAACTCCCACGCTGCTATTGAATGTTATCGCCGGGCCGTGGACATAAATCCAAAGGATTTCAAGGCGTGGTACGGGTTGGGACAGGCTTACGAGGTCCTAGACATGCATCTCTACTCGTTGTACTACTTTCAAAAGGCTTGCACATTGAAACCGCTAGATAGACGAATGTGGCAAGCTCTAGCATCATGTTACTCGAAAGTTGGAAACAGGCAGGAAGCAATAAAGTGTTACGAGAGAGCCGTTCAGCTCTCCATCAACGTGGACCAGGACAGTGTCCTATTCTACCGTATGGCAGAGCTGTACGAACAGGTTCACGATGTTACGAATTGCCACAAACTCATGGTACGCTGTGTTGATGTCGAAGAAGCAACCGAGGGCCTGGTGACAGACGAAACCGCCAAAGCTAGACTTTGGCTCGCAAAGTTCGAGGCGAGGAGGAAAAATTACGAGCAAGCTTACAACTACGCTGTGGGCGTGTCCCATGGTACATCGCAGGAGATTGAAGAGGCCAGGTCGATAGCTCGAGAGTGCAGACAGAGAATTCAATAGCATTATTCATTCACTATGTAGCTTCGTAGCTAGCGATTAACATATCAAGTGAAGTTACATGAATTATCACCAACTCATCGCATCTACAGGTAGTAATTAAAAGGTACAGTGCCCGGAAACCTCGGATTCTGGATTGCTTTAAGGTCAATTTGAGAGTGCGGCTTCTATTTGACACCTCAAGGTAAAGGAAAGCAATCCATTTCACCTACCAGCTTCAATGAAACAAACAAACGGACGAAATTCAATATCGATAGAGTCGCCGCCGCCTCCGCCACCTCCTCCACCTTCTGGATTTGAAGAGAGCGAGTTGCCACCCCCACCTCCAGGATTTGATGATGATATTCTTCCACCACCACCTCCACCACCTGGGTTCGAAGATGACACATTACCTCCACCTCCACCACCTCCAGATTTTGATTCAGATGTAACTGACTTATCAAAAATGACCTCCCAAACTGTACGATCAGGTGAGCCCAGCGGTGGTCTTAATGCAGCCTTGCCAGGCCATAAGAGGAAAGCTGATGCAGATCATTTCAGCAATAGCCAAAGGAAACGTTTAAAGAAGGAAAAGCGGAGGAAAATGAAGGCAGGAAAGGGAAGAGTCTTAACCCATAAGGCAGATATGCCCCCAGAGCATTTGCGAAAAATCATCGATACTCACTCTGACATGGCCTCCAAAAGATTTAATTACGATAAGAGAGCCTTTTTGGGAGCTCTGAAATACATGCCACATGCGATGCTGAAACTTTTAGAAAATATGCCACAGCCCTGGGAGTCAGTTAAAGAGGTGAAAGTACTCTATCACACAAGTGGGGCAATCACGTTTGTCAACGAGATTCCTCGTGTAATCGAACCCGTCTACACAGCGCAGTGGGCTACTATGTGGTTGGCGATGAGAAGAGAAAAGCGGGATAGGTCTCACTTTAAGCGAATGAGATTTCCGGCCTTTGATGATGATGAGCCACCGCTTTCGTATTCCCAAAATATACAGGCTTGTGAACCTTTGGATCCCATGCATCTGGAACTCGATAATTTGGAGGATAAATATGTCAAGGACTGGATATATGATAGCCGGCCCTTATCCAGTGAAAATGACAGAGTCAATGGAGAATCATATAAAAAGTGGTTCTTACCATCACCTGTCATGGCAAACTTGCAGAGGCTGGCCACTCCGCTAAGAAATGAAGTATATGATCAGAATTACTTTTACCTCTATGACAAGAAGTCTTTCTTCACATCAAAAGCTCTGAATATTACGATACCAGGTGGGCCAAAATTTGAACCTCTGTACCCACACGAGGAAGAAGAAGATTTCAACGAATTCAACTCCATTGATAGAATCATTTTCAGGGTCCCAGTACGAAGCGAATACAGAATAGCTTTCCCTCATCTCTATAATTCACGTCCTCGATCAGTGGAGATGTCATGGTACTGTGAGCCAGTTTCTTGCCTGACAAAGAATGAAGACGATTCAAATACATCAACCTTTTTTTTCCATTCCTCTGTGAACCCAATAATTTTTGAACAACACGAGAGGAAAAGTCGTCATAATGTGTTAGATAATGATATTCTGCTTCCCGAGAACCTGAAACCCTTGATGGCCGACGAAGAACTTACTTTTCCAGGCACCAAGGATTCGTTTGAACTAATGTTTGCACCATTCCCTTTCAACAAGAATTCAGGGAAAATGGTCAGGGCTCAAGATGTTTCAATAGTGAAAAACTGGTATCTCCAACATCCGGATGAGCAATATCCTATCAAAACCCGAGTATCGCATCAGAAACTGCTCAAAACATATGTTCTGAACGAACTTAAATCAAAAAGTACCGTCAGCGGCAAAAAAGTCAAGCTTTTGAAGAATTTCCGTAATACGAAGTACTTCCAGCAAACGACAATCGACTGGGTGGAAGCAGGTCTTCAATTATGTCGTCAAGGACACAGTATGCTCAATCTTTTGATTCATCGCAGGGGTCTAACATACCTCCACTTAGATTACAACTTCAATCTAAAACCGACCAAGACCCTGACGACGAAGGAACGGAAAAAATCCAGGTTTGGTAATGCTTTCCATCTGATTAGAGAAATACTTAAGATCATCAAGCTTCTCGTGGACTCTCATGTGCAACATCGACTTGGCAATGTTGATTCCTTCCAATTAGCAGACGCCATATATTACATTCTCAATCATCTGGGGCAGTTGACTGGAATTTACAGATACAAGTACAAGGTCATGCACCAAATCCGTGCTTGCAAGGACCTCAAGCATCTTGTCTACTTCAGGTTCAATAAAATTATCGGAAAGGGTCCTGGATGTGGATTTTGGCAGCCTGCGTGGAGAGTATGGATATTCTTCATGAGAGGTCTGATTCCACTTCTTGAAAGATGGCTTGGCAATCTTCTCACACGTCAATTTGAGGGTAGATCTAATGAGATAATCAAGACTACTACAAAACAAAGAGCAGAGGCTTACTACGATCTAGAGCTTCGGGCATCGGTGATGAAGGATATTTTAGAGATGATTCCGGAAGGTATTAGGCAGAACAAAGCTAGAACTGTTCTTCAGCATTTGAGCGAGGCATGGAGGTGCTGGAAGGCAAACATACCTTGGGATGTTCCAGGGATGCCAGAACCAATCAAAAACATTATTGAGAGGTATATCAAGGCCAAAGCTGATGGCTGGATATCAGCCGCTCATCACAACCGTGAACGAATGAGACGGGGCGCACATGTCGAAAAGACAGTAGTTAAGAAGAACCTGGGAAGGTTGACAAGACTTTGGATCAAGAGGGAGCAGGAAAGACAACAGTTGATTGAAAAGAATGGTCCTGAAATTCAACCCGATGAGGCAACTGCTATTTTCTCTACCATGGTTAATTGGCTGGAATCACGCAGTTTCTCACCAATACCATTTCCTCCATTGGCATATAAGAACGATACCAAAATACTTGTTCTGGCACTAGAGAATCTGAAGGATGTCTATAACTCCAAAGTGAGATTAAACTCGACTGAGCGAGAGGAATTAGCATTGATCGAAGAAGCGTTTGACAACCCTCACGAAACGCTAAACAGAGTTAAAAAATACTTACTTACGCAGAGAGTCTTCAAATCAGTAGACTTGACAATGGTCGATCACTTCCAGAAAATATCACCAGTGTTTGCCGTGGATCCCTTGGAAAAGATCACTGATGCGTACTTGGATCAGTACTTGTGGTACGAAGCTGATGAGAGAAAATTGTTTCCCAACTGGATAAAACCAAGTGATTCTGAAATTCCCCCATTGCTTGTTTATAAATGGTGCCAAGGGGTGAATAACCTACCTGGAGTTTGGGATGTCTCAAATGGCCAGTCCACTGCAATTTTGGAGTCGAAACTAGGAGAAATGGCTGAGAAGGTCGACTTCACTCTGCTTAACAGACTATTGAGACTGATTGTTGATCCAAACATTGCCGATTACATGACTGCCAAAAACAATGTGGTTCTTAATTACAAGGACATGGCACATGTCAATAAGTATGGGTTGATCAGAGGTCTTCAATTTGCCTCCTTCATATATCAATACTATGGACTAATGATGGATCTTCTATTGCTTGGCCCTGAGCGAGCAGCCGACCTTGCAGGAACTCCATCTAGTCCTAATGATTTTATGCAATACAATAAAGTTGAAACGGAGAAGACAAATCCAATCAGGTTATACGCCCGCTACCTGGATAAGGTATACATTCTGTTCCAATTCGAGGAACATGAAGCTGATGAGCTTACTGAAGATTACCTGTCCAAGAATCCTGACCCAAATTTCGCGAATGCTGTTGGTTATAACAATAAGAAATGCTGGCCAAGAGATGCACGTATGAGATTGATGCGACAAGATGTGAACTTAGGCAGGGCCATTTTCTGGGAGATGGAAGGGCGCATTCCTTCTTCATTGGCAGTGCTCAACTGGGACAGCAGTTTTGTTTCTGTTTACAGTAAAGATAATCCTAATTTACTTTTCACCATGTGTGGCTTCGAGGTACGTATTCTGCCAAAACGAAGGGTAGATGAGGTCATATCTACTGGAGAAGGTGTTTGGGATCTTTTGGATGACAATTCGAAGGAGAGGACGGCAAAAGCTTACCTTAAGGTGTCACAGGAAGCAATTGATGATTTTGATAGCAAGATTCGTGGTATATTGATGGCATCGGGATCTACAACGTTCACCAAGATTGCGGCCAAATGGAATACAGCTTTACTTTCACTCTTTGCCTACTTTAGGGAGGCTATTGTGACAACCGAGCCTCTGCTGGATATTTTAGTGAAGTCTGAGACACGAATTCAGAATAGGGTTAAGCTAGGTCTCAATTCTAAGATGCCCACTCGTTTCCCACCTGCTGTGTTTTACACGCCTAAGGAGCTTGGAGGCCTTGGAATGATAAGCGCATCTCACATCTTAATTCCTGCCTCCGATCTAACTTGGTCAAGACAAACAGAGACCGGGGTCACACATTTCAGATCAGGAATGACTCATGAGGATGAGAAGTTGATTCCAACCATTTTCAGGTATATAACTACCTGGGAAAACGAGTTCCTAGATTCTCGAAGAGTTTGGGCAGAGTACGCTGCTAAAAGGTTCCAAGCCATACAGCAGAATCGAAGGCTGGCTTTCGAAGAATTGGAAGGATCTTGGGATAGAGGTATTCCTAGAATCAACACCTTATTCCAGAAAGATCGCCACGTCTTGGCATATGACAGAGGACACCGAGTACGCCGTGAGTTTAAGAGCTTCTCCCTGGAGAGGAGCAGTCCATTTTGGTGGACAAATGCGCACCATGACGGTAAGCTTTGGAATTTGAACGCATACCGGACAGATGTTATACAGGCTCTCGGGGGTATAGAAACTATCTTGGAACATACACTTTTCAAAGGTACTGGGTTCAGCTCTTGGGAGGGTCTTTTTTGGGAGAAAGCCTCAGGTTTTGAAGATTCCATGCAATTTAAAAAGCTAACACATGCACAAAGAACTGGTCTCAGTCAGATCCCCAATCGTCGTTTTACCTTATGGTGGTCACCAACAATCAACAGGGCCAACGTCTATGTAGGGTTTTTGGTCCAACTAGACCTTACTGGTATTTTCTTACACGGTAAGATACCAACGCTGAAGATTTCGCTGATCCAAATATTCCGTGCACATTTATGGCAAAAAATTCATGAAAGCATTGTTTTTGACATATGTCAAATTTTGGATGGTGAGCTGGACGTGCTTCAGGTTGAGACAGTAACAAAGGAGGCTGTCCATCCTCGAAAATCATACAAAATGAATTCTTCGGCGGCTGATGTCACTATGACTAGCATGTACCAATGGGCTGTATCGAGGCCCTCTTTGCTGCATGAGTCGAAGGATTCTTTCGATGCCACTTATTCGAAAAAAATGTGGTTCGATGTCCAGCTGCGATATGGTGATTATGACTCTCACGACATCTCCAGGTACGTCCGTGCGAAGTTTCTGGACTACACAACTGACAATGTCAGCATGTATCCTTCAGCAACTGGTGTCATGATTGGGATTGATCTTGCCTACAACATGTACGACGCATACGGAAATTGGTTCAGTGGTCTAAAACCTTTGGTCCAAAATAGTATGCGCACAATTATGAAAGCAAATCCTGCTTTGTATGTCCTGCGTGAAAGAATCAGAAAAGGCTTGCAGATATATCAATCGAATATTCAGGAGCCTTTCCTCAACTCTTCGAACTACGCTGAGTTATTCAGCAACGATGTCAAACTCTTTGTTGATGACACAAATGTGTACAGAGTGGCTGTTCATAGGACACTAGAGGGAAATGTCGCGACCAAACCGATTAATGGCTGCGTCTTCACCTTGAACCCAAAAACTGGTCACCTATTCCTGAAGATTATCCACACTTCTGTCTGGGCAGGCCAGAAACGTTTGAGTCAACTGGCAAAATGGAAGACAGCTGAGGAGGTTAGCGCGCTGATCAGGTCCCTGCCCAAGGAGGAGCAACCCAAGCAAATTATTGTCACCCGAAAGGCAATGCTTGATCCTCTGGAAGTACACATGTTAGATTTTCCCAACATAGCAATTAGACCCACGGAGCTGAGACTACCCTTTTCTGCTTCAATGTCTATCGAAAAGCTGTCGAATGTTGTTCTAAAGGCTACCGAACCGCAGATGGTTTTGTTTAACATTTACGATGATTGGTTGGAGAGAGTCTCGTCATATACAGCCTTCTCTAGACTTATCCTGCTACTGAGAGGTTTGAAAACTGACGAAGAACAAGCAAAAATGATTCTACTGGGTGATCCAACAATTCCGATCAGATCCCATCATTTGTGGCCATCATTCTCAGATGAGCAATGGATAGGTATTGAAGCTAAGATGCGTGACCTGATTTTGAGTGAATACGGCAAGAAATACAACGTCAACATATCTGCTCTGACGCAGACCGAGATCAAAGATTTGATTCTGGGCCAAAACATCAAGGCGCCTTCAGTGAAGAGACAAAAGATGGCTGAACTTGAAGCTGCAAGAAACGAGGATGAAGCTGATGGATCGGAAGCTGGGGCATCTAGTGTCATGAAAACCAAAACCGTTAACGCCCAAGGTGAGGAGATAGTGGTCGTTACGTCTGCAAACTACGAGAATGAAGCATTTTCGTCAAAGAATGAGTGGAGATCCAATGCTATTGCAAATAGCTTGCTGTATCTGAAATTGAACAACATATATGTGGCATCCGAAGATTTCATCGAAGAGAAAGACGTTTTCGTGCTGCCCAGAAATCTGTTGAAGAAATTTGTCGAGATATCAGACGTAAAAATACAGATAGCAGCTTTCATTTACGGCTGTTCCACCCCAGAACATCCCAACGTCAAAGAGATACGGACCATCGCACTTTGTCCTCAACTAGGGAATGGTAATTCGGTCCAACTTTGTAAATTCCCATCTGCAGAGAGTCAACCAGAGCTTGAAGGGTTACAGTTACTGGGCTGGGTTCACACCCAAACGCAAGATTTGAAATTCATGACTGCGCCAGAGGTTACACTTCATTCAAAGATGTTTGGATCCGACTTCAAAAACACCATAGATCTAACGGTTTGCCTATCACCTGGCTCAGTATCCTTAGCGGCTTACAACATGACAGATGAGGGTTACAACTGGGGTATTCAAAGCCAAGACGTGGTCAATATTATCTCGGAAGGGTTCGATCCTAGCTTTAGTGAACATGCGCAACTTCTGCTGTCTGAGAGGTTCATGGGAAATTTCCTGGTCCCGACCGGAGACTTTTGGAACTACACATTCATGGGAGCTAGCTTCACTCCAGAAATGAAATATGAAATGAAGACTGGTATTCCGCTTGAGTTTTACAATGAATTACACCGTGTCACTCATTTCCTTCAGTTTAATGACACCAATGGCGATGAAGACCTGGAGGCTGAACAAGAGAATCTTTTTGCGTAAACTCAAGAGCCTTTATGCTGCATAGCATTGTAAAATTATATACACCTAATGCATCAGAAATGACATATTTTTGAGCCTCACTGATAGTGTTAATTTATCTCACCTTGAACCGAAAATTCGGTCTTGATTCGCCTTATCATGACTAACATGGCTTGACAGAGAGATAAACGATTACACACAGGAAAGCTCCCTGACAATATCAGCAGATGGCGGAGCTATTTAGTGACCGGCTACTGCGAAAGAGAGAGGCGTTGCTTCGGAGCCTGGAGAAATTACGTAGATCACAGGACTACACATATGAAGCGAGTGATGCATCTCCAACTGTTGAAATACAGGCTTCTCGCCACAGCAATCTGAGGATGGCAGTTCATCGTTCAGTAAGGAATCTTCTGAAGCGGGGCTTTACCTTTTCACAGATTCTTGACGGATCTGGAGTTAGTGAATCCTTCCTGAGGAAGACGTTCCAAGAGCTTTCGTTGGACCTACCGAAGGGCAAATCCTTCAAGCAGCTTAGAGGAGAATGTGATCTCTCTCATGACCGCAATCCAGTGTCTGATGCCCCAGAGAGAGAGGACACTACTTGTCCACAAGAGAAAACCCTCCGTCAGAATTCTGAGAAAGTTATAACACGTAGCATTGATTCAGAACTACGGCTATTCATGTTGAAGACAAGATTAGAAAGCAACAGATTGAGAGAGCTTACTAAACGCCCCGAAGTACGAAATCAGTTGAACCAGGGACCGACCAGGCTAGCAATTCAAGAGGTGAAACGGAAAATCCTGGCTAACCTTGAAGATTTCTTCCATGATATCGAAGCTACCAGGTCAGTTCGTCCAACAGAGGACCGTATTAGAGGCGAATCGCCAGGTTTGACTCAAAAGAGATTTGCTAGTGTTTCAGATTTACCATTGGAAAGTCAACGAAAAAAATCCAGGACCCCAGAACCAAGCAACCCCTCTTCATATCAATCTTTTAGTCGATCTGCACCTTCAAATGTATGTATTTTCGCTGAGCAACTCACCTCGAAAATCCTACTAACCAACTTTATCTCCTTCACGCCACTAACGGTCGCCCCCAGCGCGCCAAGCTACCTCACGGCGGCAAGTGAGCTACCAGGACCTTAGCAGCATACCACAAATCCATTCGTACCGTATCAGCCCGTTGTGGCTAGCCACCTACCGAAAAAGTGCTGATCCAGAGCATTTAGTCTTGCAACACCGCGCTCTTCAACCACAGCCATAGCCTGCCCATTGAAGCACATAAAAGATGGATTGCCAGGCATTTGTACCTGAGAAAGACCAACCATCGACCTCTTGAAGCATTTATAGTTTAACCGACAGTTGTTACTTCGAGGTCACGTGACAAGAAACTAGTATATAACAAAGGATGGATGGAAGTTAATGAGATCTTACCACAATGATCTCGAACTTGAGAGCTGGGATACAGGGCAGAGAGTCTTTTGAGCACCTGCTGTGAGCTCTAGCCTGTGGCACAGTACTACTAAGAGTTTCGAGATGCCCAGGACGCCTGAGAAGAAGAGATCAGGTCATCTAGTAGCGTCACCTGAAGGGGCGATCTCGGCGGCAACGAAGAAGCAAAGTACAGATGGAGCCAAGCGGAAACGAAAGTATCAGTTTGCACCCGTTGATACACTTGGGAACCGTGGCAAAGTTGAACCCAGCGTTCTACGATCAATTTCAGTGTCGCAAGTGAGAAATAGTACCCATCCGAGGTCATCGCGACAGGAGAACAAAGCTGTCGAGCTCAAGCCGACGGGAGTTGCCCCTATAGTGAAGATGAGGCGAGAAAAGAGGGAAACAAAGGTATCCAGACCTGCTGATGGGGATGATGTGCCGAGTGAGAAGGTGATATGGCAGTACTCGCCTGCACAGGAGGAAAGTTCAGATAAGGTTGCTAGCTCACATGAAACGTCAGAGGACTGGATGGAGCCAGAGCGATTTCAGGACCCATCTTCTACACCGATGATACCAACAAGGCTCAAGAGCGTTATCAGCTTTGCCAATATAAGCGAGCGGGAGCAGGCTGATAGTATATGCTCTATGTCTGCGCAGACTCGAAACTCCGCACGATCGAGAGCTACAACAGAGAGCTTGAAGGAGTCTTTTCGAGACATTGACGATATTCTGGATGACATGGAGGGAGACCTCGCGCTTAAACCGAACATGCCCAAGATGAGTCAAATACCGTCTTCACCCAGCCGGATGCAGGAGCAGGAGCAAGAAAAGGGTGTCAAAGGAGATGAACCACCTTGTGAGAATTTGGGATACTCATCAAGCGATGGAGATGACTCGTTGATTAACATCCTGACACAAAAAGCGCCCAAGAAACAGGCTAGTGCTGTACCGACCGGTGAATCAGATGCATTAGACGATTCATTAATGGATTACCTAGAGGAAATGAATAAAAAGAAGGAGGGAAGTCCTGATAATGTGGGCTCCGTCGAAATGATGCTTTCACAGAATTTGAGAATACCTAAAACGGATAGTGATCATTCGACAGAGGCGAAGATTGAAGAGTATAGAAAGCTTGCAGGTTTCCCAAACAGACGTCAAGGAGTTGAGAGGTTTGTATTAACCAACATAGCCGAGGTCAATCTCCCTAGGATCGGGCGTCAGAAAATATTGTCTTGCGTTGATGAACACGGAGAAGTTACCTCAGTTATCGTACGACATCCATGGGTTTATTTGGATTTCGGGGAGGGAGATGTTATACACGTAGTAGAGGGTCGGAACTTCGAGAATAAACGATTATTATCCGATGACAAGCATCCAACGACACAGATGGTCAACGATAATTTATTGATTCTTAACCCAGATCTTCTTCTTTCAGCTACAGCGGTAGGTGGATCGATCGAGTGCTTAAGAAGGGCAGTTCTCCAATCGCTTTTAGAAGACCCAAGAGGGGAGCCTAGTATTGCAATGACAGTTGGAAACATAGTTCATGAGCTGCTACAAAGCGCATTGATTCATATGGCAAACAATAAAACGTTAACGATGGAATTTCTGGGGGAGAAATTGGACTCTTTACTAGAAACTTTCTCTTTTGCGATTTTGGTTTGCAATACAAGCATCGAGACCACAAGAGAAGAGATCTCAAAAGTCCACCTCAAGAACATCTATAATTTTGTTACCAGGTATCTGAGGAAAGGCAATTATGGTTGCTATGTTTCGGTTTCGGGTACCAGGAAAACCGACCCACTTTCCATAGCAGAGGTGATTGACACAGAAGAGAATATTTGGTCTCCAATATATGGGTTGAAAGGATTCTTGGACGTCACGCTTGATGTCCTTTGCAAGAAAACGAGATCAGTTGTACCTCTTGAGGTCAAGACAGGCAAAAGTAAAAGCATTTCGCATGAAGCTCAGGGCCTCATCTACACACTTCTGCTCAATGACAAATACGAGGTACCATTTGACTTCTTCCTGTTGTTGTATACAAGGCACAATGAGCTTTCGAGGCACCCATATGTTTTACACTCCGTCAAACATGTCCTCATGTTCAGAAACCAAATGGCTACTAAGTTGAAGCATAGACTGAAAGAGATCAATAACAGAGAACCATGGGAACAAACTCTGCCGCCGCTTTTGCAAAGCTCATACTGTGATTCATGTCAACTTAAAGGACCCTGCATGGTTACAAACAATCTACTGGAGGATGGTACCGCCGAGTCCAGCGGTCTAAAAAAGGAAGACTACGATTCCCTTACCAGTCATTTAGCTGCTAGCCATTCCAGGAACGCACAATTCTTTAAGAAGTACAACGACCTTATTACTAAAGAAGAATCCTCAATAACATTCATGAACAAGAGCTTATTTTTACTCAGCAGCGAGGCTCATGAATCCCGAGGCGGTCATTGTATCTCCAACTTGAAGGTGATCAGATCTATGAAAAATCCACTTGATGAGACCACTTACATCCATGTGTTTTCAAGAACGAAAGAAGGGCTCGAATCGATG
Organism: Torulaspora maleeae; assembly: GCA_003708055.3. Classification (NCBI taxonomy): domain Eukaryota; kingdom Fungi; phylum Ascomycota; class Saccharomycetes; order Saccharomycetales; family Saccharomycetaceae; genus Torulaspora; species Torulaspora maleeae. The sequence goes on along the minus strand of PPNA03000006.1, from coordinate 370,395 downwards.
ACGGACTCTCACTTATCCAAGAACGATAGAGTCATTATTAGCGATGAATCGGGGCATTTTTCACTCACGCAGGGTTTCATTGTCGATATAACGGCTGAGTCAGTGGCAATCTCTTCGAGGAGAAGAATTCTGAACAACAGAATTCCCTTAGATAGATCAAACGGGCTGCCCAATATTGTGAGTGCCATCGACGACAGAACTAACACCGAATCTCTATTGAGAATTCAAAATATGGTTACATATAGAATCGATAAAAATGAAATTCAGCAAGGTTTGACTTTGGCTCGATTTTCCTTACTGAACTTGTTTTTGCCGCCTGTGCAACCTGGTCAGGCTGTAATTAGTGAAGGTTCGAATGAAGTTCGCATGATCAGATATTCAGAAGGTGGGGATGCGAGAATGCGTTCTTTCCTTGTTGAAAAAGTGGCTCCTCGTTTTCTGCCAGAAGACGAGAGCCACGTTGATGTGAATACAAGTAACTCTGATCTAGCTCAATTCAACCGTGATCAAATGAAGGCGATCGAAAGGGTTATGAGGGCTGAAGATTATGCTTTGATTTTAGGAATGCCTGGTACCGGTAAGACCACCGTCATTGCCGAGATAATCAAAATTTTGGTAGCCGCTGGGAAGAGCATCTTACTGACTTCCTACACTCATTCCGCCGTGGACAACATTCTATTAAAGCTAAAAGCTACGGACATCAAAATTGCGAGACTTGGTATGAAGCATCGAATACACGCGGAGGTACAGCAGTATCGACCTAATCTCGATAATTGCAAGACTTACGAAGAATATGAGAACGAGATTAATAGCTTTCCAGTTATAGCTACTACATGCCTCGGAGTTAGCGATATCATGCTTTCACAGCGAGAAAAAGATTTCGATTACGTGATTCTGGATGAAGCTAGTCAAGTTTCCATGCCGATAGCGCTTGCCCCATTGCGACTTGGTGAGAAGTTCATAATGGTCGGCGACCATCATCAGCTTCCACCACTTATTAAAAACGAAGCAGCCCGTGCCGGTGGCTTGGAGGTTTCGTTATTTCAAGTGCTCTGTGAAGATCATCCTCAAAGTGTCAGCGAGCTTACATTTCAGTACCGTATGTGTGAGGATATCATGACCTTATCCAATTTTCTAATTTACCGAGGGAAGCTCAAGTGCGGAAGCGACTCAGTTCGCGATCAATGCTTCCGTATCCCGTGCATCGAGGCGCTGAAAACCTTCAGAATGGACCTCGCCAATAAACCATGGCTGGAGGACATCCTAGATTCTCGAAGAAAGGTTGTTTTCTTGAATTACGATCGCTGCACAGACATTCAAGAAAAATCCGAGCTCGACAACATAACCAATGAAGGAGAAATCCGAATTATCGAGCAGTGTTTGATGGGTATGACTGAGTGTGGAGCAAATCCAGCGGACATTGGTGTCCTGACCTTGTACAGGGCACAACTGAACTTACTAAAGAAGACATTCAATCGTCCAAGATGGACCAAACTGGAGATACTGACCGCTGACCAGTTTCAAGGCCGTGACAAGGACTGTATCATCATTTCTATGGTTAGAAGCAATGCTAAGCAGAACGCTGGCTCTTTATTGAAGGAGCTACGTCGTGTCAACGTCGCTATGACTAGAGCCAAATCGAAAATCATCATCATAGGGTCTCGAAAGACCATCGGATCACTCTCAGAGATCAAGAACTTTGTCAATCTGCTTGAAGAGCGAAGCTGGATCTACGAACTGTCTTCAGATTTTGAGAACGCTTACAATTTCAACAGTCCCGATAACGATGCCGCTTCGACACATATACCGAGAGGTTCTCAACCTAAAAAGACGGGAGCCAAGAACCTGACCATCACCTCGAAAGTACTGAGAGACAAGCCCATCGTCCGCCAGGCCATCTCTGAAATGTGATTATTTTTTAACGCGCAACTTGATATGCTCCGTTCCTCAAGCGCGGGTGATCTACTTTGATGATCAGATCAACCTTACAACCCAAACAAAAGCTTACAAGAACCCTCATTGACGCGCACAAGAACGGCGCAGAGTTCCTCCGCGCAACCGCGCGACCCACGGCTTGCATTAATAATACCCGCGGGTCCGGCCTTCTTTTCGTTTTCGGAGGCCGTTCTGACCGCTCTTTTTCAAGCAGCATCGGCGAGCATCGGCTGGCATCGGAAAAGACCGCAACAGGTCTTTACGAGCAGAAGCCGGATTTTAAGTTTCCTGGGAGGTATAGCCAGCCCGTCTGATTGACTGTCTATGATCTTACAACGGTTCTTACCGTACACGAATCTGAGGGAGACATGGGTGGCAGACGAACCTTGAACGACGGGACTCGGACAGGTCCGGAGTTCGGCTTATAACGCAGTGCAACATAATCGCCGCGAAAGGCTTTTTCGCATGGAAATTACTCATCCAGGAACTGTAACGATGGGCTCATTTCTCGCTATCCCCGTAAGCCTGTGAGGCCGGGACGAGAAGAATGCCACGGATCGCGCTTCAAGAGGATTGGGTTGACTCTGAGAATAAATAAGGACGATGTTAGCGGATACAGATTACTTTTCAAGCCCAAAGTAGCTAGCGAGTGTCCGGGTGCGTCGTAACGGAGTCTTTTCGTCTGGAAGCTTCTAGTAGGGCTTGACCCGCAAACTTGTGATACTTTTTGATTGATCCCTGAGTAGCTTCGTGTGTGACCAAAACTGCACACCGCCTCGGAGTTTATAAGGATATTTGTCAGACGTGCATAGGCTTTTTTTTTTTTATCTGGAGCGGTGATTGACTATTACATCAACCATTCGCATGTATTGTTTTGTCTTCAATAAGTGGTAGAGTCATGGAGAAGAAGAATAATAGTATTTCGAAGAACAATGGTGGAACTGTGATACAAGAGTCGCAGAAGCTCCAAGAGGAGCGGACGCCCTCGCCATCGAGCAATTGCTCAAGCCCCAGATCCAGTGCAACAGCTTTAGCTGCAGAAGTCTTGAAAGTGTCACTTTCTGGATCGTCCATCAACTCACAACTGGAAGCACTCTCGAATACCAATTTACTCACCGTGAGAATAAAACTGGCGGATCAAGATGAAGCTACGACGGATGAGGTGCAAAATATGACTGGCAAAATAGAGGCTGCCTTTCATCAGCATAAAGGGACGTTTGTGAGTGCTGCCCATATTGAACCCTACGAATACTTATCTGATAGTGAAAGATCAGACATTCTGGAGAGGAATAAAGATGTTTTTATTTTTGAAAGTGGAAACATGAGGTTTGCAAGCTATAGCTCGGGAAAGAAAAAGGATGCTGACTGGAAATATGACAAAGTTCTGCAAGTTCAATTCAAACGGCTCAATACTTTAAAATCGGTCTGCGGTATCGTCCAGGGCCTTTTGAAGGATAAAGAACAGATTTTGAATGAATGGTCGATTAGTGTCAATGACCATGCATTGGCACAACCAGGTAACTTGTACATTAAGGGAGTGCCGAAAAACATGTTGATGGACCAGATCCTACCTATATTCTCGAAGTTTGGACCCGTATCATCTCTCAAGATCATATGTGACCATGTAACCGGTGAGTCGCTTGGCTATGGTTTCATTTCATATGCGCTAGGATCGCAGGCATCCGAATGCATAAGTGAACTCAATGGAAAGATGTTGGGTTCCAGTACATTATTCATCAACTACCATATAGAAAGGAAGGAAAGGGAACGAATTTACCGGGACAATATAAAGGAAAACAGTGACGACGAAAAGTTCAAGGGAATTTTTGTCGGTAATTTACCTCTGCTCAATGCCAACGATGAAGTACTTACGCCCGAGGATGTCATTAATTTCTTCAAGGAGGGACTCACATCATCGTTTACCGACCTTGCTATAGAATCGGCCTATTTTCCCAGGAAGCACAGAAGAGGAGGCTCGCAGTCTCACTCGGAAGTTGACACGGAGGATGAAAATGAAATGTCAAAAGCTGAAAATGCGTCAAAAGATGATTGTGAAGATATGAGGCAATGTTGTTCACCGCAAGGCGAGAATCCGTTTAAAAATTACGGTTTTATCAAATTTGCAAACCATGCGCAGGCTTTGAAAGCTATCGAGGTATTCAATGATTATGAATGGCTCGGAAACAAGCTCGTGGTGAACAAAGCCGTTCAGAATAAATCACAACTTTGTCACCACAAGAAACTGGTGGTCCCAGCTAATTTCAGTACCAGATGCGACAATCACTTTTATGCTTCGCCAAGCCTCTACGGGTTTTATGGCGGGCCAGGAAATATGTTTTTCCCCTACTTGAGCCCTAGAGGTTCACTTTCCACGTCATCTTCGGTTGAGACCGATCTATCAGACGGTGAACCTATTCATCCTCTCAACCGACCTGTAAGTGCTGGGCCATACCTTCGCTCTTATCGAAGTTTCGAACCAATGCCTAAATCTCAGCAGGCTTCTCATCCTGGACCGTATGATGCCCCTGCACCAAACGCTCATATGTTTCCGATGAATGCATATGGGTTATTGCCTCAAGGTTCACCCTTCGCTCTGCCGCTACCGACTCGAGACCAGCAGGAATCAAACTTATATGTAAAGCACGTTCCATTGTCATGGAAAGACGAGGATCTTTATGAGTTTTACCAAACATTTGGAGAAATAATAAGTGCCAAGATAATAACGGTAGGAGGTGGTAGAAACAAAGACCTTGAAGGTAAGAGCTCAACAGTCTCTGGTTCAGAATGCGGTGATTCCAAGAATCTAGGAACGTCAAGAGGGTACGGATTTGTTTGTTTCAAAAATCCGCTGGATGCATCTCGAGCCATTTTGGCGACAGATGACTACCCGCTGTCAGATACCCACACCCTTCATGTTTCATTTGCACAGAAAAGGGCCAAATATAATCAAAACGGTGCTGACAGTGAAAGTTACTTTCAGCGAACAAGCAAAGACAATCATTCCAATTCAAAGTCAGTCTCAAGGAGAGCATCAAATGATGATCATTCCAGAGGTCATTTCAACATTAAGTTTTTAAATGCCATGAGACAACAAAGAGCCTCCACGGGGGGAAACATGCCGAGTAGTTTCGTGCCCGGTGCTGCTGCTTGGGCGGGTGTTCCTATGATAGCACCATCGGTCCCTCCGACATTATCCTCGGTTCCTTTTGTTCCATCAAATGGAAACCCCTCAATGATGATGATGGGATCTTACATGATACCTCAGCCCAGCTTGGTAAATGAAGGTGATAGTCACGATGAGTTTCCAAACTAATGATCGCTCAAGTGTAGAACTATGTAAATACTAATGCATTATTCATATCTGATCTGCCAGCGAGATAATCAAAAAGCCACACAAATTTTAGAGTTACAAACTTATAATTACTATACATTTTTCAAATTAACCTTATTAAGGTTTGGGTATCGGTGATGTGGGATCGGCTCTATCATACTTACGAGGATGGGTATTGATGAATCCGGGCTCGAGATGGTCTCTCTCAATGCCCTGCGCGGTTCCCTTGATAGGAGAAGGCGACTCTGCACGCAGAGTTGATTCCTTCGATTGAACAAAAGTCTTATCAATGTTTCCAGTATTATAGCCGTGGAAACTAGCGCCCGTAGATCCACCTATTGTTGAAGCTTGAGATCTGCGCACATTGAGCCAATTCTTATCTGTGATCAGATCGTCCTTGACAGCTTGCAGGGTCTTCATGTAGTGATCGAATTTTGGTTTCTGGCCCTCGTTTGTTGAGTACACGTTGGAGACATCATTGCATAACGACGGCAAAACATCAGCAACCACAGCGAGCGACTTTCTCAAAGTTTGCAAACTGCTTTCCAACCGCTGTTGATAATCATTCATCATGTAGACCGCAGTACTGTTCGAAGAGACCACAGAAGAGTTGGGAGTCGTATACGATCCCAGAGGTCCAGAAGCATGTGAGAAAGATGGCTGATACTGGAAAGCATTCACAGAATACAAAGGACTCAAAGATCGATGATGAGGCTGTTGTCCCACCACTGGAGGTGGGTCGGGCGACACTGCAGATGAACCAGCAACTCCTGTCGCGGACCTCTGGGTTATCTCTGGCAACGAGATAGTTCTTGACCTTGCAATGAGATGTTCCTTATGGTGTAGATGTGGCAGCAACGGTTGCTCCGACTGCTGTTGCTGCTGCTGCTGCGGTCCCAACTTCTGCATAATGGGACCTGCAGGCGGCAACAAAGGTAGCGAAGCATAGTGTCTACGATTATGTTGCTCAGCAATGCTCTGAGATGCCTCCTGACTCGCGGATCCGACGTAGTTTATACAAACCGTCGACAGCACATTTTTCCTCCGACCATCCTTACCCACACCAGTGCTCTTACGCTGAATCTTTTTCAACTGAGACACATCTGCACCCTTCCTAAAATGTCCTTGTGGATGCTTGAAAGACCAAACAATACTGCTGCGATCCTTGGAACTGTTGCCACTTTTCTCAGCTGCCGCATTCTCCGGCACCGTAGCAATCTTGTGGAAACCATACATGTGCAGCTGCCTGACAAAACTGCTGACATTCCCATGTTTAAAATACCGTTTCAAAACCATCTTACTGAACCCACTGTCGTACGGCTTCAACACAAACACTGTGTCATCGCCAGTAGACCAACTTATCCATTCTTGAAGATGCGATTCCGACAGAATCGCATGTAACTGATGAATAAACGTCTTTGAATGCATTACAAGCAAAGGCAGAGTAAAGCAAATGTAACAAATTCACCACAAGCTCATGTATCTCTGCAAATTCTTTGTTCGCCTTCAATAAGATTGTGGAAAACTAGAAAAGAGTCCTAGAAAATTCCGTTTTTCTCTCAAATACAAATCTGTAACCTGCTATTCCAATAAACCCAAGTATCACCCAGCTAACAAATTCCAAAAGACCCTAGGATCTTCCACAAGTCTTAAAAGTTGGCCTACTCGATGCATTTTTCATCTTACGTGAAAAAAATAAACTTTTTGACAGTTTACTCCACTAAAACTGTATAGTTAAAAGCCACGTGACCGGATATATAAGCTAAGATTTGACTAAGAGATAACTAAAATCGGTCTGAGCTGGCAACTGGCTAGCGATTGGCGAGCATGGAGGTGTCCTTGACACTGGCGAAGGCTTCGTCGTTGACGAACCAGCTCACTTTGCCCGGGTACGAGGCGTTGATGAGCGCGGTGGGCAGCGAATGATCCTGGAGGTCGAAAATCTGGTGCATGATGTGCTGCTTGGACTCGCCCTCGGCGACGAACGCGATGTTGCGCGCGGCGCCGAGAACGGGCAGCGTGAAGGTGATGCGGTCGCTCGGTGGTTTGGGCGAGTCGTGGCACCATGCGACGCTCTTGGTCTCTTGCAGTAGGTACTTGTGCGCCTCGCCTGGAAAAAGCGAACAGGTGTGGCCGTCGGGACCACAGCCAAGCAGCAGCAGGTCGAACCCGTCAGAGGGCAGCAACGATTCGTACTCCTCGGCGATCTTCTCGTTCTGGTGCGATCCCTGCTTGACCAGCGCTTCGTTGATCGCATACACGGTGGGGCCCAGATTCAGGTGGTCGCCGTGATGCGACAGCGGGTCTAGGACAGCCTCTTTGAACGCTCCGTAATTGCTCTGCGGGTCGTCTAGCGGAACCAGTCTCTCGTCGCAGAAATAGACCTTCCAGCGAGCCCACTGGACCTTGGCTGCTAGCTCTTCGTCGTCGACCAGACTGGATCTCAGCACGTTGACTAGCGAACCTCCACTGATCGCTACGTTGAAGGTGCCGTCGTCCTTGCCACTCAGAGCTCGGTCCTGGCACTCCAGGATCTTTTCCCCAACTTTCCGGGCTAGCAATTGCTTCTCAGAGTACTTGTAAACCTTTACCATTGCTAAAACGTTCTAAATGCTGTTCAATTGGCCTGGTTGCCACCTGGAGAGTGTTCTTCATCGTATGAGCTTGCTTTCCCTATAAGCAAGAACCGATAAAGTGGCATCGCAAGGTCACGTGCCAACGGTTCAAATCCCATTAACGACTGGATGAGACGACTAGGAAGTTTTTGAGCCTCTTAGTAGCTGCTACACGGTCCCAGGATCCTTTTGAGACTCTTACTGCGTCTATATGACGTCTGGTTTTGGTTTTATTGTGGGTTCTTCTGTAGGCGAACGGTCAAGTTCTGTTGGTAACGAATATGTACACGGACAGGCCCTATACAATCTAGACATCTGTCCTCCCCAGAACTTGCCACTGCTCAATCGGTCCCTCGCATCTCACCACTTTGAACGTTCCCGGCAGGCTCCAGGCACACGATGGAGTTCTGGAGAGCTGCCAGGCGACCTGCCGGTCGCCGCCAGTGGCGGTCATGCTGATCAATTGCACGTCTAGTGCATCCTCAACCCTCTGCTGGATGACTCTCAGGAATGCCTGGCTTATCGGATACGTCTCAGAGTACAGCAGCGACAGGTGCGGTTGAAACTCGTCGTGAGCCCAGGTTGCAGCTCTCTGGCCCCGAGAGGCATCGTCAATCTCCACATACAGCTCTCTCATGATCTGAGCTATGCTCATCAGGTATCTGTTCTCGTGGCAGTCAAGCACCACTTTCTTAAAGAACTTCTTGCCCACGCTACAGCTCTTGAAGGAGACCAGTGGCTGTTCCTGCCTTCGGCAGGCCTCCAACGCTGGCTTGATCGACTGCACCGCAGCAACACACGAGGTCAAAATCTTGTTCACGTCGTCAGAATCGTTGCAGATAAGATTGTTTGTGATCGTTATGTGCGGATCGAAGTTGGGAGAACTGGGGAATATGCTTTGCAATGACTCTATCAGCAGCTCGAGAGTCTCGTGGGCAGCAGAACCCTGCTGCGGGCAGTACCAAAGTGCTATAGTCATCTCTAACACACGTACTTTTGTTGGCCTTTTTCCTATCGCGGATGGGCGACATTTAGATCAAGGAATTAAAGATGGCTCTTATGAAGAGCAGAGCGAATCAAAAAGTCAGAGAGACAGTCCACATAAAGGCAGGCTGAAAAGCGGCTTGTCATCAGAAGATCATGTAGGTGATTATCCAGGTTTTTTTTGCAAATTTTGGTTTACTTTGCCCTCCTTGACCTGCAAACACAGATCAGAGTCCTTCAAGCTCACCACAACCCATCAATCATCAATAGCCTTGCCACACTGAGTAGCAAGCTCAGTCGTGTTTAAAACCTACTTTAGCTTCCCTCTCTGGGGATTAGTTGATATCTACGCCCATACACCTCACCTTGAATGGTCATTTCTACCGGAAGCGGATCACGATTCGCAGAATTAATCAGTTGACCAGTGATGAGCCAAGTCATCGAACAGAAATACAGCGTACCAGTGTGCTCTGATCGTTGCTAGATGCCTGTTTGTCGCTCCTGTAAGGGTACAGAGTTCGAGAGAGACCTCTCTAACGCCAATAATGATTTAGTTTGTAAGAACTGTGGTGTTGTTTCGGAAGACAATCCCATCGTGTCGGAAGTGACCTTTGGTGAGACCAGCGCTGGTGCGGCAGTCGTGCAGGGTTCGTTTATTGGTGCAGGCCAGAGTCACGCGTCTTTCGGGTCGCATGGTGGGTCGAGTGCGTTGGAGTCGCGTGAAGCTACGTTGAATAACGCCAGGAGGAAATTGCGAGCAGTCTCGCATGCACTGAATATCCCAGAGTATATAACAGATGCGGCGTTCCAATGGTATAAGCTTGCGCTAGCGTTTAATTTTGTTCAGGGGAGAAGGTCTCAGAATGTTATCGCCTCCTGTCTCTACGTTGCGTGTCGTAAGGAGAAGACCCACCACATGTTGATCGATTTCTCCTCGAGACTGCAAGTCGGAGTCTACTCGATTGGTGCTACGTTTCTGAAAATGGTCAAAAGGTTACACATTGTTGACTTACCGTTGGCGGACCCATCGCTGTTTATTCAGCACTTTGCAGAGAAGCTGGATCTTGGGGATAAGAAAATCAAGGTGGTCAAGGATGCCGTCAAGCTTGCTCAGCGGATGTCTCGTGATTGGATGTATGAAGGTCGTAGACCTGCGGGTATTGCTGGCGCTTGCATCCTTTTAGCCTGTAGAATGAATAATTTACGAAGAACACATTCTGAGATTGTGGCCGTGTCTCATGTGGCCGAAGAGACTTTGCAACAACGTTTGAATGAGTTTAAGAACACAAAAGCTGGTAAACTTTCAATCAAGGAATTCAGAAACGATGAATCGGAGGAGCCTGGAGCCCAACCACCGTCGTTTGCTAGGAATAGAGTCAAGGAGACGAAGTTGAAAAGGAAACTAGACAGGATGGGAATGAACGAAACTAGTGAAGAGGCTTTGAATCGGAATCCAATTCTGACGCAGATCCTCGGTGAGCAGGAACTCTCCTCCCGCGAAGTGCTGTATTACCTGAAGAAGTTCTCTCAGAGACGGGAACAAGATATTAAGAGTATGAAGGCAACACATGGAATCGACGACCTGCACGTTTATCGAGAAGAGTCACAGGAGGACAACTCAGACGATGCCAAAGATGATACCACAGATTCAACTAAAGTAAAGGTCCAGGATAGTATAGACGGTTACTCTTTGGCAACAGATCCTTATAGGCCACGCAATCTACATCTTTTACCCACGACCGAGTCACTGCTATCAAAAGTGGCAGACGACCCAGATAACCTGGAGGACGTCGACGATGAAGAGTTAGAAGCTCAGCTTCTCGACGACGAAGCCTCTAAACTGAAGGAAAGAATATGGATCGGTATCAATGGTGAGTATCTGCTCGAGCAAGAAAGCAAGCGTCTGAAGCAAGAAGCGGATGCCGCTACAGGTAACACTTCTGGTAAGAAGAGACGCACCAACAGGCGTAAGAAGACTTCCACAGGCATGGACGCAGCCGCCGCAGCCGGTATGATGTCACAACTGAAGGACGAATCAGGACTGGAGGCCGCCTTGAAGGCCGCTGAAGAGAGCGGTGATTTCACCGCCGCGGATAGTGTCAAGAACATGCTACAAAAAGCCAGTTTCTCCAAGAAGATCAATTACGACGCCGTGGACGGTCTATTCAAGTGATACAGGACATCAGCAGCTCACACGATCCTCATAGGATGTACGATTAAATGGATTATTCGATATATATTGAACGGTATTACTGTCACTCTGGACGAACAGACTGATAAATTTTCATCTCATCTCATCTCATCGCATCTCATCGCCTATCAAGAAGCATTATACAAGTATTGATACGAAGTACTTTCTTTAGCTCGCAACCTCAATTACGGCTTCTGAAGACTTCAGCAAGATGGCAAAGCGTGGAAGAGCAGCTATTCTGCCAACGAACATCATTCTGCTGCAGAATCTGGTGAAACGTGATCCGGAATCTTACCAGGAGGAGTTTTTACAACAGTATGCCCACTATGAGTCTTTGAGGGATATCTTTATGTTGCAAGGCTTATCGGGCTCCGAAAATGGAGGTGCAGCTGGTGATGCGAATGCATCGGGCTCTAGTGGTACCGCAAGCACTACGGACCAACTTCTTGAACTGATCGGTTTCGTTTCCCAGGTCAGTTCTTGCTTCCCCAAGGAGACAGCCAATTTTCCCAACGAGTTGAGGCAGTTGGTTTTGGAACATCACAAGTCACTGCCGTTTGAACTAAAGGAAAAGATTATTGCCTCGCTTGTGATGTTGAGGAATAAGGGAGTCATCTCCGCCGAGCAACTGATTCAGACTTTGTTTCCCTTGTTGATCGCATACTCGTCGCAAGGTAACGCTTTGACAGTGAACTCACATGCGCGTGAGTTGAGACAACTAATTTACAAGAACCTAATCTCTCTATTGAAAAGTTGTAATACCGGGTCGAAGAACCAGAAATTGAACAAATCTACCCAGGCTGTCTGCTTCAATCTACTTGATCAACCAGACTCTCAGGGTATCTGGGCTTCCAAATTGACCAGAGAGCTATGGAGACGAGGCATTTGGGACGATTCCAGAACCGTTGAGATCATGACACAGGCCACTTTGCATAGTGACGTGAAGATTGCCATCTCAGGTGTCATGTTTTTTCTCGACGCTGACAAGGAACGTGAGGCCAATTTCGAAGATAACTCTGATGACGAGGATGGTTTCGATCTGGACGCCATTAAACACAAGATGCAGGTCAACAAGAAAACCGGTAGACGTGGTAAAAAATTGGAGACTGCCATCAAGACTTACAAGAAGAAGAACAGCAACTCGAATCAATCGAATGGGTTCTTGAATTTCAGTGCTATTCATCTGCTGCGAGACCCACAAGGTTTCGCCGAGAGACTTTTCACCCAACATTTATCTGGTAAGAGCAGCACCAGGTTTGATCTTGATCAAAAAATCTCATTGATGCAGTTGATCTCCCGTTTGGTTGGTACCCACAAACTGATGGTCCTGGGGCTCTACACGTTTTTCTTGAAGTATCTGACCCCCAAGCAAAGAGACGTGACAAAGATCATGTCGGCGTGCGCACAGGCTTGTCACGAGCTGGTCCCACCTGAGAATTTGCAGGTCCTTGTTCGCAAAGTGGCAGACGAGTTCGTTTCCGACGGTGTTGCCTCCGAAGTTGCAGCCGCTGGTCTGAATACCATCAAGGAGATCTGTTCTCGTGCCCCTCTAGCGATCGACGACACCTTGCTGCAGGATCTGGCTGAGTACCGTAGCTCCAAGGCTAAGGGTGTCAATATGGCGGCCAAGGCCCTGGTGACCCTGTACCGTGAAGTGGCACCAGAGATGCTGAAGAAGAAGGACCGTGGTAAGACCGCCTCGATCAACCTACAGGAGGCCAAGCGCGAGGGCCAGGATCTGAAGAAGAAGAGACCGCAGTTCGGTGTCGAGACCGGCAACGTCGAAGGCATCGCCGGTATCGAACTGCTCGCCAAATGGAAGCAGGAGAACGAGCAGGGCGATGAAGACGACGCCGCCAACTGGGAAGTCGACGACGAAGTCGCCAGCGAGGACGACGTCGACGGCGAGTGGGTCACCATGGACAGCGACAAGGAGTACGACGTCGACATGAGCGACAGCGACAAGGACTCAGACCTCGAGCTCAGCGATAGCGAGCAGACCGAGCAGCCGGCCAAGGTCGACCCACAAGAAGCATTCCGCGACCTGGCTTCGACCCGTGTGCTGACCCCAGCAGACTTCGCCAAGCTGAACGAGCTGCGTGCCGAAGAAGGCGTTGCCAAGCTGATGGGCGCCCGCACCCACAACAAGAACGAAGAGCTCGTCGACTCCGAGACTCTGGTTGGGCCCGTCAAGTACAAGCAGACCCGTGAGGAGCGGATCCAGAAGATCATGGAAGGCCGGGAGGGCCGTGAGAAGTTCGGCAGCCGACGCGGCAACCGTGACAAGGCTCATTCGACGACCAACCGTGAGAAGGCCAGAAAGAAGAACTTTGTCATGATGATCCACAAGCGTTCCGTGCAGGGCAAGCAGAAGATGTCGCTGCGAGATAAGCAGAAGGTGCTGCGCGCGCACATCACCAAGCAGAAGAAGAAGGGCCACTAGTGGCCTTCGTGTAGATTAGCTAGTTCAAACGGTATCAATTTTTCCACGGGTCGCAGAAATTAGCCGCCGATGTGGTCTGGGTGTTGTCTTTCTCAACTGTCCGGGAGGGCCCCTGTTGGGTCGGACTGTCCGGTGCCCCGGCGATTTAGAGATCGTGGGGACGACGGGTATAAGAAGAGGCAGGGTTGAGAGTAAGAAGATCTATCCGCTGGCAGGGTCCAGAAGACTCAAGAAGGATGCTGGGAGCTGCTATTCGTCAACGTGCGTGTGTGAGAGTGGGACAACAGGTGAGAAGACTGTCAATCCACGAGTTCAGGTCTGCTCAGCTTTTGAAGCAGTACGGCGTGGGAACGCCACGGGGCCAGGCAGCAACAAGCGCTGAAGAGGCGTTTGAAGTGGCGCAGAAGCTCGGCACAAATCGTCTGGTGGTGAAGGCGCAGGCATTGACCGGTGGCCGTGGTAAGGGGCACTTTGACACCGGGTTCAAGAGCGGAGTGCATATGTGCGGCAGTGCGGAGGAAGCACGCAAGCTTGCGCAGGAGATGTTGCAGCACAAGCTGATCACGAAGCAGAGTGGGCCTCGCGGGAAGCTAGTCAGCGCTGTGTACCTGGTTGAGCGTGTGGACGCGAAGCACGAGGCGTACTTGTCGATTCTGTTGGACCGTAAGACGAAGAAACCGCTGATCATCTGCTCGAGCGAGGGTGGGATGAACATCGAGGAAGTTGCCGAGAAGAACCCGGACGCGATCAAGAAGTTTTACGTGACGCCCTCCGAGGGGATCACCGACGAGACCTGCCGGGCGATCAGCGAGAACCTCGGGTTCACCAAAGAGGCGCAACCGGAGGCTGCTGACGCGGTGAGAAGACTGTACAAGATCTTCACCGAGCGCGACGCGACGCAGATCGAGATCAACCCGTTCAGCGAGGTCTCCAACGCCGACCACAAGGTCATGTGCATGGACGCCAAGTTCGGGTTCGACGATAACGCCTCGTTCAAACAGAAGGAAGTGTGGGAGTGGCGTGATCTGTCACAGGAGGACCCGGACGAAGTGGTCGCCAAGCAGTACGACCTGAACTTTGTCAAGCTGCAGGGCAACATCGGCTGTCTGGTGAACGGCGCGGGGCTGGCGATGGCCACGATGGACGTCATCAAGCTCTACGGCGGCGACCCAGCCAATTTCCTCGACTGCGGTGGCGGTGCCACGCCCGAGACTATCAAGAAGGCGTTCGAGCTGATCCTCTCGAACAAGAATGTCGACGCCATCTTCGTCAACATCTTTGGCGGGATTGTGCGCTGCGACTTCGTCGCCGAGGGCCTCGTCAACGCCACCAAAGAACTCGGCGTGCGCGTCCCCATCGTCGCCCGTTTGCAGGGTACCAAGCTCGAAGAGGGCCAGCAGATCATCCGCGACAGCGGGCTCAAGATCTACTCCTTCGACGAGCTCGACCCGGCCGCCCAGAAGGCCGTCGAGCTGGCAAGCGCAAATTAGGTTTTGTTTCTTAAACTTACATAACTAATGCTTATATTCGTTTGCATTGCCGGAATGCAACATCAACTTCTTGTTCTCCGCCGCCATCTGCTGTGCCGGAGCCTTCTGCTCCCCGTTGAAGATGTACCGCACCACCTGGCCCGCAGAGTCGCCGTTCTGTATCCTATACCTGACGATCCGCGAGATGTGGTAGCCTGCCGTGCACCCGAGGAAGAAGTTCACCGACGCGAGCAGGTAGTTCTTAGGCTTGATCACAAATGACCACCGTGTCCATATCAACGCGGTCGCCAATAACGACAGGTTCTGCGCTCCGGAGACCTTCTCCACAGGCCTGTGCACGTCGCTCAGCCCGGCCACCACGAGCCCCCATTTCAGCGTGGGAGCCCAGAAGTGAACCGTCCTGGGACCTGTTTCGCTGTTCCAAAACCTCCTAAAGGCCATATTGAGTGCCGACATTTCTGTATTGTGTGCTTTGTGTGTGTTAACGTATACGGGTGTGCTGAGATCCTTTGCAATGGACAATCAGTGCTGTACCGTGTTTATATCTTGCTCGAGGGGGGTCTGCTATTCCAGGCCCCTCGCCGCTGAGCCTGCTGCTTATATAGCGGCCGCGGTTTGTTTGCGCTTTGCGGGTTGCAAATCTTGGTCATTCAGAGAAAAAAAACAGTCATGCGATTCTGGAAAAGAAACGACCGGTCCGGTCGTGCGGCGTGATATGTGTGTGTCCGGCGGTACAGGGGCATTATCGGACATTCTAAATTTCTTGTCCGGTTGTTCAGGGGTTTAGTCGGACTTGTATTTTGTGCCGTACGCAGCGACCCGCTCTCGAGCTTCAAATAGGAGACTGAAGGGACAGAAGGGGACTCGATCCACCAGTAACGACCCCAGACTCAGCACGCCCGGACGCCATGACTACTTACATGAAGCTCGTCAAGGGGGCAACCAAGATCAAGATGGCGCCGCCCAAGGAAAAGTACGTGGAGCCCATCGTGCTCGGGACCGCGGACCCGGCAGAGTTCCGCGAGATCGTGCGGGCGCTCGAGACAAGAATATCGGACACGGCGTGGACCGTGGTGTACAAGTCGTTGATCGTGGTGCATCTGATGGTACGCGAGGGCGACCGCAGCGTGGCGCTGCGGTACTTCTCGTCGCACCTGTCGTTCTTCGACCTGCACGAGATCGTGCGGGCCGGGAGATGGTCTTCGAGCGACCTGCGGGCGCTCGAGAGGTACGACCAGTACCTGGTCACCCGCTGCGAGGAGTACGGCGACACAGGCGTCGACTACGTGCGCGAGGGCTACTCCACGCTCAAGTCCGTAAGCGAGAACGGCGGTGTTCGTCGAGCACTGGATCACGTGGCGTCGCTCGAGAGACAGATCCAGTCTCTGATAAAGAACCGGTACTCGCAGACGGATCTGGCGAACGAGCTGTTGCTGTGCGGGCTGCGGTTGCTCGTGCAGGACCTGCTGGCGCTGTATAACTGTCTCAACGAGGGGATCATCACGTTGCTCGAGGCTTTCTTCGAGCTCACCCGCTCAGACGCACAGCGCACGCTTGAACTGTACAAGGCGTTCGTGGACCTCACAGACGACGTGGTCAAATACTTGAAGTCGGGCAAAGCGGTCGGTATGAAGATCCCCGTGATCAAGCACATCACTACAAAACTGATAAGGTCGCTTGAAGAACACTTGCGCGAGGACGAAAAGACAAACGTCACCTTTAACAAAGATACTCCAGAGACAAGCACATCGATAGCACAGAAGAAACTGGAACAGATAAGGAAACAGAAGAAACTCTTGGAACAGCAATTGCAAAATCAACAGCTGTTGGTTTCCCCCTCTGTGCCTCAGCAGCCCTACAACCCGTTCGGTGCCCAGCAGGACACTTTTACATTCGAACAGCAAGCCACGGGGAACCCGTTCGTCCAGGCGGCCAGCATGCCGCAACAGGCCACCGGGTTCTACTCCGCGAACCAGGTGACCCCCGCGTTCACCGGTGCCGGTTTCGGTGGCTACTCGCAGCCGCAGTCCCTGAACCCCACGCAGACGGGCTCCAACAATCCCTTCTCGGTAGACACGGCGGCCGCCAACCCTGTCGCCGCCCCGCAGCAGCACGAACTGATGAACCCATTCACACAGCCCGCACTGCAACAGCAGCAGCAACCAATGCATAACCCCTTCCAGCAACAGCCGCTCGTGACAGCGCAGACGGCCCCCACCATGGCCCAGGTCCAAACTTTCGACAACGCGGCCTACAACCAGGTCGGCATGACCCAGCAAACCACCGGCTACAACCCATTCCAGCTGCAACAGATGCAGCAACAGCAGCAGCAACAGCAACAGCAACAACAACTGCAAATGCAACAGATGCAACTCCAGCAACAACAGCAACAACAGCAGCAGCAACAGCAGCAGTACCAGCAGATGTACAATCAAAATCCTAACCTAATCGACATATAAAGTATTATAATAACTATTGCCAGGTGTCTCGCGGCCCATCGTATACCGAGCGCTGCTTAGCGGTTAGCGCATCGCGCATGGTAGCGCCACTCACAAAACTCGAAAAGTGTATCCCTCCCGTCACGTGCTCTGGATTCCTCTAATGCCGAGCCCAAGTTCCACTAAATGAGGAAAATTTTAGTGGACGCCGCAGGGCTCGAAGATAGATAATCACCTAACCGACAACTGACCGTAACGCAACGTAACTTCAAGCAGTGTGAATCGGATAATTGGGATCAGTACCATCGCTAGCCGAGGGACACTCTGCACATCGTAAAGAGGCCAATAATCAGCACATTTTCCCAATTGCTTGGTGTGAAAATCACGACAGGTTTTGGTCTGTGTAAATAAAAGGAATCTAGTCGGTTTTAGCTGTCTCTGTTCCATTTTTTTCACCCTAGCACCAGTTCGATAGTTCAAGCTACTCAAGAAATGGTGGCCCTTCAGGAAGCGTGCTACGGTGTAGCGTTTGCATCAGTGGTTACTGCTGATGAGGAAAAGTTTAGAGAGTGTATTCAGTTCTACCACTCGTTGGGATTTTCTACCGTGAAGGATTTCAATAAGTTTAAGCATGGTGAAAATTTGATCTTGGCCTCTGGTACTTCGCAGGATTCTTTGAAAGAGGCCTGGTTGGAGGCTTTCAAACTGAGCGAGATCGATGAGTCTGGGTTCCGTGTCCCACAGCAGGAGGCCAAGAACAAGCAGCAGAGTGACGGTGCGTTGATCAAGATTCGTCTGGTCATGCACGAGCCAATCGAGGAAAGCAACAAGGACGATTGCGTTGTCACGTATTTCACCACGGGTTTAAAGCAGGTCTTGGAGAAATTCCCAAACGCTGAGAAGATTTCTGACAGTTTGGTCTTCATCAGAGACCCATTGGGGAACAAGATCGGATTCAGCAGTTTGGCTTCGCCGTTGGACCAGGAGGCTACCTCCAGTGATTTCTTCTTGAAGGACGGCGTGGTTGACTCTCAATCCAGCGAGAAGAGCCAGCCAGTTGACCTTTTGAAGCAGTCTTTGGCGCAGGGCGACAGAAAGAAGAAGATCGCAGTGATGACTTCTGGTGGTGACTCTCCAGGTATGAACGCTGCTGTGCGTGCCGTGGTTCGTACCGGTATCCACTACGGTTGCGACGTGTTTGCCGTCTATGAAGGTTACGAAGGTTTGCTAAAGGGCGGTGATTACTTGAGACAAATGAAGTGGGAAGACGTCAGAGGCTGGTTGAGCGAAGGTGGTACTTTGATCGGTACTGCTCGTTGTTTGGAGTTCAAGCAACGTTGGGCGCGTAAGCAGGCCGCTGGTAACTTGATCTCCCAGGGTATTGACGCTTTGATCGTCTGTGGTGGTGACGGTTCGTTAACCGGTGCCGATCTGTTCAGATCTGAGTGGCCTTCTTTAGTCGAAGAACTCGTAAAGGACGGTAAGTTCACCCAAGAAGAAGTCGAACCATACAAGAACTTGACCATCGTGGGTCTTGTCGGATCTATCGATAACGATATGGCCGGTACTGACTCTACCATCGGTGCCTACTCTGCTTTGGAGAGAATCACCGAGATGGTCGACTACATCGATGAAACCGCCAAGTCTCACTCTCGTGCTTTCGTTGTCGAGGTCATGGGTAGACATTGTGGTTGGTTGGCTTTGATGGCCGGTATCGCCACTGGTGCCGACTACATCTTTATTCCAGAGAGAGCTGTCCCTCACGGCAAGTGGCAAGAAGAGTTGAAGGAGGTTTGTCAAAGACACAGAAACAAGGGTAGAAGAAACAACACAGTCATTGTCGCTGAAGGTGCTCTTGACGACCAATTGAACCCGGTCACTGCCGAGGACGTCAAGAACGTCTTGATCGACTTGGGTCTGGACACTAAAGTTACCATTTTGGGTCATGTTCAAAGAGGTGGTACGGCTGTCGCTCACGACAGATGGTTGGCTACTCTACAAGGTGTCGACTCTGTAAAGGCTGTCCTTGAAATGACTCCAGAGACTCCATCCCCATTGATCGGTATACTGGAAAACAAAATCATCAGAAAGCCATTGGTCGAATCCGTCAAATTGACCAAGTCTGTGGCTACTGCCATCGAAAACAAGGATTTCGATAAGGCTATTTCTTTGAGAGACACGGAGTTCATCGAGTTGTACGAAAACTTCTTGTCCACCACTGTCAAGGATGACGGTGCTGAAATGTTGCCCGCTGACGAAAGATTAAACATCGGTATTGTTCACGTTGGTGCTCCATCTGCCGCCCTAAACGCAGCTACCCGTGCTGCCACTTTGTACTGTGTTTCCCGTGGTCACAAGCCAATGGCTATTCTAAACGGTTTCAGCGGGTTGATCCAAACTGGCCAAATCAAGGAGTTGTCCTGGATCGATGTTGAGAACTGGCACAACCTTGGTGGTTCCGAGATTGGTACCAACAGATCTGTGGCTGCCGACGACATGGGTACTGTTGCATACTACTTCCAAAAGGCTAAATTGGACGGTTTGATCATCATCGGTGGTTTCGAAGGTTTCAACTCTTTGAAGCAACTACGCGACAGCAGAAAGGAATATCCAATTTTCAACATTCCAATGGTGTTGATCCCATCTACCATTTCCAACAATGTTCCAGGTACCGAATACTCTTTGGGTGTCGATACCTGTTTGAACGCATTGGTCAAGTACACTGACGAAATCAAACAAAGCGCATCTGCTACCAGAAGAAGAGTTTTCGTCTGCGAGGTGCAAGGTGGCCACTCTGGTTTCATTGCTTCCTTTACTGGTTTGATCACCGGTGCCGTCTCCGTGTACACCCCTGAGGACAAGATTACCTTGGCAACTATCAGAGAGGATCTTGCCCTATTGAAGGAGAACTTCCGTCACGACAAGGGTGAAAACCGTAACGGTAAGTTGGTTCTAAGAAACGAACAAGCCTCCAGCGTTTACAGCACAGAACTTTTGGCCAACATAATTTCCGAGTCCAGTGACGGCAGGTTCGGTGTAAGAACCGCCATCCCAGGTCACGTCCAACAAGGTGGCTGCCCAAGCTCCAAGGACCGTGTAGTCGCCTCCAGATTCGCTGTCAAGTGTATCAAGTTCATCGAACAATGGAACAAGAAGAACATCCAAGTCGACCAGGACGCCGGTGACGAAAGAGTGTTGAGATTCAAGTACGATATACACGGAGCCAAGGTCTCCACCGTCGAGCACGAGGATGACTCTGCCGCAGTCATCTGTGTCAACGGCTCCAAGGTCTCTTTCAAGCCAATCGCCGACCTATGGGAGAACGAAACCAACGTTGCCCTAAGAAAGGGACAGGAAATTCACTGGACCGAGTTTAGCAGAATCGGTGACATCCTGTCAGGCAGACTCAAGCTAAGAGCCGAAGTGGAAGCCTCCAAGCACTAATGCACCCGTTCCCACTTCTGATGATGATGATTATTTTTAACCTACAAGCCCCGGTCCCAACTAAGAAACATACACCGCCCCGTAGGCTTTCCACTTGTGGCGACCGGCCTTGCAATATTTGTACGATACAGTGTTACCATTACATTAACTAACAGCAAGCTACATAGAACTATATCTTGACGTATATCAAGCAACTGTTGGCTGACACTCCAGTGTGGAGTGTCAGCCCTCCTCTTACTGACGTCCGCCCGCTAAACGCATACTGACTCGTGATTTCCCCAAGTCTATTCGTTTAGCGGGGAAACGCACGGATGAACGGCGGACCGCGAGATCGGGTTTAAGACTCCGATGCCCGGCAGGCTGAAATTTTTCATCTCCATCGATGACTATCAACCATAGCCAAGTATATAAGTAGTCGATGAGCAGTTCTTCAGGGTGTATAACTTAGTCGAGGTCACCGGGGCAACAGAGTGTTTGAAAATCGTTAACGAGAGATGTCGGCATCCTGTCAAAGCAACCCTTTACAGCAGTTTGTCAACAAGGGAAACGCAGCCCAAGGACGTGGATTTGGAGCAAGGTTTGGACAAGACCAGAGATCTTCGGGATCGAAATCGCAGAGTGTAGAGTATAGATTTCTTCACGATCAAGATGGAGGTTTGCAAGGTGTGAACCAGTTCATGGCTGTGCACCAGCCATCGCCTTTGTCGCCGACAGAGGCTTCTTCGAGCAGCTGGGTTAACCAGTTTTCGTCGATGAAGCTGGAAGATCCACTGGCGTTCGATAGCGATTACAAGAGACTATATGAGAACTATGAGTCGCAGCAAACGCGGCAGACTCGTCAACGGTTGTCTCATATGTCGCCCACTTTGCAGAGGACCATGTACCATCAGCCCATGAACTCTTACTTCCAGTCTGCGGCTGTGGAGACACGGGATTTGATCGACTCTTCAGACGCACGTTTTGATGAAGAGTTCAGAAGGCTGGGAGAAGAGCTGGAGAGCGAGAGTATGGAGCCTCGTGGTCAGGATGCAGCGTTTGATAGCGAACAGGTGGAGTTTCAGAGGATTGCAAGCCAGATCGTTGAGTCCTGCTCTCCCAAATCCAATTCTCCGTCACCAGTTAGTGCCAAACTTTACAGTTCAAAGTTTATGAGTCTAATGCGCAATGTAAGCGAGGGCTCCGTCACGTTAAACCGTGAAAACAGTACGAACAGCACTGAATTTCATTCGAGTGATGGTGAAGTTGTTGGTAACGAGTTCACGCCGGTTACGGATCACATTCATGAGACGATGAAATGGTAGCTAAAAGAATAATGATATTGATGTTGCATGTATAATACTTGAATTTTTTTAATGATAAAACTCGAAGGCGGTTTTCGTGAATTTACAAAATGGCGAACCAAATATAAAAGCCTGTATGCCCAACCTGTCAAATTATGTGCAAACCTATCTAAGCTCATGGTGTTCATAGTTCCTTCATCTCGACTTCTTTAGTCACTTCTCCGTCTTCTTGTGCCCTGAGCTCTCCGCCGACGAATTTCAGTTTGTTGTCGTTCACGGCTGGGTGCCCTGCGGTTGTGCTGTCGAGGTGGTTTAAACCAAGACCCACTAATCGCTCACTCTCCAGATTTTGGCTATTATTTTGTGATATACCTGACTCTTCATCAATTCCTAGCAGACCAGATTTCATGTCGCTTACAAAATTCCATAAAGATTTTGTGACACCGACGGGCTCTTCACTCGGCTTCTTAGGTCGTACCGCCGCGTCAGTCTCCTGCCGTCCCTCCTTTGCGGTTTTTACAGACGCTGGACTTGGCTGTTCATCCCAGTTTAAGCTCCTCTCTAGTTCATGCTGAATGATTTGATCAAACTGGTTGAAGATCGCTAGCGACTTGCTCCAAACGGATCGCCTATTCTCTTTGACGGGATGCTCCGTGGGTTCAGGTGTGTCCCTCGTCGAGGGGCTCGGTATTCTCACAGATTCAGCCTCTTTAATGTCCCTTCTGGTCTTATCGATCGTTGGCGATATATTATTGTTTGCAGTCTTTTGAAAATGGTTGCTGACTTTCTCCTTCAATTCTTGCAGGTCTTTAAGTCGTTCATGGTAAAGCACATCCTCAGAGGCCAGCTGTCTCTTCAAATCTTCCATTCTTTTCTTTGTATCCAAGATCTCCAATTCCTTGTTGGCCAGATTTTGCAGCAGAGTGCTTGCATTATCATCTGCAGCGGAAACTGTCGACGTGTTGCTTCCAGACCTCTTTCTTCCAGTGTAAGAAGGCCGTTCTGCTAACAGCGTCGTTGGGGCACTGACGTTGAACTTTGCACTACTCTCCGGAGTTTTGGGAGCGACAATGGGCTGAATCAAAGATCGCCTCTTACTGAAGCCATTCGTCGACCTTGCTGCTACCGGAGCGTTCACAGACTGTACTATAGTGTCCTTCAGTGGGTGATCCTGGTGACTCAGTCTTTGCGGTGTAAACTGTCTAGAGTGCCCAAATGTCTTTGTACCCTCAGTAGAATTGCCGTCTTTCTTACGGAAAACAGAGCCCCCAGACACACTCCTACTTGGCGATGAAATCCCTGGAGGCGTTACAGACCCGGATGGTACCCTGGTGCTCGTATCGACCTCCAAGTCTTTATCGGTAGCTTCAATAAACTCATCGAACTTGTTCATGGTCCAATTTTCACGATTCCAACGAGCAAAGCACTCAACTGCTCAATCAATACCAGATTGCGAGCCTAAATAACCACTAAAAGAACAGACCGATGCCTGAAAGAGTCTCAAAGACTCATTTAGAGGTAGTCTTGGCCTGTTCATCGACCTTTAACCCTAGTCAACCGGTGTCGTTCTGTACGTGACGGGCTTAAATAAGGCACTGTAAGCCAACTCAATTGACCACTGATACAATCAACGATTCGTTTGTATCAAGCCTAATAGTAGTGATTGAGACCTCTTCCAGATCTAATACTGCCTTTGTATTATTACCATCACCATTGTATTATACTTCCCAAGCCGGAGAAAGCCCAAGAGTGATACTGACAGGCGAAAGGAGGACAGAGTAATGGCACCTTTCAATTTTAAGAAGAAAAAGGAGAAGAAGCAGTCCAACTCTGAATCTCCTACTTCAATGTCTGCACCAGCGAAAGGTAGCACTTCAACGGCAACTTTCCAGACTTATTTCCAGCAACAGCGCCAGCAACAACAATCACAGCAGCAGCCTCAACAGCAACAACGACAGCCAATGAGTCAGCAGGGCCCGGGAAATCCACAGCAATATCGAGTATACCCAACTCCACCACCCAGTCAGCAAAGAAATGTCTCTGGGGCTTCGACTGCGTTGTCACAACCTCAAAGAGAGTATACACCTTGGAACAGGATCAAACTTCAGAACTCGCCTTTTCCTCGTTACAGGCATGTGGCATCGTCTTATGTGTCTGACGATAACCGCATCTACGTGATTGGTGGCTTACACGACGAGTCTGTGTATGGAGATACTTGGATCATTCAGGCAGATGAGACTGCCACTCAATTCACATCCAAGACCGTTAACATCAGTGAGTGCACACCTCCACCTCGTGTTGGACACGCGGCTACTCTTTGTGGGAACGCATTCGTTATCTTTGGTGGAGACACTCACAAGGTTAACAGCGAAGGACTAATGGACGATGACCTTTACCTATTCAACATAAACTCCTTCAAGTGGACTATTCCGCATCCAGTGGGTCCAAGACCTCTCGGTAGATACGGTCACAAGATCTCTATCATTGCTACGAATCAGATGAAAACAAAACTTTATCTATTTGGTGGCCAATTCGATGACACTTATTTCAACGATTTAGCAGTTTATGATCTATCTTCCTTCAGAAGGTCGGATTCCCATTGGGAGTTTTTAAAACCGAAGACATTTATCCCACCACCAATTGCAAATCATACTATGGTTTCGTTTGACCACAAACTGTGGGTATTTGGAGGTGACACATTGCAAGGACTAATAAACAAGGTTTTCATGTATGATATCATGACTAATGACTGGTCTCTTGTGGAGACTACTGGTGCCAAACCACCTCCACTACAGGAACACGCTGCTATCATCTATGGAGATCTGATGTGTGTCATTGGAGGTAAGGATGAGCAAGATGTTTACTCGAACGACGTCTATTTCTTAAACCTTAAAACATGCCGGTGGTTTAAGTTTCCTATATTCAAAGCGGGAATACCGCAAGGTCGTTCAGGTCACTCAATAACGTTGCTCAACAACGACAAGATCCTGGTCATGGGCGGCGATAAATTCGATTACGCGCGCCAAGGGCAGTACGACTTGAGCACATCCGATACCGACATGGGAAAAGGAACGATATTGTACACGTTGGACCTTTCACGTCTAAGCGACCTCTGTCCAGGAATTTTCGATTTATCTGAACCTTTCAATCCAACCACCCCTCCTATTGACAGCAGCTCTTTTGCGTCGAGCAAAGCATCACAACCTCAACCAAATATTTTAACTCCATACAATCCAGGTGTCGACCGCACTCCAACGACCTCAAGAACTCCTCAGCAACAAGAAATCGACACTCCGCAATCCAAGGTGTTGGATTATAATCCTGATAATGAAAGTTCTGTCAGTAAGAGCACAGAATTGGATATTCCTCCACGCAATAGCAACCGAAATGTCAAAGAAATCAAGAAACCTGTATCTCCAGTACCAGAGCTTGCCATTCCGCAAGAAGTTCATGCACCACGTGTAGTTTCCTTGAGCTCTGAACATAAAGATGATCAAGAGGGTACAGATGAAGAGATTGGAATTGCAACAGTAGCCAGTTCGCCTCTGAAAGGAGATGTGAAATATGACACACGGGTACAGCGTCCCTCAGAAGAAAAATTGACGAGACCAAAAGATCTAAAAGAAGCTGCCAGCATCAAGAAAATTGACAACATGCAACTTAACGCCAGTGCAACGCCAGATCTGGCTTTGCCAACGCCTACTGCAAGGTCTGAGGAGGAGAAAACGGTGGATAAGGATATTATAAGCCATTTGCGTTCAGAGATTGAACAATTGAAGCTCGCAACCGAAGAGAAGGCCACCGAAGCAAGTGCGTATATCAGACAACTTGAGGACCAGGTTCAAAAGCTGACTTCTGGGCCGAGGCTGGATACCAATGGGAAAGGTAGTATCGGTTTGGAACCTGCAGTTGCTATATCAGGCTCAGATAAGAAGGGATTACCGGGACACGCTCATGGAATGGAGCAATTGCTGGATACAAAATTTTCAGAACTTGAAACCCTCAATAATATCATCAAGCAGCAGAGTGACAAGATTGACAGTCTAGGGAACGAAGTCGCACTACTGGACGAGCTTGAAGCCTTAAAACAAAAATTCGACGTTCAAAGCAAGGAAAACGAAGTACTCAAGGAAAAACTGGAAGCGGCAAGTTCTGATCCCAGACAAGATATCAAGGAACTATCATCTCGAATAGATGAAATGCTTTCGCAATGGAGTCAAAAAGCCTCAACCAAAACTCCAGAAGACCAGGAAGATGAAGAATTAAACAAGCATATAGAAAAGAATCTTAACCATGAAGCGGTAATCGACAAATTGCAGAAGAGATTGGATGAACTGCTCGCTAACAGCGATTCTCTGAAGAAGTCTCACGACGAGCTAGATGCCAACTACCAAGACCTGAAAGTGAAACACAGCACTTTAAGCGAAGAATTGTTGACCAAAAAGAGCGAGCTTGAAAAGTTTGAAGGCGACTACAAAGACACCTTGAGCTCGGCGACAAACACAAGCAGGGCCTTAGAAATGGCTCAACATGAATTGCAAAAGTACAAGCAGGCCAACAAGAAGCTAAAGGAGGAAATAGAAGAGATGACCTACGCTCATGAATCATCGGTGGGAGAAGTGTCCAGTATCATGGATAAAGACGCCAGTGGTACCACTTCGGACTCAAACATCAAATTTGCTCGGTACAACGTCAAGATCAACGACCTAAAGGCGGAACTATACATTATGAAGCAAGAGAGGGACAATCTAAAAGATGAACTTCTCCAACTAAAGAAAAAGCAGCTTGTAATGGATGATGACTGATTAACTATTCAAGCTTGTATATGGATACGAACGTAGGATTAGCATACTCATACGTAAAAACTATTGCTTTCACCAACTCGATGCTGGCGGACTACTGTTCCTGACGTTTTCGACCTCTGAGACCAGCATCCACGGTATACAATCATCCACAGTGTGGGCTGGTGGCTCTGGAAAGTATTGCGACGAACCTGCAGATGACAGCTCCTGAAACTGTGTCGCCAGCGTGGCTTCCCCATATACATCCTCCGAAACAAGTATCTCCTTACCGCCCTGCTGCTCCAGCGCGTAAGAAACATCCAGATCACTCTGCAACATATCTAGCGGCACCAGTTCTGCATTTGACATCTCGTAAGGGTAGCTTGAAGCCAGTGTATTTCCCTCTAGGGGCTCCACCAGCGAGTGGCTCTTCTTCGAGCTCCAAAATGCCACCTCCTCTCGTTGTCTTTTCACCCTACAGGCTCTAAAGTCCAGTTTCAGCTGCTCAAACTCAAGTTCTTCTATAGGCCTCACGCTTTCATTATACAGTCCAAAGGACCCACTGACCTCTTTCGAAACGTTGTACCGACTACAGAATACAGACACAGGTACCACCTTCTGGAGTCCCGAGCTCTCCTCCGATTCACCCATCCAGGACCGCCGAGCCTCGCCAAATACAGCTTATAGTCAGCACAGACTCTCTTGATATGACTACTAGGCTGTTTTCTTTGGGCGCTTCTCGGCGGCTATTTAGATCCCCTGTAAAAGCGGAAGATACACTTTCCTTACCACTTTCAAGAAACAAGACCACTACAAACAAAGGAAAGAAAGCAGCTAGAGCAGTCTCACAACGCTGGTACTGACCTACAGGTTGAAGGTGAGCTCAGATCCAACTTTCCTGTCTACTATGAAGCTGTCAGGAGCAAGAAACAATTGGACTACTGAAACCAACAAAACTGAAAAGATCCCTAAATCAACGTTGTGGTACGAGCATTGCATGCA
Organism: Torulaspora maleeae; assembly: GCA_003708055.3. Taxonomy (NCBI): domain Eukaryota; kingdom Fungi; phylum Ascomycota; class Saccharomycetes; order Saccharomycetales; family Saccharomycetaceae; genus Torulaspora; species Torulaspora maleeae. The sequence goes on along the minus strand of PPNA03000006.1, from coordinate 342,461 downwards.
GCTATGGACCTGAAAACCTCTTGTTTGATCTCCTCGAGGAATTGTTTGTCTGTTCAACTGCCACCCCCCTGTTGCAAGATAAAGATCGATCAATAATGCGAAGGAATATGCAGGATGCGCGCATCCCGCGTGCTTTCAGAACGCGAACAGGACCCTATCGATGGTTGTGAGGGAAATTGCAAGCTGCGGGCACCGAGGCATGAACCACGTGTAAAGTGACGCTAGATTGGGTTGGAAGAGCATTCCAATGCCTTTTGAGCGACCGGCTGGGGGTGCTAGCGTTATCCAGAGATTTTGAATTACTTGTGGCAGGCCGAGGAGCCCATAATTACACTTTTAACTCTGAGTTGATCGTCTTTAGTGGTTTTTAAGTGAGATAAGGCAGTCTTACAGCCAATTAATTCTTGAAAAAACCAGGGTCCAACAAGTTCGAGGCGAAATATACCAATGGCGACACCCTGCTATGTGAAGCATGTGTCGTTCGACGATCTGGCACCAACACTGATAGATGATCAAGTGGATATCTTGAAGCACAGCAAGAAGCACGTCGGATTCAATAACAAGTTCATACATGTACCGCCGCAATTCAATCCGCTGTACCATAGTGACTCGGATGCGCCAAAGAAGAAGCATGAGCTGTTCACTCAGGAGAGGGGAGCTGAGACACGTAAATCTCAGGATCAGGAAAAGGTCGAGAGAATGCTTCAATTTATGTCACCACACCAGGTCATGAAGCCGTCATTGAGCAGCCCAGATGTGATTGACCGGAGTAGGAGTAGCTCTCCGTTAGCGACTTCTAGGACTAATCGAAGATTGCCACCGCCACCGAAAATTCCCTCGATCAAGAAGTCGGAGAGAAGGGCAGACGAACCAGAATCGATACAAGATTACGATGTCTCTGACATGGATTTTGCAACAGAAAAGAGACTCAACAAGGAGACCGAGAAGAATACACAGTCGAATTCAGGGTCCAGGGACGGTTATACCCAGGCTGCTTTTGCGAATTTGAACGAATTGGAAGATCGCTTGGATGCTAAGACCAAACGACCTGTCAAAGAGGAGAAAAGCGGAAGGAAGAAAAGTTTTGCTGGTATGACTGATAAAGAATTAGCCGAATTGGAAACTTTTTATGAGTCCCAGAGTAGATCTAGCACTGCACCCACAATAGAGAATTATGACTTTAAACAGCAGGATCCATTTTTCATAGATAACTTCGACAAAAAGGGCAGCTCTCAAGTTGTGGATCCACTGGCCGCCATTTATCCATCGAGACCAACGGTCAACCACCGTGCGATGTCCGTCACACTACAACATTCGGATTATGACCAGTATGTGCAAAATATCAACACTAAGACGGGAGCACGTAAACCCGAGGAGTCACTATCTGACATAAGGGCCGTTGCTTGCTATATCTCTGGAAGACGGTACACATGGTCGTCGGTGGATTGGTACGTGGAAAATTGTGCTCAAAACGGCGATCATCTCATCATTGTCACCTCCATACCACTCTTTGAACAAGAAATCGAGGCTTCTGATTATGCAATGAGTAAAAGACAGTTCGTGGAAAGTCATGGATCAGAGTACGGAAGTTTCGATGATCATGACAGAGAACTGGGACGTGTTTCGACGTCGTCCTCAGACGCATCAAAGGCTGCTACTCTTGGTCAAGTCTCAAAAGGTTTCCGAATCAAAGCTGTTCATGATGAAGCAAAGCAGAAGTGTGTGAACATTTTGAAGTATTATGCCTCGAGGTTGCACGGAGTAATCATGAAGATAACGGTAGAAATGATAAAATGTGAGTCTCCAGAGTATGCAGTCACTAAGGCAGCTGCCCTATACAGACCTGACATACAAATAGTCAGTACTGTGAGTACAAATCTTCAAATAAAGTTCAGAAACGGCAATGTGAAACTACCATTCTTCGTTATGAGACACTATCCTATGTCAACTGCTGTTGTGCCTTACGAATTTATGGATCCAAGACTTTTAGGAGAATCGCCCATTGATCCCGATGCCACGAATGCGACAAAGCGAGAAATCCCAAGAGGTGATAACAGATTAATGGCAATAGACAACGCCATACTCAAGTCCTCCAAGAATCCGTTTGCCGCTGACTCTGATCGCAATGCAGATGAAGATGATAACAACTCTGCGGTCGAGTCAGTCAACGGATATTTTCCAATGCCACCAGAGCAGAAGAGAAAGTACGAAATGTTTGAGAAGACGGGTTATGTAAGGTGTTTACCAACTCGTCAAGCTGCTTACATGAAGAACGCCGATCCTGCTAACAGCGCAGATGACAGAGGATTAACTCCCTTCAGCACAGGAAACAATTCGAGAAGAAGCTCAAGAATCCAATATGACGAAGGAATCTATAAAGTCAAATCTCTGATCGCAGACTCATCAGACGACGAAAGCGCACAGAAGAAACTCAGTTCGACTATCAGAAAAACAAGGTCGATGGGCACACAGCCCGTCAAGACAGATTACATATCTCCAGCAGTATCGCCGACGGCATCCATCAAGAAACACCTAAACGGCGCGATGCAACAAACGAGTACCAAGACCGGTGGACATGCGTCGCCCACAGGCGAAAGCAGGAATAAGGACAAAAAGACAAAGGAGAAAAAGTCCTTCGGGTCGTTTTTCAGAAAGGTATTCAAATGAAACCTACCACCACGATCAGTGCCGAGATTCGTACTTGAAGACGGTATCAGCCTTTTACTCGGAGTTTCCAGCGAAGCCCCTAAAGGGTACTTCACCGGAGTAGAAGGTCTGAAGAACCATATAAAACGTGGTCTAATTGACGTGTACACCCTAGATCATGTTCAGGATGCAACATCACCACCAATAATAATAAGTCACACGAAACAACGATGAAACTAGATTCAAGCATTTACTCAGAAGCTCAACGAGTCGCGCGGTACCCCCGGTTCTCTCTACTCATGCTGGGGGTGATCTGCGGTGCTATGGTACCTACAATGTACATGAGGAAATATCTGTTGCCTCGCTTTAGGAAAGAGGATTTGCAGGACATAACCGAGCCGGTCTCAGCCAGCAGCAATCCAGACGGTGTCACAAGGCCAGTCATCAAGTTGTGGCCCATGTTGAACGCTCAGCAGAAGAAAGACGTTATGTTAGCTCAAGCCCCTGTGAGGCGAGCCGACGTTGGACAGCGCCTCGACGATGAAAGGAGTCTACTGCTGTTCTCGTCTATCATGTGAGTGGGTGACGAGCATCTTTGTTCCACTTGAACCAGCATCTCGGCATCCAGTTGATTGTTTTGGGCAACGCACGGTTGCCGACGCCCCAGTCCCTCTCTTATTGCTGGCATAAGTATATGTTATGTAGTAAATAAGTTGTCAAGACACCGAATACTGCTAGTTGATCAACAATCCACCTCTAGTCAAGTAGAGTAGGCAGACAGATCTCGACTTTGAATATTTTTAATCCTTGAAGTTCACGTGATGTGCTCTAATGCAATTGATTGGTCGGTGCTCAACTACAAGCTAACATAGAGTGAAAGATATTGAACAAAGCTAGTGATTCATACCTGGATATCGCCCAAGTCAGCTCTAGACCTGTAACCAATGACTGCCAAGTCCGTCTTTTATCGTGAGCAAGATTTGGTCGAAGAAGCTGTCATCCCACAACAGGAAGGTACCGTTCTGTCGTCAGAAGCTAAAGAGGCCGTTCTCGAGCCATTGAAGAAGTCCGGAACAACCACAGGTAATGCTGGCTCTCTCATCGGCAACAACGAACTGATCGATGGAATTTCAGTGCGGTCACCTACTTATCTACTGTCTGTCTTCCACAGCTTGCGCTTGCGGATGCTAGGAACTGTCGATAGAGTCACTCAGAGGATAGATGAGAAGACCTCAGCTTACTACAGGCATGAAAGAAGACTAACCACTACGATAGCGAACCTACACTCAGATCCACGGGAAAAACTGCTCCCTGGGTTCACTTACATCGCTGTCGCTGCTATGGCGGGATCGATCCTGACAAGAAACAAAAACTTATTGTACCGATTTGCTGCTCCACTACTACTGGGCTCTGCAAGCTTCTCTTATGTGCTGCCAACAACCTTTCAGAACACTGCTAGTTTGCTACATTCCATAGAGTCAGAACATTTCCCCAAGGCTACTGCGAAACAGGACGCTATCATCTGCAAGACGGCACAAATGGGACACACTGCGACTGGCTACGTTGATCATGTCTCCAAGTCAGCTTCTTCAATCGTCGCGAAAGTCCGTCACTCCATCAAGGAATGGACAAGCCTGAACATCGAGTAACCAATCCCATTTGAATATTTATATTCTCACATCTATGTAAAAAACACTCAAATGATCATCCATCGACAATAGAGGTAGACTTGATACTTTGCTGTTTCAAGGTTTGAAGATGCATTGCAAATCATGTGCATTCAGTCGAATAGCAGATTGATTACTTGCGTATATGAGCAAGAATAATAAACACCATCTAAACACTGAGCGGATGAAATAAATGGTGTGAAAAATGATTGCGAAGCCTAATTTTGACTATCAACTTAATCCAAATAAGCAACAAAACAGTCGGGCTATCTAAATGTCAGCGCTTGAAAAAGCAGAAGCATTCAAGTCAGTGGTTCAGTGCCATTAGTCTGATCAACGTGTTTTAATGATTCGAAAGAAACTCTATTGTTCTTGATCTTGATTAATTACAGAACCTGAATTCCTCGATACAAGCCCTGGAGACGGTAACTCGGGCAGACAGTGACCTTAGCAATTGAAGTCTTCGATGATTCTCTTCCGGTTCTAGGGTTTCAGTTTGAAAAGGATACAAAAAAAAGTCTTTAGGCTACCTGCACGGTTACTCACCCTTCATTATTTTTCCCGTCGCAACATTGATCCAATATACGTAAGGTGAGCTCACTGTCTTCATAGTTGAGTGCTAAAAAACTGGACTTACTGGACCGGTTTTTGCTGGAATATGATATGCTGCTTATCCGTGTAATCCACATCCAATGAAAATATACTGGATATGCACCAGTTCCACTCGACAGCCATTGCGGCAGTGCAGTTGTTCTTTACCAGTCTCTTAAAATGCTTAACTTGTGATGATTTCGTGACAATCATTACACAATCGGGCACCGCTTGCTGGGGGACCGGTTCTAAAGGCTCGTTCAGTATTAGGTCCTTGATTGTTAGCTTATTCATATGAGTTGTCGGTACTACTTTTACCTTCCTTATCCCATGGGATTTGAGAATGGAACTAATCACCTCAACACCGCCAGTGATATCACTTACCAGATTGACGCTGGACAATCCTGCCCTCTCAAAGATCTTTGTTGGAAGATTGGTCATTTCTAGCAAACGTTCTGTGTCCACTTCTGGGATCGAGTATTCAGATAAATCGAAAGAGAGTTGAGCGAGCGGTCGCAGATCGTGTACCAAATGTAAGAGATCGCTCAAGAATTCTGGTCTTAAAGCGTGCTTCAAGGGATGAAATCCAAAACTTCTGAGAAATTTAGCTGTCCTCATCTGCTTTGGTGCTATGATGGTGTCGAGTTCTGAGAAATTTTCCTTTGTTATCTCTTCATAGACTCGAACACCAATCTTCTCGAGCAGAATCTTGTCCAATTCTCTGATATCCTCATGGGAACCTGTGCAAACGACGTTCATATCATAAATAGGTTTCCAGCGGCGGTCAGGCTCTTCTGTGTCGTCCCGATCCTCAGCGGCACAAACCTTTTGCAGAATGTCTTCTGCCTCACGCTCTAGTAACTTTCGTCTCTCGAGCTGAGCAATCTCTTCGGGCAGCAAGTCACCTGTTCTCTTTCTTTTCGAGTTCCGTTGAAACTCATTCAGTAATTCAATGGCACTATGCAATTTCCTTGCAGCTTTTGCCTTGGCGGCACGTCTGCCGCCACTGGAATGAAGTGTTTGGCTTGGAAGTGAGGACACCAGAGGCGTTTGTGAGCTGGAAGTTTTCTTCTCGTCCGATGTCGGAGTAATCAAATGTCCACTCTCCAACTGTGATACAGCTGATTGATTAGGTGTCATCAAACTTTTCGCTGTCCTATCTGATTCTATGTCATTTCGTATATCAGATCCTTGAGGCAATTCAGAATGATCTGGGACGGGCTTTTCAATCACTGGATTCTCAAATCCACTCCGGCTTTCATTCGATACTTTATCATCACTCGACTCCAATTCTGGAGGCGAGGTGCAACCGGTGGTAACTTCAGGTGTATCAGAGTGCTCTTGATTGGCTTCATCTGATTTGGATGCTAGTTCTGCATCTTCTTCCAACACGGATAGACATTTAACTTCATCAGCCGATGGTTTTGGAATGGCAATAGGCACATTAGGATGGGATCTGTCAGGGTTAGGAGAATCGCACTCTGCCGGCTTCTCCGGTTCAGACAAGTCAACTATACTTTTTGCGCTTTTGATGTCAGAATCTAATTCAGGCGGAGAATCGTCCTTCAGCTCCTCATCCAACAAATCTACTCCAGCCATCTCCTCTCGCGATTCAACTTCTTCTATTTGTTTAATTTCGTTATGCTTCGAAGTTGAAACGATTTCATTATTCATCATTGGGTTTGAGGATTGACGAACTATTTGATTGCAGCAAAGTTGACCAATTGCTCCCTCGAGCCCACCCTCAACCGGGAACTGCTGAAATTGAGCTTCCGAAGGATCGAGTATTTTTGCACATTTGTATGTCATCTCTAACCATAGATGGTTCATCACGACGCATTTTTCCCATTTCTTTGCTGTTTGGAACTTCTTACCCCAGGGGAACTGTGACACTAGATGCGTATTTTTCTTGGACAGTTCACCTGTGCTGAATCCACCTAGTAATTCAGCTAAGCGTTGAATATAAAATCTTTGCTGTCCATAATAGTTGGAATACGATAATATAAGTTCATTGGCATCAAAGAGTTTCTTCTTGAAAGGCGCAAAAATGAGCTTTGTGTCTGGGGAGACGAAATGGCCAGCGGACCACATGTAGAAAATCCATAGTAAATTGCCCAGTTCCAGCCTAACAGCTCGCGCTACATCGTATTCTTTTGATATAACAGACCCTCCGATATAGCAGTCAGCTTTGGATGCTATAATATCACTTTCATTAATGTGACGTACGACAGTGCCTCCGCTTGCTTGCAAGAACTCGATCAGCGTCGCGTAGAGATTTCTGTTGAGAGATACGTCCATGCCAATAACGAAGCTGTGACCTTCCAGCGTTTTGGATGTTTCTAAGAATTCTAGTTCATCCAAATCATCCCACAGGTTTTGTAATTTATCACTAGTAGCTTCCGCTGAGGCCTCAGGGTCAAGTAAATGTCTTTCCAAAGTAGCAACTGCGAGCGTCTTAAAGCTTTCCACTATCCACGTTGGAAAAACAAAGTTAATAGAATGTGGTTGGCCAAATCCTAAAACGGCTCTCACAGCAGGGTCGTTTGAATCTTGAGTCACAAGATGCGTTGTTTTGCTAGACAAAAAGTCAATACAGGTCCCACCCATCGCATGGATCACCTCGGTGTACAGTAGATACTCCGAGTGATTGAAAGCATGCCTTGACACGTAGATCTGCAGTTCTTTCAGCACATGTCGTTTGTCTGGTGAAAACCCAGATGTCCGATGATGTCTGTTAGTCGAAAGACAGGTAGCGACCCATTCTGAGGTAACCACAGGAATAAGGAAGTCGAAGGCAGCGATCTCGTAAAACGGGAACCTAGTATCCTCACTGATGATAAAGTTGATCGTATCCTCTCGTCCAAATTTTTCCAAAAACCAGCTTCTTAGTGCCTCATCTTTCGGAAGTTCGTCCTCAAGGTATTGCTCATGAACATAGCATCGATTGCAACCGTTAGATCGTAAAAGTTGAGCTGTAATATGTGCTGCTTCTAGCACTTCCACATCGCTCACAACTATCAGAAAGTTCAGATGCTGAAACAATTCAGAAGTGGCAGCCATTATCGCCTTTCGTCTCTCTCTGTAAGCTGTTTTCGATCTCTCAGAGTGCTCTTCGCGGTCAATAACAGACAGACGCGTAAAGGACAATGCGTCCAAACAGCATAGGGGTCTAGCGCTGGGCTATAACATTCATTTTTGAGCCATCCTGTCCTTACAAAATACTCGAATCAACTTTTGTACGCTCTCCAGGGCTTAAGAGCGCAGTCTATCCAGTAACTAGCAATTACCACAGCTTCAAAGCAGCTTAGATCGTCCTTTCCAACTGCAGGATGACGATTCTAACCTTTTAACTCCTAACAACGTCCTCAGAATGATCTTGCTCCAACCATAACTCTCAGCTACGAATAAAACCAGATTCTCATCATTGCCAGCATATCGATCCTTCACTCTTAAAGGTATAGGATGTTCCTTAGGCCTGCTCTTTTAAGCAATGCAAGACTCTTCTCTAGCTTCTTATATGTCTTTCTGACAGGTGCCCCTATTTGGTCGCGCCGTTTTAGCCGCCCAGCCTTCCTACACTTTATATACCACTTTCACAGGCAGGAAAGGCCCGAAAAAATGGACATAACTAAAGAATCGACGCTTTTGCCGCCTGGGAAGCCCACCAAAAGAACTCTGGCAACCATAGTTCTCGATATCGACAGCCGCCAACTGCTTGCTAAGCTGAAGGGCCCTCCAGATTTTGCCGCTGACAGAGACACAATGCAGGAATCGCTAGAAGAGCTCCTCGCAAGACTGAAACCCAAACTCTCGAACCGGAAAAACGTGGTGCTGAACCTGAACTTATCACGCCTCGCGTACCCGCTCCACTTGTGGGAAGAGACCCTCTTCGTGACGACTCAGGAGACGAACTTCCCAACAAGAGTTTACATCACAGAGCAAGGACTCGAGGATCGTACACAATATATGGAGAAGAACCGCACTCTACAAAGATATGTCTCCCGCCTCAGCCAGAGTCCCAAGATCGAAGATCAAGCAGCCGAAGAGGACTGCGAGACTCTCCTTAAGAAAACAATCATGGTCCTGATGACCCAATACAGCTTCGGTGAGCAAGCAATGGAATCAGCACTGGCCGAAACTCACAATTTGGAGGATCTCATCCACTATTGTAATAATCACATGAAAGGCACGTGACCACGGCATCTCTACCGCTCTCCCACGTGGAAGAACCGTTTGGGCAATATAGCTAACGGCACGATGGGCATTGGCAGAAGTATGCCTTGTTCAGAGCTGAAATTCGTTGAGAGCCACGATACGACCTTTGCCGAGGCCGATTTTTGACCGCTCTCAATTGACTGCCGTCGAGGGTATCCTAGTGAGTTTGACAAGACTTTTGGGAATTTACGCTTTACTTAAGGATCGGTACAGTAACGGCGTTGCCGGGAGCTGCGCACTGAGAGAGATACAAGTGTTGACTGACCAAGAGTTTATGATAGACGATGAAGTTTGGGAAATACTTGGAGGCCAGACAATTGGAGCTGCCGGAATATAACAGTCATTTCATCGATTACAAGGCGTTGAAGAAATTGATCAAGCAGTTGGCAGTACCGTTAACCCAGGCTTCTTCCAAAGATCATTTGACTTTAGATGACATTGATGAAGCGACTATATACCAGAGGTTGCAAGAGAACAAGGCCTCATTTTTCTTCAAACTGGAGAGAGAATTGGAGAAAGTAAATTCCTATTACTTGGAGAAGGAGTCTGATCTCAAGATAATTTTTGATATTTTGCAGACCAAGTTTGATTCTTACAAGGAACGTGGGCAGTTATCTTCCAAGAGATCTGTGTCATATGGGAACATTCTGTCTGGGTTCAAGAAGTTTCAGAGGGATCTGAACAATTTAGAGCAATATATTGAACTGAATAGAACTGGATTTGCCAAAGTGTTGAAGAAATGGGATAAGAGATCGCATTCTCACCAAAAAGAATTTTACTTGGCCACAGTGGTGGCAGTGCAACCTATTTTCACAAGTAATGAAGTGTCCAAATTGAACGACTCTACTTTAAGCATTCTGGATGAATTGGACAGTATTAGCAAAGAAGAGGTGTCTGATTCGTACAATCCAGATGCGAAGAGGAGATCTATAAGCACTCCGACTAGATTTGTTCCTTCGCCGAGCACAAGACTGTCATCTCAACAGTTTTCTTTGGGCCCCAGTACCCCTGGTGTTTTAGATCTGGACATTGAGGTAGAAAACTGGTTCTTGGAAATTGTCAACGTTTCAAAATTACGAGATGAAAACAAGAAGTATAGCCTTTTGAAAGAATTTTTTGTTACAAAGATTAAAAGTGTGATTGATGAAGCAATCCCTCAAAGCAGAATTGATAAAGGAGTAATTTTGAATGATTGCTTGACCAGACTTTTCCTGCTTTTGGTTGGTAGTAGTGCTGTAGATGATATTTCCTTGCATGTTTTCTACACAAGCACAAGGAATTACATTGATCTGTCGTACTGTGATGAAGGAGATCAGGTATTCTCCCGAAGAAACGTTTTCCATGAAGCGGCTAACTGTGGATCACAGAGTAGAATTTTTGTTTTACGTGAAGCGTTAATCATGACCTCAACTATGCAATCTGGTGAATTCCCATTTTTGAAGAAAGACACTTTGAAGGTTCTGTTAAACGCCCAAGATTTATATTCAAGAACTCCTCTCCATTACGCTGCCGAGCTGGGAAAATTAGATTTTGTGGAGTTGTTCATTTCTTCTGGCCTTTTAGAGTCAGTGGATGTTCTCGACAACCATTCCCAGACTCCCTTGGTGCTAGCTATCATTAACAATCACATTGAGGTGGTCCGTGAATTGCTCGTCAATGGCCATGCTGCGGCATTCCCTGATGCTGAAGAATCATCTAGACCACAATTTGCTCCATTGATTGTTGCATGCTATCACAACAATTATGAAATCGCAAAACTGATCTTGGAACAAGGTCATAAATTTTCTCCAGATCTCAATGACGCCAAGGGCCTTGGGTTACTACATATCGTTGCTAAGAAGGGCGGCGACGCCCAATTGATACAACTTCTGGTCCGTCATGGCGCTGACCCCAATGGCGTAGACAATTTCAACGTCTGGACGCCAATTTTCTACGCTATTCAAGAAGGCCATGCGGATACTGTGAGAGAACTTTTGAAATGCGGAGCTAGATTGGATCTCACGGATGAAAATGGGCTGGGACCTTTGTATTATGCTATCTGGGAAACACACGTTGATGTATTAAATGTCTTATTAGAGAACTCGTCCATCCTCAGCAACGGTGCAGGTTTTATTGAGTCTTTGCCAATCACTGCTACGAAAGGAATGAGTCCTTCAAGCTCTTTGCAAGGGATCCCGGACTTTGCACTACCCCCTCCCATCATACCTCTGAGAAAGTATGGTCACAACTTTTTGGAGAGAAAAATCTTTGTGAAACTTATCATGAAACCTGGGAATGGCTCGATTCAATTTCAGAAGGAGGATGAGATGATTCTCTCTTCACCTGGAAGAATTACTTTAACATCCAATTTGGCAGATATTATACCGAGAAATATCATTCTTCCAATTTCTGAGGAAGAGGAAAGAGAAATTGTCTTTCAGGTCGATTCAATCGAGAATTTTGCCATTGATTTTGAAATCTTCCCAGCTTATGGGACAAGAATTATCGCCAAGACAACAGCAATGCCTAACGTGTTCAACGCTAGAATGGCTAACGCGACTTCTGCAATATCATTGCCACTCTTTGACGCTAGGCTAACAAATGTTGGTAACCTACTTTTTGACTACCAAGTCATTATGCCATATAAACAGAAACCATTGGAAGTGACAAAGTATGAACCATACTGGAAATCTACCAGCGGAACAGACATTGACCACAGTAAGGATGGGCAGCAGATTGTCGCTTCGTCTTTATCCGGAAGTTTCATCAACATAATGGTTCGTTGGCTAAAGGACGGTGCCATTATCGTTGCTCCTCAACCTTACATTACTATAAACAATGTCAAGCTCTTCCTTACTGATCTGACTCAAGAACAGCTCGAAGATCTGAGTGGTAGCAAACTTAATGAAGTTCCTAATTTTGAGGGAGAACAAGCATTGATTAATTATCTATCATCGTCCATTTGCTCATTGAGTGACTTACTAGAAAAAATCCCACCATGGATACAGTTAGAGATACAAGTTTGCTTTCCAACGACTTTAGAGATTGAGACCATCCCCCTAAGCATCAGCCCACTTTTGGACTTGAATCAATTTGTTGATCAAATTCTTCACCACACGTTTGAGCATGTTAGAAGACTCCGTCACTCGGGTCAGAGCATTCGTCCAATTGTTTTCAGCTCTTGCAATTGGCAAGTATGCACGGTTTTGAATTGGAAGCAACCTAACTTTCCAGTTCTGTGTCATATGAATGACCTAAGAAAAATAGAGGGTCATTTTGTGAGAGACACGCCTCATAATCTGAAGGACTTAGCGCTTGATCCCAATAAGGTATCCTTTACAGACTACAGATCCAAGTGTTTGCATGAAATTGTTTCATTTGCTGTAAACAATAATTTGTTGGGAATATGTTTACCTTACAAGCTATTGAAAATTTGCAGACCACTGATCGATGCCATTCGTGGACACGGTCTCTTGCTGATTGGCGCCTGCCTCCAAGACGAGCAAAGTACCGCCAAGAACCTTGGAATCAACGGAGTTCACATGGGCTCTGAACTTGTCTTCTCTGAGTGCGTGGAAATGTAAGATACAAACCTATACATAGTTACGAAATCATCATGACGAATGTTTCCTGTAATAGTTCCTTACTTGCTCATTCAAGGCGTAGTCAATCGCTCTTAATCCCTTTGGATCTTCAACTTGGTCATCGGCACCGAATTTCTCGACCAACATGACGGCGACATCACCATGCCCTTCTGCCAGCGCATGGAAGAGGGGTGTCCAGCCGTTGGAGTCTGCAGCGTTGACGGGGCTGTTCTTCTTACACAACAGCTCCACTAGCACAGGCGATCCCATTGCCGCAGCCCTATGCAAGGGCAATTGTGATTTGGCATCCTTTATTCTCACAGAGGCCTTGTGGACCAAAAGGAACTGGCAAACACTAACATGCTTCTTGGAGACAGCCAAATGCAACGAGGTGACACCCTGGTTTGTCTGTAAGTTGACATCCGGTTTGACTACTCTCTCGTAAAGCTCCTGCACGATGTTCAAATTGCCCACAGCGCACGCAATGTGGAAGGGAGTCCATCCAGAGTCATCCCTGTACTCATCCAAGTCTGTCTCCCGCATGTGCGACAGCAGGTATAGGACAATCTCTTCGTATTGGAAAGAGACTGCCCAGTGCAAAGGAATACGCCCGTCTCCATCTCTCTTGAACAGGTCTTCCGGCGACTGCTCGACCGTTTCCTGAGCCTTTCTCAGGTCTTTATTCATGCATGCTTGAACCAGTGGCAGGTCCATCGTGAGCTTTCTTGGTACTCTTGAACAGCCAGAAGCTGAAGTACTGCTCTGTAAAGGGTCTCGCATTAAGCAAGCAAAGATTTCAAGGCCTTGCGAAGCCTACTCCGTAAAAGAAGAGCTTGGAATCACGCCCACAGGCAGCATATCCAACCAGGAGCTCATTCCAAGCCCATCATAGCTAAAGTGTCCAGCTGAGCCAACTCCGAGGCCTCGCCGAATGCTCATACAAGACACAGATACGCAAAGAACCACACAAAACTCGGCCCCAGGACTCTTTGAGACCTGTAGTGGTTCAATCAGCCGTCAATCGCGCTTCTTGAGCCTTGAAGGTCCATAATAGCGTTTGACACGTGACCATGTTTTATAGCCTTTGGAGCTACTTGGGGTGGCAAAGGACGACTTAAGATGTACCAGACCACAGGGGAAAGGTCTAATAGCAGTATCAAGCATGAGTAGGTCCGCCGGGGATTTCCAAAGGTTTGCCAGAGCATTCCAACAGCAGCTGTCTAAGGTCCAGCAGGCAGGTGGTCGCGGTGGTGGTGGCCCAAGAGGCCCACCTCGTGGAGCGTTCGCAGGTGCTGGAGGACTGATATTACTGGGTGGTGGTGCCCTCTTTTTGAACTCCGCTTTGTTCAACGTTGATGGTGGTCACAGAGCGATTGTTTACTCACGTCTCAACGGTGTTTCATCTCGCATCTACAATGAAGGTACACATTTCATATTTCCATGGCTGGAAACTCCGATCGTGTACGATGTGAGAGCTAAACCACGTAACGTGGCTTCTCTGACGGGTACTAAGGATTTGCAAATGGTGAATATCACCTGCAGAGTTTTGTCGCGTCCTAACGTGGAACAGCTGCCCACGATATACCGTACTTTGGGCCAAGACTACGGCGAGAGAGTTCTCCCATCGATCGTGAACGAGGTTTTGAAGGCAGTGGTGGCACAGTTCAATGCGTCTCAGCTGATCACTCAGAGAGAGAAAGTTTCACGTTTGATCAGAGAAAATCTGGTTCGTCGTGCCAGCAACTTCAATATCCTGCTGGATGACGTCTCAATCACATACATGACGTTCTCTCCCGAGTTCACCAACGCCGTGGAGGCGAAGCAAATCGCACAGCAAGATGCTCAGAGAGCAGCTTTCGTCGTGGACAAGGCCAGACAGGAGAAGCAAGGAATGGTCGTGAAAGCACAGGGTGAGGCCAAATCCGCCGAGCTGATCGGTGAGGCCATCAAGAAGTCTAAGGACTACGTGGAGTTGAAGAGGTTAGATACCGCCAGAGAGATCGCGCAAATTCTAGCCCGCTCGCCAAACAGGGTCATCCTTGACAACGAAGCTCTGTTGCTCAACACCGTCGTCGACAACAGATCAAAGAAATGAGACCCAGCTACGGCTTCTCCTGTGAATACCTAAGTTTTTTTTTCTGTTTCGATTTACATTCACTATTCCCTATATAACTTAAAACTCCTTCTCGTCAGTCACCTGCTGGCGTTTTGTAGCAAAATTCAACTTGGTTGGCTTCGACTTGGCGGCAAACAACTTGTTCCTGTGCTGGTTCAGTTTCTGTGAACATGGAGACAGCAACGTATCAGTTGGCGACGCAAATTTCGATCTTGACCTCATCTTTTGCACTTTTTGCACTCCACCGTGCGACATTCTCTTCCTACACAAAGCTGCCCTGTGCAGCGAGACAGACCCAACACCGCTGCCGCAGCCCTTCACCTGCTTGTCCAATTTCTCATGATTTTTTCGGCACTGGTGAGTCTGCTGAACTTCGCTCTTTGTGCTCTGATCCATCTGCTCTCTGGGGATCCCACTTTCTCCCATCTGAACCTCTTGCTTCTCCATAGCACTCCCACTGCTCAATTTCCACTGCTGATCCTGTTCTTTGTAATTCCAATTGCAACTGCCATCTCTAGTCAGATCGGTATACTATCTGTCGCGTGTTTACCTTTTGCCGTTTTAAGGAAAGAAAGTGGTCTCGAAAAAAAGCCAGCAAGCCCTAATTTCGAGCGGTCTCAAGCCCTAACTTGGGTTCGAAGAATCAGAAGAAACAAACGATAGATGAACAAGAGACAAGTACAACGTCAAAGGCTCAGATTGAGAGCATTAAAGCCTGTTTGCAGACTCTAGGGACGTTAGAAACGTAGAGAACTGGTGGAAGATGAACGTGCTGAAGAAAAAATTGAAGGAACTGGTCTACTCGTTGAGTACCGAGGACCATTACGCAGAGTACGACGCCAACGGGGGCAGTGGGTCATTTAACATGCGTCGTAGAGCAAATCAAGGCCCGGGAGTGAGTGCTTCGAGAGTTCAGCTGAATGGTGGAGACGAGCTAGGTGACGAAGAGATGAACTTGGGGGCTGTGGAAGAGGAGGAAGAAGGAATCAATATTGACGAGTTCGATAATATGGACAAGGAAGGTGTTTCTGAAGTGTTGCTGGCTTGGAGACATATTGAGTCGTGGACTACAGAGCACAATCCTGATCTGAACGCAACCCTAGGGGATCCTTGCACTCACAACGATATTACTCACGCGGAGGAAGATCTTGCTGTGACGCTTCCTGCGGCAGTGAGAGTTTCCTTGAAGATTCACGATGGTCAGGAAGACTTGGAGGCAATGACCGGTGTCTCTGGGCTGATCTACGGGCTGCAATTGATGACGCTGGATCAGATAGTGGAAATGACTGAGAAATGGAGAAGTGTTGCAAGTAACTTGAGCAGAGCGCCACAACCAGACCAAGAGATGACTGCTACATCTTCTCGTCAATCCGCGGAGGCCGCTAGAAAGAGACAGTTCAAGTTGCCACACATCCCACAACAGGACTCGATCCCAAAGAACTCTATACAACCGGTATATGCGCATCCAGCTTGGATTCCGTTGCTAACGGACAACGCTGGGAATCACGTGGGTATCGACTTGGCACCAGCTAGCGAGGGAAAGTATGCTCAAGTGATTATCTTTGGTAGAGATTTCGATACCAAGTTTGTCGTGGCCGCTAATTGGGGTGATTTCCTTCTGGATTTTGCCAACGACTTGGAAGCCGGCAATTGGTACTTGGTCGACGACAACGATGACTATTTATCCGGTGATGGTGAATTGGTTTTCAGAGACAAGAAATCAAATGGACCTGTTCAGGATTATTTGGAGGTTTTGAAGAAAAGAGCATGGATTAAGTATCAGGAATCTGCTAAATCGCGGGACGCTCAACAGACAGCCGTGGAACCGGAAGATCTGAAAAACACCACACAAGTTCATAAGGTTGCATTGACAGATGATCTGTCTACTGAGGAAATCCCTGTAGTGACCCAATCCAACGTTGACGACGCAAAAACTGTCGAACAACTACCGGCAGCTGAAGAAAAGGCAAGCGAACCAGAGGAAACACGACCTGAGACTGCCACAAAGGAGGCTGAAGCTGACAGAAAGATTGAAGAGATAAAAAACATTGCTTCGTCTGTCAAAAAACAAGCTGAAGAAGAGAAGGAGGGAGGAAAAACTGTCAAGGTTGAGGACCAAGAAAACTCCAAGGAGACTAGTGAACTAAATACTGAACAAGCTGGAAACGAAACCGAAGACAAGGACGAAGGGAAGGCTGAGGAACCCAACGTTGAAACGTTAAAAGACGAGTTCAAGAGTGTTGAACTTTGATCTATCTTTTTCCTCGTCACACATGTTTATATAAATCTACGTTTTTAAATTGTACTCTTTATTTGGCCGTTATGAATCCTTTATTATATTCAGAATTGTATGGTTTTTGTTTATGACTTTGATTCGCTGATGAATGAATCACCAGATGATTCTTTGTAAAAATGATTCCGTCTCCCAGCTAAAAGGGCGAGTAGCGAATATGAACAACGTCAAAACGTTAATACTCATAAACCACAATAACTCAAAAGCAAGTCTTTTGGTGGATGCAACAGTGACCGGAGTTTCGCCCTCTTTTGCCGGGACCAATTCACCCAAGATCGGTTCCGCGCTACAGGTGACGAATATCCTCCAAAAGAAGAAGGGTAGAATGTAGTAT
Source organism: Torulaspora maleeae (assembly GCA_003708055.3). Lineage (NCBI taxonomy): Eukaryota > Fungi > Ascomycota > Saccharomycetes > Saccharomycetales > Saccharomycetaceae > Torulaspora > Torulaspora maleeae. The sequence goes on along the minus strand of PPNA03000006.1, from coordinate 325,036 downwards.
CTTGGCTCGAATAAGGGCGATGGAATAATGGTCAGGAAGGTGCAAACGATCAGAGATGCCCATGAGATATGTGTCAACTGAATGGGTAAATCAATAGGATCCTTAATCGGTAGTGGAGCAACAGGATCAAATTTCATCTCGCTGGGTCTCAAGACCTCCATATATACAAAGGTGGAAAAATGATAGGCCACACTCATCAGGATATATTTGACAATCCTTCTGTGATTACCGATTAACCTCTTGAAAAGATAGAACGTGTAATGTCTGTTATCCGCCAACAAGAAAGGATGCACGACGGTGAAATATCTTATGACAAGCATTATTCCCAGAAGCTCAAAAATTGTCCTTACAGGTCTCCACTGAAGCCTTACAAAGTACAGTCTCAAGAAATTCCTTGAGAACCACAGAGGGAAACTAAAGAATGCAATAAAGGCATAACAGTAAAGGACTTGTACCAAATGAAGACCCACTGAATGATTTGACTTATCACCAAGAGTGATGGATCTATTCCAAATAAGGTATACCAGAAATAGTATGAAATTGAGAACGTAGGGCAAAACGGTGTCTTTAAATTCGTCAATAGAATGGATGAATAGTTTCAAATAATTATTGAAGCTGTGGGTATTGAATTGTTTTCTGATGACGGCCCTACGTTCCACAGCTATCACCATAATGAAAGCAGTCCACACAATGTTTGTCTGCCTGAACGTGCAACTGATAGCCGCACAGGCGGCACTCAACCAGATACTCGTCCTGGGCCCGTATGGTTGTGTCAGCACAAATGTCAGTGACTGCAGAATGAATATCGTTGACCATACATCTGTGTAGTATAAATAGTAGTAAGTCGAAAGCAGGGGAAAGCTCATTAGAGCTACAGGCCAAAAACCGATTGCATTGAACAGGAACAGCGGTCTCAACACGCAAAAGGGCAAAATAACAACCCCACCTAGTAAATTGACCAGTCTGAATGCGGTTAAAGTAGTCCACGAGGTAAATATGGAAACGAACTTGTAGTTTAGCCATCCGAGGATGTAAAGCCCCGGCGGTGTGGTAATCTTAGAGTCCCAAGATGACCAATTGCCTAACAGGTACTGCACAGTTTGGCCAACATGGAACTGCTCATCAATGAACATATATGGTACCACTTTCTTAGTGACATACCAAAAAGTGGCAATGAAGTAGACCAACAGGAATGGGTATATAACCAGATTGGCCAAGAAACCGGCGACCACTTCCTTCTGTAGCTCTCTCTGGATCCCGGGACTGATGAGCTGAGGTGATCCCTCAATCTGATCAGCTTCAGGCGGCTTTTGATCAGGCATAGTTGCTTATCTGGCGACCAAGTTGTCAGGTTTGCTGGAGGCTTGAATATTGAAATTTTTCGATGACTTCCTCCCTTTGACTATATAAAAAAGCTCTTGATGCAGAGCTCATAAAACCGAGCTAGACGCCCTGATAGAGCTCGATTCTCCTCCAATTACTGTCTAGGCCTGATTGATTATGAGATGAGCACTCGAACCATACTACTGCTGATATGGGTAGCGCTCTGGGAGGTGATATATTGTACAAGTCTCGACGCCCTGTCAACTGTGACTTCACAAACGCAAAACGCTATTAGATCGCAGCGAGACCTTATGATGAATGTCACGATTGACCAATTGCCTTTAGTTGGAGTTAATTTGCGGTCTGTGATACTAAATAACGAATCAACAAATAATACAGAGTCTCTTTTGGGAATGCGGTCTTTAATGGCAAGTGGAGTACAAAGTTTTGTATTGGAGTTGGAACCTACAGATGAATTTTGGGTCGTTAAAGATACCGATTTGGACTTTGGAACGTTTCTTGGTGCGTTTGAAACTTTTGTGAACAAGACTGATGATAATCTATCGGCGAACATTCTTGTGCTACATTTGATTATTTCAACCGGTAGTTTTCAATCCAACGAAAGCTCTGATTATGATCAAGATGCTGTTAGCGTGGATCCCGACCGCCCAACGCTTAACCTGACGTACGTGTTGGACCAGACTTTGACACAGCAAAGGATATATACGCCAAATGATCTTCTAGTAGACCAACAACAGGGAACTACGTTCAACACGTACGGAAAGTCTAGCAACGGCTGGCCCACACTAGATAGTTTCCTCTTCAGCAAACGGAAACGGGTGCTCATAGCGGAGATCAGCAATAAACTAAATTCTTCCGAAGTGCCCTACATTTTCAATAATACAATTCTGCATTACGATATTGGAAACAAAACCTTAGAGACTCCAGACACGGTTGAAAAGCTTGTGAACACATCCGCAATTAGCTGGAGATTTCTCGAGACACAATATTCATCATATGATATCAAAGAGTATATCGCTATGGGGTATTCACCCATTATTGCAAACCATTACAATTACGGCAATCTTACCAAGATTAAAGACCTACTGAATAATAGCATAATTTGGTCCTGGGGCACCGACGAACCGATCACAACTCACACAGCAACAAAAAAAAATAGTGATTCTTTGGTGGCGTACAACTGTGCGGTGCTGAAATATTTCAGTTCCAATAGTTCAGTCTCCTGGAGAGTTGACAATTGTTACGAAACATATCAAGGACTTTGTAGGTATGCTGACCAAGCCTTTGAGTGGGAAGTGACGGAAACAGACGATACTTATTTTACCTTTGATACAAAGTCTGTGTCCCACTGCTCGGATAGGTATCAATTCGCACTACCAAGAACGCCCTTAGAACAAACTTCTGTAATCCTGCATCTCGAGGATATGGAAGCTCAGAGCAAAAACATATGGATCGATATGAACTCGATTTCGGTGAGTAACTGCTGGGTCACCGGCGGTCCTTACGCAACTTGTCCATATCAGAAGGTTGTCTCACGCAGAAACTTCGTCGCGATGTTGACTCCAGTGACAGTGTGCTGTTTCGTTATTTTACTAATAGTCTCATATCTCAATCTGTTGCGTTTACCTATACACAGCAATAGACAGAACTGGCGACGAATAGTCAATGATTTTTCCAAGACAGATCTTGATGGTGTGCCGTCATGAATTTGCGAATATGCTTGAGCAGGCATCTTTTACCTATGAATCAAAGATAAACTATCTTTTGTACCTATAGGATGGTTTTGGCACAGGATTTGCATACCTTAAAACCCTGCGAGTCAGTCTTCGTCTTTTGAACATATCATCTATTAGGAACTCTTCATCAGTCGGATAATGAAGACCTCTCTCGGTCGCCCACTTTGTAACATTCCAGTCAATTTCCCAAACAGAGTTTTCGTCGAAGACCCAAGTTGTCGGCGGATGAATCTCACTCAGCTGATCCACACCTGGAGGAGGCTGCTGTAACTTTCTATATTTATCGAGAGGATCAAAAACCTGACATGAAAACTTATAGAAATCCCAGTGACGAGGTGTTATGCCTTGTTTGTATATCTCATATATTTCAACAAACTTGACCTCAGGTGGCTCGTCAAGTATCAATTTCACTTTCTCCTCCTTAACTGGCGTTGCTGCGGTGTTATTATCTTTGGTTTTGAATGCATCAAGCATTTTCTTGACCTTTGGGTGTGACTTGATCATACTATACCAAAGCCATACACTGAGAACCATACTCCAATTAACAAAATTTGATACAACTCCCAGGAAACAGAACCAAAAGATATACTTCAGGAATACCATCGTTGAATACTTTTCATCTTTGAAACCCGCCGTGCCATATAAAAATCTCTCCAATGAATTTGTCATTTGTACAGTTGCCGTAGAAGCAGTCTGGAAGTCACGCAAGTTTGAGACAAACTCTACTCCATTACTCAGCGGATCCTCCAGCGGCGGCGAATCGGGTTCTGTCGCTGCTTCGCCATATGAATATTCGTGTACCGCAGCCGCCGGATGGGAGGCCCGTTTTGTCCCGCTGTCCGTAATATCCTTGATCAGCGACCTACCATAAACTCTTCTCACCGGGTACAGCACTCTTCGTAGCGGATGTCTCCGCATGTACCCGGGAACCATAAGTCCAAATGCAATGTAAAGTAAAGGCATCGTAATCAGATACATTGGGTTGTAAAAGACCATCGTGCAGAGTATAAGCATTGTCACCGTTCCAGACGGGTTCCTCCACGTTAACAAACGCACAATAGAATCTTGCAACTCAAATAAAACGCCCATTTTGGGAGTCAATTTTTTCAAATTGCTGGTCAGAACAGTAGCTGATACTGTCTGAGACTTTCGCTTCTCTTCCTCCGATAACTCATTGAAATGCTCTCTTTCAGGTAATTTCTCTGGGATCATTCTAGCGATAAGCTTCTCCACGAAAAGATCCACAAAGTGCTCCCTTGTCTTGTTCTCAATTTTGACAGCAGTCTTCTCAACGTCATCCATCACAGTAGTACGACTATCACTATCATCGTCTTGCTTAAAATTCTCATCTCTCCAGAAATCGTCAGAACTTTCGGTGGTGTCAGCCACACTCGGCACTGCAGACCCGTTCTTCTCTGCCTTCAGTCGCTCTAGTGATGCATTGAACAGGGAGCTGGCAATTCCATGAACTACCTCCATGTTGGGTATCTTCTTAGTATTCGAGTCAACTCCGGCAGCGCATGCTAACGCCGCAGTTGTGTCAGCAACCAACAAGGAATCCAGCACCTTGTCGTACTTGTTAGAGAAGTATGTCTTCATCATATCTCTCTTCCTGTTTGAACTGCTCATGGCACCTCTTGAAATCTATAATTGAAGTCTACCAACCACTTAAATGTTACTTCCTTTGAGCTGGCATTACAGTTTATGTGACTACACGGGGAGCGATGAGCCTGATCAGGGCCTTGAAGAGATAAAAAATCAAGAGTAATAGAGTTAAAAATTATAAAAAAAGTGTTATAAGCAGAATTTTATTATCTAATAATCTTATTTTGATCCCCTTCTATTCCCTCGACGAATTCCATTATCTCAGACCCGAGTAGACCACCCTGCTGGGCATCGCTGATGACTTCTTCCTTGTCGTTCCAGAGATCGTAGAATCTAATGGTCTCGTCATTGGTTGCGACGCAGACAGACGTAATGTTGGGTGATGGTACTGCACTGAGAACACGTAGCGGTGTAGGAGAACGGACTTGTTTGAGCGGTGCCAGTCTGGGGAACGAGTAAAGCGTTATCAGGATGGGATCATCCAGATCACCGAAACCGAAGGTGGCTACGATTTGCTTGTACCTGGTAGACCATATTAGCGAAGTGACTTGCCCGCAAGTCTGTATCTGATCCACCAGGGTGCCCGTAGTTGTGTGCCAAAACTTGATGGTTCTGTCTTTACTGCCCCCGCCAGTCGCCAGCAGGGACTTGGACCAGGGACAAAAGGCAACAGCCTTGACAGCGGCGTTATGAGGTAGGATAAATTGCAATTTGGGCTCTTGTACTGAAGAAATGTCCCATAATGTGCATGAGTTGTCATTTCCCCCAATCGCAAGAAGACTGTTGTCCTCATTGAGTGAAAGTCCTGCAGTTAAAGGTTAGTATTGGGCCTTCGTACTAGCACCAGGGTATTTAACATGAACGTACCACAAACTTGTTGAGCCTGTGCTTGAAAGCGCGTTACACATTGTAGCTTGTAAGACTGGTATTCTTCAGCATGATCCAAACGCCGAGTGGTTGAAACTTGGTTCCTCTGAGATTCATCTTGATCAGCAAAATTGATCTCGAAGAGCCGCATTGATTCCTTAATTGAAAGATAACTTACATCGCCACATTCCTCTCCGATCAGAAGACCGGTTTCCTTGCTTTTTTGAAGCCATTGCACACAGCTGATCCCTCTTAGTGTAGTCGACTGATATTCACATAGCGGTTTCAATAGTTCTCCGTCAGATCTACGTCGTTTTAAGCACACCTCTTGATCAAAAAGCAGAACTCGTCCTTGCTTGGTACCGACGACGAAGAGCAAATTTTGGGGGCAAAACGATACGCAAGTTACGACGTCGTGCTTGCGGTTCAAATAATCATGACCCAACACCGGTACTGCCCCATGTTTAACTGACCACATATACACTGAACATCCCAGCCCGACCATAATGTTGTCTGTACTTTTTGACCAAGAGACTAGGTTTGAATAGAAATCATTCCTTAGACATGGAGCATCCAAAACGCGGTAAGGAATATGTGACTTGACCCTCTTAGCAGGCCTCTTGGGATCGTCATCTTCAGACACGAAAGATAGGCTCTGGCTCATCTTCGAAAACGCTGTAGTAGCTAGATGTGCCATTGCTTTCCCCGGCGGCAATGCTGTCGTCAAAGGATCCACAGTGAGATAGTGATGATGCTGACCTCCTCCAGGCCCCTGGAGGCTCTGTAGCTTAGAAGAACTTGCGCTTGAGCTGTTTCCAGCTTTCTTAGAGGTCTGATTTGCAAACTTGAACACTCTTTGAGGTGATTGAAAGCCAAGAGAGTCGGCAATATACTCACGGTGACGTTTCTGCTCAAACGACAAGTTGGGAGTAGAGCTCCCAACTACTGTGGTTGAACCCACACCAGATACAGATGACTCAGCGACCATTGTCATCTCACTATTCCTCCCGCTACTCGTAATCGCCTCATAATGCCCCGTATTTCTCAAATCGTGGAAGAACCCCGGACTGGACAGCCTCTCCGGAGAAGATGACCTCTCTACAAGTTCTGGATCCGTCACGTCAAACTTCTTGAGCGATGGAGATGCCCTATATGCCTTCTGGGAAGCCATCTGGGGTATATATCGGTCCATCCCGCTGCCGCCAGCGGCGTCTCTCGGTGTAAACCTCCTCCAGTGACAGCTTAGCTTTCTCTGTTCGCAGGATTCATCTCTCGCAGTGCTGGGTCTCTTGCGGTCACTGGGCAGCATAAAAGGGGATCAGTCAATTCAGATTCTTTGGTTATCTTGTCAATGTTTTGTATGTTTGTTGTTGGTTTTCTGCTGTTAGCGAACGGTAAGAGTGTCAGTAAATACTGGCACAGGTTAATAAAATAAAATAACAAAAGAGCGAAGTTTATCCCGTAGTAAGTAGTACGGTTTCTAGCAAATGTTGGCCTCGATGACCAGGTTGTGCGCCCTTTCAACGGTTTCTTAGTAGTGTTGAAGCGGGAACTGTAATCTATTTTCGATAGGTTTGTGGATGCCACCTGGCGGCGCCAGAAAATCAGAACAATAATTGAAAACTACGAAAAAAACAGAGAGATGAAAGAAGGTCATTCCTGCGGTTAAGCTGATCCACTGGCATCTTCTGAATTTTTGGGAAGTGTTCCAGTCGGTTTTAAGCAGCTTGCTGACTGTGCAGATGAAACATGTCTTCACTGAGAGGTCCGAGCTTCACTTGGACCGGGAAATTTTCAGAATGCCCTTAAAGCAGCTGAATAAAGAGTTTAAATCTTCTGATATCATATATTAAGCTTTAAATGTACCTTAAGGAGCTTTATAAGCTGTGTGTGTGCCTCACGTGACCGGACTCGAATATGGCTAAAGAATAGTAGGCGTATAGGTACTGATCAGGGACCATCAACAACGCCCATAAGCCAAGATAAGGACCTTGATGAACGTTAGAAAGGCTATTGTGGGGAGCTCGGTGGAGAAGCCACCCAAGTTTCTACAACTCGCTTTCAATCAGGACGATTCCTGCTTCAGCGGGGCGACTGAGGATGGGTTTATCATCTACAACACCGATCCCCTGGCTTGCAAGCTGTCTAGATGGTTTCAGCAAGGTGAAGAGGATAGAACAAGTGGTGCTGGTACCGGGATAGGCTATACTAGGATGCTTTACCGCACAAATTACACGGCTCTGGTGGGCGGTGGAAAGAGACCTCGATACCCTTTGAACAAGCTGGTGATTTGGGAAGATCTGCAGCAGAGAGAGAGTGTCATCTTGAAGTTTATGTCACCGATCAAACAGGTTTTTCTGTCCAGGATACATATTGTTGTCGTCCTGGAGTCTTCCGTCGAGGTTTTCCAGTTTCAAAGCACGCCAAAGAGGATATGTCCTTCGTTGGACATATATCCGCATGGAACCGTTGACTTCGTGGTATCTCAGGCGCGTTATAGGAGAGAATCGCAGAGTTCAACTGGTAATAATAGGTCTTCGCAGCAAAATGGGGCCATCAATGATCCAAATTCGATCAACGGCAGTGGTGTGAATGGGATCATCGCATTACCCTCGGCAAGAAGTATAGGACAGGTTCATATCGCTGACCTGTCCCGTTTGAAACATAATGACCAAAATCCAGAGGGCACTCAACTGTTGCCAACTTCGATCATCAAGGCACACAAGACTCCGATAAGGTTTCTGCGGCTGAATCACCAAGGAACAATGATCGCGACGTGTTCAGTCCAAGGAACGTTGATTCGGCTGTTTAGTACCCACAACGAATCCCTGATAAAAGAATTTAGGCGTGGCTCTGATAAAGCGGACATTTACGAAATGGCGTTTAGTCCCAAGGGCACCAAATTAGCAGTGGTATCAGATAAACAGACTTTGCACATTTTCCAAATCTCTCTCGGAAAAGAGAATAGCGGCAGCGATGAATACTCCCGAAACAAGACTCATGCACTCAAAAAATACGTCCCATCAGGCTGGAAACCGAGGTATTTAGATTCAGTATGGTCGATGTGTAGCGTGCATTTAAGGAACCCAATGCTGAGGGATAGCGATGGGGATGCAAGACTACAAAGGGACAGGTGCAAGATCGGCTGGTGCAAATACACAGAAAATGAGTCTGGGGGCGACTCTGACGAAGAGGATAGTATTGTTCTTGTGTGGAGGAAAAGCGGCATTTGGGAAAAATACGTTATTTTAGAAAGAGAACCGCAACAAGGCTCCAAGCACGTTTACAGCGCCCAAGAGACTCTGAGGAACGACGCAACCGCGCCTACCCAATGGGAGCTTGTCAGAGAGTCCTGGAGAGAACTTTGAACCAAGACTTACCTTACTTACCATATGTACTCCCATTATTTGCAGACAACCTATCCTAACGTCTCAACCAGCAGTTTCATGTGCAACTCATCTTCGAAGTAAACGCCATGGTAATTCCTCTTAAATTTCAAACAGTCATTAGCGTCATTGAAAGCGATATAGTATAACGTAGATCCAGTTGCCACATCCCAGTACAACTTGAAACAGTGTTTAATATCGTAAAACCAAAATCTGTCCATCACATCGTGCGATTTCATCGCAAGCGGCAAGTTCCACACGAGCGCCGACCTCTCCTCCATGGGTCTGATTTTCTCTTGCAATTCCTTCAGATCAAAACTTCCCCTATCGAACGGCTTCTTGGCCCTAGCCCTCTCGTTATAGTCTCCACGAGACTCAAACGCCGCCGTCAGGTTGTCCACGTAGTGGGCAAACACACGCTCGCTGGCATCGTCCTTCGGCAGCGGAGCAAACTTAACTCTAATCTTATTGATTCTGCCTAACTCAGTGGCCTTGTAATACTCCTGCAACGCCCTGTGGTTGTCGAATACCAGCACGTAGTAATCCTTGAACTGGAAATACCTGGGATCCCTACACTTGATCACCTGGAAATCGCCACGACCGGCATCCACAGAGCCCGGAGAGCCAAAAAGCGTCTCTGGCAGTATCGACACAAACTCAGACTTCCCCAACGACGGATTATAGCTTCTAAACTTCAACGCAGTGGAGCCGCTGCCGAGACCGACACGAGACAGCTCTCCACGGGTTCCAAGCACACTCCCGGTCTTCAAGTGATCCAGCACTGTCCCCACACTCTTCTTGAACGCCATAACGCCGGCAATTGACCCACCTCGCTTCCCTCATCACTGCTTATCTATGGCCCTACCTGCTATTTGAAGCATATTACATTTTTCAGCGGGGTTACCCGCCCAAAGATCATAGTATATAAGGAGCGCTTGCCTCGAGTTCTTTCTCCTAAACTATCACTTATCCCAGTGATACAGACGCAAAGGTGGATGGGAAATGGATCTCAAGAAGACGGGACCGCCCCAGGGCGGTCCCTGACTTACAACGAACATGGTTCTTGCCTTTTACCAGAGCCATCCGGGGATTCTTTCTATCACACAGGTAAAGCTGCCACCTCTGCGTCTGCCAGCTACTTTTTGGAACTCTTTCTCACATGACGCTGCTCAATTGACCAGCACATGTGGAACATCTTCTCTCTATCTCCAATGCATCGCGCGTAGTCGTCCTGAGAACAGGGCCGGTGCATTGGGCAACTTGCCTCCCACAGGGTCTCTTGACACACCCTGGCGATCGGCAGGCCCAGCTGCGAGCTTCCAGCTGGACCACTTGGCATTCTCAGGCTCTTGAAGTAAAATTTTACGCGTTTTTCGGTTACCCAATCGAGATGTGACCTCCCAATTGGGATCTCTGTTGGTGTCGGAAGAGTACGCGATCTGGGTCTCGAAGAGAGAGTGAAGAGCGGTATCGCTATATCTGTATTTGAAGTTAACGTATCATTACCATCGATCAGGTAGCTGGCGTACTCTTGGCTAGTTTTCTGGTTTTGTTTTGGTGTAAAATGGATAGGATTACAGCGATGGCATCGACGAGTGCGATGTCGGCGACTCGAACCACAATAACGAGCGTCTATGGCGTGGTCAAGAGAGCTGCAGAGTCTTCAGCAAGCTCGACTTCTAGTGGCAAGGACACGAAGTGTACCAGTGGGAGCTCATGTCAGAAGCCCACGAACACAAACGCAGTCACCGTTGGGCTGGCGGTGGCTATCCCAGTGGGGTGTGTGGTGATTCTGTTCGTGATTATCCTGTGGGTGGTCTATCGTAGGAACAAAAAGGAAGCCCAGGAGGACAACGATCCCGATTTTGAGGGCGATACCGAGTATCTGCCAACAAAGGGCAATGGCTACTCATTGAGCTCTCTTTCGCAGTCTGGAGACTCTCAGATGCAGAAGGAATGGAATGGCGATGAAGAAAGCTACTTGCCAAGACACATGGGTCGTCAGTTCCGGGCAAACGAGAGCTCGAGAGCCAGTCAGGCGAGAAACGTGGATCCTTTCTTTCTTCCCGAAGGTAACGATAACTCACTGAGAGACTTTGCAAGACAGTTGCAAAACGATGAGTTGGGTCCTTATCGAATTGCATCGAACTCCAACTCTAGAGTCGCAAGTCAAGTGTCTTTAATTCACGAGAAGTACGACGCAAGAGTTTCGCAGAATATCGGCTCGAGCATGACTGCCTACACGTCAACAGACGTGAACCAAACGTCAAGCGACACTACTCCAACGGTTATGAGTTCATCGTCGGATCCACCTTTGAACCAAAGTCCGGTAAAGAGCGCTGTGGGTGAGGTAACAAGGAAGTATGCTGAAGATCTCAGCGGGCTCGAGGCTGAACAGTCCAAATTGGACTCCACTTTCGACAATCAGAACTCTCAATCTAAACCGACGGAGATATCTCGCGATACTTTTAATTTCGAAATGGGGAACGTATTGAACCAACTAGATGAATCTTTGAATTCTATAAAGGTTGATGAGAAGCACGATGATGATCACGTAATACCAATTTCCGAAAAGGAGGAAGAAGATATCAAGAGAATGAAGAGTATTTACAAGGTCTACTTGGATAGAAATGGAACTGTCAAACAGCAACCATTGGATGATTCTGACTTGCGGAACGACGAAGATGAACAGGAAGCCGTGGCCCAATCATCAACCATCTCCCAGACAGAGACAGGTACTCATTTGAGAGCCCCATCGGAATCTCAAAGAGTTGCATCATCAATTTACTCTGTCGCGCCGTCTCAACCATACCCAGTGCAAGAGCAACCACCTAACTCTGAACAATATTACTCAGAGTACAACAATTCAGACGTTCAATATCAAAATCAACCACAGGACATGGCTGCATATGGTTACGCACAGCCTTATAATTACCACAATGCTGCAACGCAGCAGTACCAAATGCAACAGTATCCGATGCAACAGTATCCGATGCAACAGTATCCATCCCAGCAATACATGCAATTCCCACAACAACAACAATATGCTCATCCTCAAACGTTGGAGAACATAGATGAGTTGCCAACTCCAACCAACCTTCCATTCTCAACATCATCACATTCACTCACATCATTTAAACAAAAATCCAAACAACCACAGATCGCTCAACTGCAGGCCGCTAGAATCAACGGCACTGCAGTAAATCCGATGGATCACCCCGAGATGTTTTACAGCCAAGGAAATGATTCCTACTCCTCTTACCACTCCATGAACAGTTCCGGAACCGTTCAGCCTGCTGCGCCATATCAACTAAGACAAAGTGTGGTCATGACGAACCCATCCGATCTAACCGCTGTCCCAAGGTTCAGACCCGCAGGGTCCATCAGAACCGCTAGCGCTGCCAACACTAGGAACAACACAATGACGAGTCGGATGAACCCTTACTATCAGCAGCAGCAGGCTTACAACTCCCGTGTCAGTGGCTTACTGAACGACGAAGATGTGATGCAACCGCCAAGCGTGGGACAGATTCTACCGCACTCTGGATCTCATGATGACCTAAGAAGACAGATAGGCTCATCTCATAACTACAACGTGGCTTAAAAGCCTACTTTGGGCGGAAAGGCGTATTGGGACTTGTATTTTGTATGAAAGCATCTGAAAACTGTATACTATACCGACTATTCAATTTAGACAATTGTACCATATTCTCAAGAAAAATCAAAATCATCGATTTGGTTCCTGTATCTCAACACAGTCTTTCTGATCTTCGAGTTGTCAGTCCAAGTAACGTAATCCTCCATGTTCCTTGTCACCAGATAGGCTGGATCACTTATCAAACTGGGTCCCACACGAACGTGTCCCTGCTCTATGAACTTGACCGCATCCTGTATCGTCTCTGCCATTTTCAATCTGTGCATGATAACCGGCAGTCTCCTTCTACAGAGAGCACTGACGGTGACTTTATTCTCCAGATCTGAAATCTTGGACTTGGTTGCAAGAATGCCCATCGCATACAGCTTCTCCAACAGCAATCTCTCGTGTTTCAACCGAAATGGATCCGTGGGCGGCAGCAATGACAGTTTATTCGCCAGACGACGTATATCACCGCATATCCTGTTATACTTGTGATAATCCTCTCGATTTTGAATATGGTACGTTCTCATAACCTGCGTGTCGCGATGACCCTGGTCCTGCTTCCATTCGAAGAAGTCGACCTTTTTCAAAAGTTTTTGCTCATGATGCTTCAATTTCCTGACCATTATGCACAATTAGAACGTATCGTGGATCCCAAAAGGCGTTGTTATGGGTCTTTTCAACTAGTTGATTCAAGCGATGAGCTGTTAAATGGTCGAGATACTTCAAAGTGAAAAAAACCCAGTCACATCACACGAAGGTGCTCTATAAGCTTAATCAACTTTTCATTTAAAGCTTGATGAACCGTTAAAGATACGAATTGACCAGTCAAAAGCTCCTTTTGTGGGTTCTTCAGGCTGTGTGAGGATATTTGTTGTAATGTTGTTGAGTTTCAGGAGGTCTTTTTCGATGAGCGGTCCTCTGAGGTCGCACATCGGTAGTGCAGCGATCTATTTGACACCACAGACCAAAGTGAGCGTGGAACCGCTTCTGGTGCCCAAGATCATCAGAAAGGGTAACAAATCGATGAAGCTGTCACAGGTAGCGACTGTGGAGGGTCCCAAGGGAAAAATCGATATGGAAATCCCAGATTTTGTGAGCGTAAAGTTGGAGGATGACAACACCAAGCTCAATGTGTCTGTGTCGAGCCCCGAGGAGAAAATGCAGAGGTCTATGTGGGGCACCGTGAGGTCACACTTGAAGAACCACGTCTCTGGCGTCAACGAAGGTCACTTGGCCTCGCTGAGATTCGTCGGAACCGGTTACCGTGCCATGTTGGAAGAAAATAACACTTTTGTCAACGTCAAAGTCGGTGCCTCCGTGAGACAGGGGCTCACGATACCGGTGGGTATCACTGTCAAGTCGCCAGCTCCCACCTCACTGCTGATTGAGGGCTGCAACAAGCAACAGGTTCTGTTGTTCGCTGCAAATCTCAGAAAATTCCACCCACCAGAACCTTACAAGGGTAAGGGAATTTATGTAAATAACGAGACCATCAAGTTGAAGGATAAGAAGATTAAATGATCCCATTCAAAGCTTGTAAATAGCCTTTATAATCAATGATACTATCTGCACGTGACCTTGAAATCGGCATATTGGTCAAGTTTAACCAATTTTGAAAGATTTTAGCACATAGCCAAGATGAGTACGGGTAAAGGCTCGCTATTGAAGACCTTAGAGGCCCTGATAATATCATTTAGGATGGTTAAATCTTTGTGGCCGAGTGTACGTGGCCTGAGGCTTTTGAGACACTCTTCAACGAGACCTGCGTTGGTCGCTCCAAGCGTGATGACGACAGTGCCTTTGGAAGCTCCAAAGATCAACCACAGTCACGAACAGGCGCAGCTCAGAAGATGGCTACCATTGCGTTGTGGAGCTCTGTGCAAGAAGCAGGGTATGATGCCTTTTTTTGATGAAACCACTGGTAAGAGAGTCGCTGCTACAGTGTTATCTTTGGACAACGTCGAAGTGATGATGCATCGAACAGTGGAAGAGAACGGTTACTGGGCGTGCCAGGTTGGATATGGATCGAAACACCCGGAGAAAGTGAGTAGACAGATGCTGGGACATTTTGCGTCGAAATTTGTCAACCCGAAGGAGAAAGTCACTGAGTTCAGAGTGAAGAACGAGACTGGTTTGCTACCGTTGGGGACCCTGATAAAACCTTCGTTCTTCCAGGGTGGGCAGTATGTTGATTTGAGATCGATTAGCAAAGGTAAGGGATTCGCTGGTGTGATGAAAAGATACAATTTCAAAGGTTTGAAAGCTTCTCATGGTGTTTCCATTGCGCATAGACATGGTGGTTCTTACGGTCAGAATCAGGATCCAGGTCGTATCCTGCCGGGTAAAAAAATGCCGGGCCACATGGGTAACAAGCAAGTCACTATACAAAACGTCCAAGTGTTGAAAGTAGACGATGAGATGGGCGTAGTGCTGGTTAAAGGATCTGTCGCAGGGCCCAATGGAGCGTTTGTTAAGATTCAGGACGCCATCAAGAAACCCCCTATCGACTCTTGATTGTTATGTCAGTCTATTCGGTTTGTCCACTAGATGTTAGCTTTTACTTGTATATATATTAGATTATGGCTCACAGAGTACAATGGCACATTGAATTTCACATCGAAGTTGAATCTAATGAGTACGGCCAAATGAGCATGCTATATTCTGATAGCTGGGTAGACTAATCGTCTTCTAGTTCAGATGGCTTCAATAAACCACCGACCTTAGCAGCTCTTTCCTTCTCTAGTCTGTTTTGCTCTAGCAAAGCCTTCTCTTTCTCTTCAGCAAAAAGGTAGTCAGTTGGATCACCACCGACTTCTTTGATTTGCACAAGGAAATCTCTTAAAGTACCATTAAACTTTGAAGGATCTTTGAATTGTTTGATCAGTGCAGCCAGAAAGTTTATGACCTGCTCCCTGGCTAAGTGTGGGAATGCATTACCAAGCATACTGGCCAAATATTCGTTCAAATAAACTTGGTTTGATGTGCCTTCGGGAGCTTCACCCTCTGAGTAAATAGGAACGCCAATCTTGTTCTCTTCTACAAGCGAAATCAGTCTCATTAACAAAAGCGATTGTTTTGAGAAACCTGATTTATGATCAGAATCGGTAAGGACGTAGAAAGTTTCACTCACAAAAGTGAAGTAAAAATTCTTGAAAAAACCATTGGCAAAAGGAGACCCGTTCAATTTTTCGATATTCTTAACAAGGTCAAGGGCAATTTGCAACCCATTAACCTCAACATCACGGTTGTTGTGTTTGAATGCCCAGCAAATCGAATCGACGAACAATTTGAATGCAGCAGGAGGTAGCTCCAACAATGCATTGAACGACTTCTCGTTTATAGCTTTCAATAATTTGTAAAACTCGACGCGGTGTTCAGGGTATTCTGTGAAATCTTTGTTGATCATGTTCAAAGTACATTCGAACACACTCTGTAAGATCAAAATGACACCCTGGGGTATCATATGGCCCACTTTATGGACCACGGTGGTCATACAGTTAAGGACCTCTGCGTCCCTAGCGTCTGGGACGTTCTTCATGTAGTCCTCGAGCACAGCATTCAAAAGTGGCTCCACGAGGACTTCGACGACTTCCAGGTTCTTTGCCTTTGAAATGTAAATCTCGACTAATTTCAAAATTTCTTTCTTGATAGTTCTCAACCCACGAACCTTCGGCGTCTTGGTAGCAATCAAACCATCATTTGCCACCTGAGCAGAGATCATCGAAGAGACTGCTCTGTAAAGTTGCAGCATGTTGTAATAGATGTGACCAAGTTGGGAATGAAAGTCAGCGCCCATTGATATACAAACCGCCACATTGGTTTTGATGATGTTAGCGATAATTTTAACTGTTTCAGAGTCCAATAAAAGATCAGTGTTGGCCGATGACTGTTCAACAATAGCATCCCAAGCCATGTTAGGTAACTGCATCAGTTCACTCAATAATCTGTCTCTTTCCCCAGCATTTCTCTCCTCACTTACGATCAAGCCACAGGCTTTGTAGAAAGTGTGAACCTGTTGTGGTTGTAAATCCGCCGTTGTCTCTTGAATATCTTTTATGATTGTTTGAATGAATGGCTCGGATTCTCTTGGTTGTTGGATAACAAAGTGGTATTTACACTTTTGAACAATCTTGATGAAGGTGTCACATGCCATATCCTGGACACCCTCATGGGTTTCATGCATAAACTCAAACAATTTCAGCACAACTGTTCTCAAAAAGTTCCAATGTGCTTTCAAGAAACGAGGATACTGACCCACCACGTACATAATGTTTGATGCCACGACTGCTTTGTTGTCTTTGCCCCTCTTTTTCTCAGTTAGTGCCAATAAATCCTTTATCACAGTCACAACAAATCTCTTTTCTGTTTCTTCACTCATAGTACCAGAGATAGAACCAATGGCCCAACACAAAGTGTTGATATTGTGCCATGACCATTCGGATCCATCTATTTGTCTGGCCAACTTACTGATCATGATCTCCTCGGTATCTATAACATCCAAATGGGTCAGGTAGACAAGAACTTCCCTTTCGGATTTGTACAATTGGATGGTATCTGACTCTTTGACGAATTCTCTTACGATTTCACCTTCATCGTTTTCCACAATCAGCACTTCCTCAGGTCTAACCATGTTTTCGATGATGACCCATCTTAATTGAGAGCAAATTTCATCGTAGATATGTTTCTTCAATGGGAATCTTCTTAAAAACTCTGGGTTCAAAGCTCCACTGTTACTTGTAATCGATTGCGATCCCATAGAAAGTTGCATCAAAGGGTTCATTTCATTATGTGGTAGCTGTTGCACTTCCAAAAACAAAGCAGCAACCAAGTTGTGCCAGTAGTCCAAAGTTGTTTTGAATAGTTCTCTCTCATCTATCTTGGACAATTGAATCAAGTATTGATGAGCATTTAGTAGCAAGTCTCTTAGACTACCATCGGTCGCGGATAGTTCTTCTAATAGAGATCTGTGACGCGTTAGGTAAGTAGTCAAAAACATTGCAAAATCCTGCAAGAAAGATTGATCCATACCAGTAGCCGTAGAGTAAGTGGCTTTTAAATCGGCTGTCACTGGAATCACATTACCTGCAATTTGCTGCAGACTGTTTTGGAAAAAAAGCACTGTTTGAGTCTTGATACGAGCGTTGTCCTGTGGGATCTCTAGATTCGATACCTCAGTTAAACATTTCAAAGTGACGGCCCTTGTTTCTGCTAACATCAAAAACTTGGTACTTAGCAATTCCAAGATGTTGCTTTCGTAAATGTAACGGTAGGGGATCCACAGTAAATATCTCAAAAGAGACTCCAATGCAGCCACGATCAACGATGTGGAGGACCCTTGTTCGAGGACCTGATAGCAGAGCTTGAAAATTTGCTCAAATTCTTTCGACATGGAAGTTTTCAAATGCAGAGACTTGGCCTGAGTCATCTGTTCTGCGGAAAAATCGAAAACCTCTTCAGACAATAGCTTCAAAATGATCATGTTGTTTTCACAAACGTTCACTGAAGAGTTCGAGCTGCCGATCAGCTCGGGGATGAAATCTGGCCAATTCTGAGGCCATTCTTGCTTCAAGATCTGAACCAAAGTCAAATCGGACTTGTTTATCAAATTCTTCTGTGAGTGGAATAACGCATCGTCTTGACACATAACTATGATCATCCCAACAACAAAGTTTCTAATGCCGACCCTTTGTTCCTCGGGTAATAGTTTCCATTTCGTAGTAATTAACTTATCCAAAATGGTCAACCCAATAAACTTAGTTTGTGGGTTGTTGGAGTACTGCAAAATTTTATCAGCACGCTGCCAAGCATCCTGATGTTCTTGAAACTTGGTCAAGATGTCCTGTGCCTGTTTCTGTTGAGCTCCAGAACCTTTGTAAAACGTGTCGACCACTTGATCCAGCACCGCGATGTCCAGATCACTAGAGAAATCTAAAATTGACTCCATTGATTCCGTTCCACGTTCTATGTCTTACTTGCAGTTCTTACTCTTTCCACTTTTCAAATCCAAGTCTGCTTCTTCCAGGCTATGTAGGGGACAGTGCGGTCCCTGGGTTCAATCGCTACAGTGATTAAAGCTTGAAACAGAGTGTGAGCTGCCAACGAGAAACGCGTACCCTGTCTTCAACCTGGCCAAGGGTCTTGTTCCCGACTGGAGCCATTCGATTAACACAACAGGGACTTGTCGCTCTGAAAGCTTTGCAAACACCGGAAGGGTAACCCCGCCCAATTAGTAAAGCAAACGCACAAAGCAAGCCCAATTTCCACACTCGTGAGCCCAAACAAACACTGACCTCCCACAAAACCTAACATAAAACCACTCAGCCTGTGAAGGTCCAATTCAATCATTAATCGTGACAAAGTTCCAGAGGTATGTACCAAAAGAGGAACATCCCATTCAACAGATCATAAGCGCAAGTGGTTTAGTGGTAAAATCCAACGTTGCCATCGTTGGGCCCCCGGTTCGATTCCGGGCTTGCGCATTTTTTTTTGGCTTATCGAAAAATGCCAAGTGCCAAGCTTTTATCTCCCGGCGAAAAGGAACGTTTCCCGCCGAAACCCAAGCCGCCGGCGATTGTTGATAGACAATACGCCCAGTCCCGCTGAAAGGAATAGCTTACAGCTCCGTAGATTGAGTGAAGCTCGGATGGGATAAGATATCCGAGCTGTCGGATTGCATTCTTTTTACCGCTGTAACTATCTTGCTAGATCTTATCTGGACTGTCTGCCAGTCCGCTTGGCTGATAAAGTCCTTGTCCCTGTAAAGCTTATTCAAAAAGCATATGTATATAAGACTGGCTGTCGAGTGTTTCGGTAATGACATGATGACCTTGTTTGCAGAGAAGCAAGCAGGATGAGTGAAGACAGCAAGTCTCAGTCGGGGAAGACTCCTCGCATGTCAACCGCAGAAGGTTCTGCTTACGAGCTACGTAATTTGACATCGAATATCCGGTATGTGCAGTCGAAGACTGGTGCTGGTGAGGTCAACTATATCAACTCCGCAACGTCCATCAATGACAACCAGTTGCTGGCGGAGATTGGGTATAAGCAGGAATTGAAGCGTCAGTTCTCGACGCTGCAAGTGTTTGGTGTTGCCTTTTCGATTATGGGGCTGCTGCCCTCTATAGCGTCTGTTATGGGAGGTGGTCTTGCTGGTGGACCTGCCACGCTGGTTTGGGGTTGGTTCGTCGCTGCTTTCTTCATCTTGTTAGTCGCCATCACCATGGCCGAGAATGCAAGTGCTATTCCTACCGCTGGGGGGCTGTACTACTGGACTTATTACTATGCTCCCAAGGGTTACAAAGAGGTTATCTCATTCGTCATTGGATGCTCGAACTCATTGGCGTTATCGGCGGGTGTTTGTTCTATTTCTTATGGGTTTGCGCTGGAAGTCCTGGCAGCAGTGGTTATCTCTAAGGATGGAGATTTCGAGGTTACAAATGGTAAAGCCTATGGTATTTTTGCCGCTGCCGTGGTCGCCATGGGGTTGTTAACCTGTACAGCTTCCTCTGTCGTGGCCCGTTTGCAAACGGTCAGTATTGTGTCCAATGTATTTATCATGATCCTGCTATTCATTGCCTTGCCAATTGGTACCAAGGTCAACAGAGGTGGCTTCAATGATGGGAATTTTATTTTTGGGAAATATCATAACTTCAGTGATTGGAACAATGGTTGGCAATTCTGTCTGGCAGGTTTCATGCCCGCAGTTTGGACCATCGGTTCCTTTGATTCATGTGTCCATCAATCTGAAGAGGCTAAGGATGCAAAGAAGTCTGTTCCAATCGGTATTATTGCCTCTGTTCTTGTCTGCTGGGTTTTAGGTTGGTTGCTGATCATCTGTATGATGGCTTGCATGAACCCAGACGTCGAGGCTGTCTTGGATACCGATTTTGAGATTGTTCTAGCGCAAATCATTTACGATTCCTTAGGAAAGAAATGGGCCATCGCATTTATGGCATTGATCGCCTTTTGTCAATTTTTGATGGGTGCTTCAATCGTCACCGCAGTTTCTAGACAGGTGTGGGCTTTTGCTCGTGATGATGGTCTACCATTATCGAAGTATATCAAAATCGTCAACAAAAAATACTCTGTGCCATTTGTAGCCATCATCGCAGCATGTGTCGCTTCTTTGGCTCTCGGTTTACTATGTTTGGATGGTCCTGCTGCTGATGCATTGTTCAGCTTGGCAGTGGCTGGTAATAATCTGGCTTGGTCCACGCCCACCTTTCTGAGACTAACATACGGTAGAGATCTGTTTAGGCCTGGTCCTTTCTACTTGGGTAAATTCTGGTCCCCAATTATTGCTTGGTTTGGTGTGATTTATCAGGCCTTTATCATCGTTCTAGTTATGTTCCCAAGCGAGCAGCATGGTATTACCCCTGAAACTATGAACTATGCCTGTGTTATTGGCCCCGGTATCTGGCTTCTGTCTTGGATTTATTACATGGTTTACAAGAAAAAGTACTTCCATGGTCCAAAATCGAATATTTCTGACGAAGACTATACTGAGGCTGTCGGTGAGGACTTGATCGAAGAGATTCTGTCGCGGAAGGATGTGTGACTCCTCAATCCAGTAATGGTATGGAAATGTTTATTGGATAATAATATGGGCTTTACTTAAGCGTTTGTAATTGAATTAAGTTGGTTTAGTTTACGTCCTCTCCTGAGGTTGGAGAAGCTTGTTTGCGTTTCACCACTAGCGTGAACTTTTACTTTTAGCTCCGCCTCTTGGAGACCAAATAAATTGATCAACACCAAAGTCCATGAGCGGCGTGCTTGCCAGGTTGAATTCGGATGAAAGTCTCTCTGCTTCATCACTGAATGGATTAGAGCTAATTTCAAGGGCCAGCGCACTTTTGGAACTCATTGGAACACCGCTTCTCTTTCTTGCTTTAAATTTCCATCTCGTCACCACCATGTTCAACACGTCAAAATTCTTCTCGTTCTCTAGGAATTTGTCTACTTTTCCCAGGTTGTATAAGTGACGGACGTAATCATCGATACCCAAGCATTCCCTAGGATCATATGTGGTATAGAGGGGAACGAGCTGTAGTAGATCTGAAAATTTGATCGCGCCCCTGTACGCATCAGTATGATACACTTCCTGCACGAATCTTCTGTATTGAAGACGCCTTTGCATGACTTTTTGCTTATCTATTGACGCAAGCTCCTTGTTCAAGCCATCCAGGTCTACCTTGACATCGTATGGATCATCTGGATTCACTTCCATGTAATTTTTGACCAAGTTCTTGACCGTAAGTCTTCCGCTCCATATTCCAAAGCTCAGCGGACCGTCAAACGAGTGCATGAGTCTCGGTAAAAATGAGAACTCAAGATCACCCGTACCATCTGTGTCGTACTTAGCCCAAGCCTCGAGAAAATTCAATATGTCACGCCTGCCGATTGGCGATTTTGAAGCACCTCTACGATAAACGTAGCTGAAGTTGCCGATAATGAGTGAAATGAACATATTCACGAAAATGTACATCGACAAAATATTCCACGACATTAGTAACAAGTATGCATATAATTTAGATCCACAGTCACTATCAGACCCCTCAAACGAGTAGCAATAAGGAACCTCAATGGTTAAATCAGCCATGATATAGTTCCAACCTTCACCAAAACTGCAGCGGAAGAGCACAATTAAAGCTTTGGTAACAGTCCTAAAATTTATATTCCCTGACGAGTTTGGTCCGAGCTTAGTTAGGCCGAAGATTTGATTCAGGGCAATAGCATAAACTAGGAAAACAATTCCCCAGGTGTAGGTAAGTGATAGGATAGGCGGCCAACTTGCTACAGCTGTTTGAACAAGTTCAGAAAGCATGTCATTCTGAGGTATAACAAAAAGGAAAAATGTTAAATGGAATAGTTCTTTCACATTATTAAAAGAAAGAGCGTCATTTGATAATTTAAACCCAACAGCAGTGAGTATAAAAGCTGTCGTGACAACTGCAAACCGAACATTGTTCCAAAGAGACCTCGTGTATAATCTTAAACCTTCACCATAGAGGTGAAATACTTCTTGACAGAAAAAAATGGTAGTCGAGATCATGAAGAATACATCCTCAAATTGAATCTTTGTTCCAGGTCTGTGGTATGATCGACATAGCAGCATTATTATGTGCAAATAAAGAAACAATTGCAATACTAAGGCGTAGTAAAAGTTGCTTTTTTCCACTGCCAATCGATAGAAAAACCTTCGAGAGTTTGAAAGCTCGATAAGACTCGGTATGGACTTGGGTTTTGCTTGAGAGAGTAGTTTTTTGGCTTCAAGCCAAGACTTCTCTTCTGTAGTGTAATAGGCACTCCCTGTGGTTTTGGCGTGGTTATTGATGATGAACGAGACGAAAAGGTTCAGAATGAAAACCATACTCAAAAAGTTGAAGAGAACTAAGAAAGTGGCATTTTCTGGTGATGCAAAAATCTGAGCGACAGTTCCAATTCCGGTGCTATTCATCAGATTCTGCAGCAAATCGCTCCAGCCTTCCAGAGAAATAATCTCATATAATGATCTGAAAGCGCTGGTAAAGGAATCAAAATACAATTCAGGTTGTTGGTATACTCGAGGCATCAAGATATCCCAGTCGAAAACGGTATTCACAAATTCATTATAGCAGGAACTTTGATCCTTCGTCCCATCATTGCAGGTGCCAAGTCGACCTCTGAATATATTTACTCCCCAAACTGTGAAAGGAAACAATAAAGTAAGAGACACAAAGGCGGCCTCAAATATCTTCCTTATCCCATCAAATACCACCAAATTAAAAGTTTTTCTTGCCATATTGCTTATTGTGAGGCACCTCAGGGCCCTCAATGCTGTTAGCCCTTTGAAAATCCTCGATAGATCGCCATCGTTCCTAATGAATGCAACAGCATTCACCCACAAAGAGATTAAAACGATGAAGTCTATGACATTCCAAGGATTTCTTAAATAACCATTTGGTGTATAGAAAACGCCATCTGCTACCGTCTTGACAATAAATTCGATCGTGAATACCACTAGAAATCCGCAGTCCAAATACGTAGGCCAGCTCCAGGTGGTCAAATTGTGCTCTGTTCTATACAGAGGTGTTACCGCGCAGGAAAATACGATTAATAGGATGGTCACGACCGTCATACAGAGAACAAACAAGTCTCGTTCGATCCGGTGAAAGTATACTTTTTGTCCGTATAAGTCAGTGTCGTCGTCAAAAAAAGACACACCGTCAGTTCTTTTGCCTACACTAGGAGGTACCAAACGCTGGCAGAATCTCCTAAAAGCATGGTGAGGTGGTAATAAAAAGTAGGAGTAGTTGAATGAGGGGTGTTTAGCCAAGTATCTGAGTTTTTCGTCCTCAAATTCGTTGAGTTGAAGAATAAAAGCTCTTTGAGACCCTTCTTCACATTTGGTAAACAGAACCTCCGGTTTTTTGTAGAATGGATTGTCGTGCATCCTGAATTTCTGCAAGAACGAGAAATAATGCGATAGTTTTCCTAAACGGGCTTTGAGATTCTTTGGTACTTCAATGTTGGGAAAATCACTTTGTAGTTCATCTTCAAGTCCTGTTAATGATTGAGCAATATTCATGATTGCTGTTCCTCTCATCAGAAATTGCTTAAAGTCCCTAGAATCCTCTGGCTTTTTTCTGTTAAATAATTTCTTACCCAATCTGTTGAGGAAGGTGGCATGCGTATAGTCCTTTATCTTCTGTGGATAGACATATCTCAAATAATGCTTAATTTGTAGCGGCCTCTTCTCCTCTTCTTCTACTTCCATTGTTTCAGAGATCAAGGCAATGAAAATATTCAGAATGACGGAGTTCGAGAGAATGAACCATATGATTAATAGGACCGAACTGAAGAAGGAAGATGAAATATTAGGTGAGAAACTTTGCAAAGTGTAAAGGATACTTGTCCAGTTCTCGGTTGATCCGATGATGAAAAGAGACAGAAAAGAGTTTGGAAGTGAGTACATGGCAAACTGCTGTTCAGACATGGCTTCATCTGGGACAACGCCTTCAAAGAAGACAGAAAGTATGATTGAAACTAGGAAAGTGAAGAAGAAGTAAAATGCAGAAAGGTTCCAAATCATCAGTCTGTTCCCCAAAACACGTTTCCACAAGTTTGATGTAAAACCGAACATGTAAACCACGCGATAGAATCTGCTTATGTGGATTATCGATAGCCAATAATATACGTGATCGATCAAACCACGATATTTCAAAATCGTAATAATCAGGGCGGCAGCTCCTACCACCAAGTCATAGACATAATTCCATCTGATCAGGAATTTCCACGGATTATGGAAATGAAGAAGTAATCTGGTCATGGAGTGGAGAAAAAGCACAATACAGATTGCGAGGTCAGTCTTCAAAAAAACTTTGGTGAAGTGTTCGGAAGCTGTGCTATCCAGCCTACATCTCATACCAAGGTCAATGAGAATTAAAACCAAGAAGGCGATTTCTGTTCTCTCTAAAATGCGTTGGCCCTTCAATTCCCAGGCGGGTACTTGAGCCTGTTGTGCTTTAACTTTGAAATATTTCCAATAGCCTTGAGTTATTCGAATGGGCCAACTCTCCAACGTCTTTACTTCCAGCTTTTGCTTTTTGAACTTTTCATTGGCCAGTTCGAAAGACGTGACTAGTACTGCAATGACTAAATTCATCAGCCAGATTGTTAAAACCAAGATGGCAACCACAAAGAAAAGGCTGGCTGCCATCTCATCACTATCCATAGTATAATACATCAAATCTGTGAACGTATTGGCACTCATCACCACGAAAACCAGCTCCATCGCGTTGATAATGTTGTCAAAACTGAGCCTGCCATTATATGGATTTGCATTGGAAATACATTTAGAATACTCGGGGCATAAGAAGCCCTTAGAGACGGGACCAGTTGTTCCATCTTCATAAATGTAAGGCACAGCTTTTTTAGTAACGGGTTCAAGGTAGCCACCACAAAACTGCATATCGTATTGGTAAGTATCATTTGGGTCATCCTGATTGATCCAAATACAATGCCTACGCAAAGAACCACGGAAACTCTGAACGCCCAGTATACCAAATAGTACCCAGAAGTAAACCAACATGGATCCAATGTTGATAAGCTGTGGAATAGCATATTTGACACCTCTCAAGATCGAAGATAACCCAGTATCGGTATTGGCCAGCCTCAAAATTCTCAAAAGAGCCAGCGTTTTGGGGATTCTAATCCCTTTTCTGGTGTCATATCCGTGTATTGCTAGAAAAAGTCCTATCCAAAAGCACAAAGTGGAAGTAAAATCGATTCTGTTCCAAGAAGAGCGTAGAAAGGCTCTGGGAGACTCAAATTGATTTGAGTTGTCTTCAAAACCAGAAGCTCTTGTGACCGCTGACCTTAAGAGTCTGTTCTGACGTGTTTTTTCCTCTTCTTCGTCGACTACCTTGAACGGAATGATAAAGTCTATTATCTTGGAACCGTACTTTTCCCTTAAATGTTTGTACAGTCTTGTGAAGCCAAATTTATCTGCCAATGTCCTATATTCCTTGCCATGGGCGGCGAACATTTGGGAATCGTCCCATAGGCCGAATGCAATAACTTTTGTAAGGTCATTGAGAGTGAAGATAATGCATAAAATGAATGCCAGATAATCTGGCCAGTAGGTGAAACTGTAAATGAAAATAAGTTGTGAAGGACGGTATGTTCTGAAGGCCATTAAGCCCGTGAAGAACATCAATAGAAGTTGGTAAAAGACCTTGTATTTTTGATTGCAGTGGAGTACCGCAAGCCTCATCCTGAGTGAGTTGGTGGGCGAAACTATCCCCAGTGAATTACCGTAAAGTTTCAACGGCTTCATCCTTCCTCTTCCCGGTAATTCTTCCAAATCGGCCAGCTCAACGACAAAAGTTGTGTCCTCACCCTCCTTGTCCTGGTCGTAGCGCTCTGGAGGACGTTTCTTTGGCGAATCCTTGAGTTTTACGGACTCTGCTGCGGAGCTGCCTACTCCTATTCGTTCCGCAGAATGACGAACTATATCGTCTTCGATCTCCGATTGGCGCCCTTCGCCAGAGAAATCTACACCACTAGCTGTACTCTTGATGCTACTTAGCTGAGGAAGCCAGGTCAAACCTTCATTGTTCGCCGCCGTAGTGAAATCCTTCTGAATACCCTCAAACTCATCCATATCATCCGCCTGAACAAACGACAAAACTTTGGCCGATCTGGGAGGCTGATCTGGGGTACTGTTAGAGGATCCGTTTGTCGATCGGGTATCATTGCTTCGCCTTCGCAGCCTCGGTGTCGCGATATGATCCGCTGAGTTTGGCGATAGTGAGCCTGCCATCAACTGTGGCGATCCGTTGTGCTCTCCTGTTATCGAACCAGTCCTCAACGAAAGTTTAGGGCGTTTTCTCTTGTGACTGCTCAATCTACGAGACTTGAAGATGTTTGACAGCGAAAACTCTTTACTCTCATCAGCTTCGTCCTCTTCGTACTCCGAAACTTCGTGATCCTCAGCCATAGATCCACTAGGCTCACTCTGTGGTGGCACGATGTTCACTGAAGGCGGTACCAAAGGCACATGCGGCTCATTCCTAGCGATTCCCAATCCCTGATCCTGACCGTCTTCAGTGGCCTCAACCACAGGTTCAAAGTTTCTCGTGAGACTTCTTCTGCTCTCGCCCATCCAGGAACCTACTCAGCGTGTTACCAAAGTCAAAGCATCCAACTTGGTGATCTGATTGACACGAAACTCTTCATGCATGTTCAGCCTTTTAAATACTGATGGTCTCGGTACGTCAATCGCGGAGGCAAGTGAAAAATCAAGCCCAAATTGGAGATTTGAAGATAGCTCATCTCAAGCTACTGGACTCAATGTTATGACTGGCTACGTTTTCTGGCCATGCCACTTGAATAGCAGAAAATGCGATGATAAGTTTCCTGGTGTTCTGGAGGCTGTGGCTATCAAGCTGAGAGGAACCGACTGCGTAGTGATCGACGTATTGCCAAGCCAAAAACTCAAAGAGACCACGTTAGAGCTTCCATACTTCTCAATTGCCCGGAAGGAATCTGCAGCTTTGGAATGGGAGTTTAAGGAGGATTTTCATTGCATAATTGAGTTCAAGGCACCCAACCAACGGCTGTTGCAGTTCTTTTCGCTAGACCCCATATCGTTGAGCCTTCCGGAGAAAGAAATTGGGAGTGGCACCCTGACTTCCATGAATGGGAACGTGGCAAATCTGTGGGGGCATCCCAGGTACCAAGCCCACGATAGAAGACTGCGGCAGACATTGAGCCTACTGAATCTGTTCCGAACGCACGAGACTGCGTTCCATGAAAAGCATCCGCATGTTGGCAAACCATCGGATACGTTCTCTAGGAAAGTGATGACCCTCTTATCTGTGTGGTACAAGACGTCTGCGTTACGGGGAGTGTTGAGCTATTTGGGACTTTACTTGACTGTGGCGGTCTGCCAGCTTTCCTCCTACGTTTACAAAGCGTTGAACTGGCAAAGTCTGAAGCTTGTGGAATTCTCCGCAATGGCACAACAGATCGATCTAAGGTGCCAACAGACATGCTACTTCCCAGCACAATATCTGCGAATCAATAGGAACATCTCGCTGAGAAAGGCCCTGCCTCGTTTCAGAACGTACTCTGAGGCATCAGCTAACCTGAGAAAGGATTTGCCATCGAATTATTACCCAGACTATATTCGATTCTACAACACTGTTTGGCTTTTCCTCAATGACGTCTCCTTCGGACTCATACTGGCGGCATTTCTGTTCGAATGGAGCGACAATTTATCGCGACTACTGAGCAGGATGATCGTTCTCTGTCTTTATGACTCTATAAAGACTGTGACAACGTCTTTGGCACATAATCCCCTTGGGATCAAATTAAATGAAGAGTTAGCCAGGTTCCTAAGCGACCTGTTCCTTTGGATCATTGAGTTCTCAAACACAAACCTCATTCAGCCATTGGCGGAGCCCGAGAATTTGAGCTTTGCCATGAGATTCGTGGGCAACTTGGGATGTTGCTTGGGAGGAGCTTTCGCCTTCTCTGTGATTCTTGATTTTTTCTCCATTTTAACTCTCCATGTCTACGTCTTCTACCACATCAGCAGCAAGATATACCACTGGCAATTACAGATAATGAAGAGTTTATTCCATTTGTTCTGTGGCAAGAAGAGAAATGTGCTGCGAGACAGAGTGGATAACAACCTCTTTGAGCTGGACGAACTGCTCCTAGGAACTTTATTTTTTATCATTCTCGTCTTCTTATCACCTACGGTGTTAGCATTTTACTACTCTTTTACCGTGTTCCGAATGGCTACAATATTTATCGAAATTGGCATAGAATCAGTGATAGCACTTTTGAATCATTTCCCATTGTTTGCGTTACTACTGAGGTTGAAGGACCCAAGAAGAATCCCCGGAGGTATATCAATTCAACCGATAGAAGGCTCTGTCATGAGGTTTGAGCTCAAGAACAAGCCACTCAGCGTTGGCTTCATGTTCAAGCCATATCTCGCTTTGATTCATCAGATGAAGGATATCTATTTTTCAGCCAAGACTCTCAAGCAGGTCCTAATGGGAGAACCCCTTGCAATGCATAGAAACAACCTATACCAAGTGTTGTACTCATCTTTACCCTCTAAACCCATCGAGATAGCTACACTTTACGATAAACTTTCGGGACTTTCTTCCGAAAGAAGTGATCTTTGATATGTGAATCTTGAATTGTTGCTAGTATATACATATAGACATGAATTTCTTGAAGTGGTTCATTTCCTCTTTTTGGTCTTACCACCACTGCTGGCCTCTTTCTTCTTCTTTGGAGCACCTTTACCACGACGTTTCCTCGCCTCGATCATAGACAGTCGGTAGTCTTCCTCTAGGTCACCAAATTGGAACCCAGGATACAAAGTCTTTAGGTGCTTGAACTTCAAAATGTCGGGGTTACCGTAATATCCCGCTATCGTGGGACCTTTGAGCCTCTGCGAGAGAATCTTGGAACCTGTCCTGGCATTTGTTGGGTTAAAGTTTTGATCAAAAATTTTCGCCGAAAGCTCGGCCACTTTAAGCAGTCTAGCCTTGGGCACAGTCATATTACGCGAAGTTCAGAGCTAATCAACAACGACAGAGGTTCTTGCAAATGCTGTATCACTTTTCCTTGTCGACTACCGGTACGTAACTTTCATCATAATATCTTCAAATTCATGATCACTGTCTACGGTATCATTTCTTGAGATGTAAACTGGAGCTGGGAGGATGCTCTGACGGCTACTCGGTGGCTTCACTGCTTTTAGAGCCACTTAGATGCCAGTCAATTACTTCCTGACCTGAACCACCGTGCCTGTGCTCTTGTGGCGCCATGCGTGAAGGTCCGAGGCACAGAGAAAGCCTTTGAGGAACAAAACATACACTTGTGCCTCTTCAACGCATGAAGTTGTATAGTGTTCCCCAATGGTTTTGTAAGCTAAAGAAACATAGCTCTTTTCGAAGTAGATCTCTTGATTGATAAGTTGTGTGGCGCTACCATACAACGTGCCAAGAGATGATCGGATCCAGGAAGTCCAGGTCTCGAGTGAGGAACCTAGACCGGACATTTTCGTCAAGACATTGGGTTTTCGATCTACTCCGTAGCTCCAAATCGCCGAGAAAGGGCTACAACTCGAAACTTCATGACTTTGTCAAGAGCTCAAATCTCAGGGTTCGCCTTAAAACACGGACCAGGTCGCCTAATAAAGAACAGCGATGATATTTCAAGTCATCAATCCAGACTTTTGCCATTCCTTCTTCATTATATACCTCCCTGTTATAATTTTCACATGCAATCAAAAGTGGAAAATCCGACCTTCGAAGAAAAAAAAAAGCGATAGCCATATCTCGAGGAGATCCAAATTATAACTCGGTAGGAACAGTCTGCTATTACTACTCTTCCTCCATCACATCAATTGCTGTCAAATTCAAGTCTAGTGACTAGATCAATTGTTGCTCGAGGATGACTTCTGAATCTCGGACTTCCTCCTATGACGTGGACGTAGCGTCTGACAATGAATTGCACAGCAGGGATCTGCATTTGCAGAAGAGTAATATCAAAGACAATTCCAAAGTAGCATATGCTGACAATGGTGGTGAAGTCCACCTGCGGAAATCGTTTTCGCTGTGGTCGATCCTTGGGGTTGGTTTTGGCCTGACCAATTCGTGGTTTGGTATCTCGGTCTCTATGGTCACTGGTATCTCCTCTGGTGGGCCCATGATGATCGTTTATGGTATTGTTATTGTTGCCTTGATTTCCGTTTGTGTTGGTGCTTCCTTGGGTGAGTTGTCTTCTGCGTACCCACACGCGGGTGGTCAATTTTGGTGGTCTTTGAAATTGGCGCCTCCCGAGCACAAGAGGTTTGCCGCTTACTTATGTGGCTCTTTTGCGTATGCCGGTTCTGTCTTTACCACTGCTTCCACGACACTTTCAGTGGCCGCAGAACTAGTAGGTATGTATGCCTTGATGCATCCCGATTTCACCGTCAAAAGATGGCACGTTTTCGTTTGCTTTGAAGCGCTACACGTTTTCCTGTTGACTTTCAACTGTTTTGGTAGGTCTTTGCCCATCATCTCTGCGTCTGCGCTTTACATCTCTTTGCTGTCGTTCTTCACCATCACGATTACTGTTCTCGCATGCTCGAGTGGTAAATTTAACGATGCAAAGTTTGTTTTTGCAACTTTTTACAACGAAACAGGCTGGAAAAGTAGTGGGATAGCTTTCATTGTCGGTCTTATCAACCCTGCATGGTCCTTCTCCTGTTTGGACTGTGCAACACATATGGCTTTCGAAGTGGAAAAGCCAGAGAGAGTCATTCCAATTGCTATCATGGGTACAGTGGCCATTGGTTTTGTAACATCCTTCTGTTACGTCATCTCAATGTTCTTTTCCATTCGTGACTTGGCCGGCTTGATGCAATCCAATACTGGTGCACCTATCCTAGATATCTACAACCAAGCTTTGGGCAACAAATCGGGAGCAATTTTCCTCGGTTGTTTGGTTCTATTCACTTCGTTTGGTTGCGTTATCTCTTGTCACACTTGGCAAGCAAGATTGGGCTGGTCTTTTGCTAGAGACAAGGGTCTGCCATTTTCACGTTTCTGGTCTCAAGTTAACCCCCAAGTCGGTGTTCCATTAAATGCCCATCTAATGTCCTGTGCATGGGTTTCGTTGATCGGTTTGCTGTATTTGGCTTCCAGTACTGCTTTCAACTCCTTGGCTACTGGTTGTATCGCTTTCCTGCTGCTATCATACTCTATCCCAGTGATCTGTTTGCTACGTAAAAAGCGTCAAATCAAGCACGGACCTTTCTGGCTGGGTTCTTTCGGTTATTTTGCTAACTTTGTTCTGCTAGGGTGGACAGTCTTCAGTATTGTCTTTTTCTCATTCCCCCCAACTCTGCCTGTTACGAAGGACAACATGAACTACGTCTCTGTGGTCATCGTTGGATTCACAGTATACGCTCTAATCTATTGGAAATTCAAGGGCTGCAAGGAGTTCTCTGCCATCGCTGAAGAAGAGGACGAATTTTTGAATAACGGAGTCGTCTCGGAATCTGACATAGAGCACAGTCAGACAGAAACGGTACACATGGACGGTGAGGAATCTAAATCGATCAAATGAGCGTGCATATATACCCCAAACCTAATAATTAGCATCTGATTTTCACAGTTCTTTATTTTATTCTATTGTTTCATTTCCAATTTTATTTACTGGCGCGGCGTTTCTTTTCATTGACACCTCTTCGAAAATTTTTCAGCTCATCGCTTATAATTATACATACATTAAGCGATTTACCATACAATATAGCGATCAATAAATAAGAATTGTGGGGATACAGAGGTCTAATTGCATCTATAGTTCCTAGTCGTCAATTCAAATAGCATCATGACCAAGGAAGAAATCAAGGACAAAAAGAGAAAAATCGAAGGTGACTTGAGCACGGAAAAGAAGAAGCACAAGAAGGATAAGAAGGATAAGAAACACAAGAAGGAAAAGAAAGAGAAGAAAGATAAAAAGGATAAGAAGACCGAGAAGTCTAGCGAGAAGAAGGATGAAATTGCAGAGGTTGCGGCTGTAACTGCCAAGTCTTCACCATCTGAAATCGAAGCATTTTTCAAAGAGAATGAAGTCAGCATCGACTATCCAACGGAGAAACAAATACAACCAGTATTGACATTTGATGAGATGTCTCTTGACTCCAAAATTCATTCCGTAATTTCTGTTTTTCCAAAGCCTACGCCGATTCAATCTGCCTCCTGGCCATACCTTTTGGCTGGTAAGGATGTTATCGGTGTCGCAGAGACCGGTTCTGGTAAAACTTTCGCATTTGGTGTGCCAGCTATCAACAATTTAGTCACTCAGTCTGACAAGTCGAAAGGTGTGCAAGTATTGGTGATTTCTCCTACAAGAGAACTTGCTTCTCAAATCTACGATAATTTGGTCTTGCTGACCGAGAAAGCAAACTTGGACTGTTGTTGCGTTTACGGTGGTGTGCCAAAATATGAACAAAGAGAGAAGTTGAAGAAGACACAGGTGGTCGTGGCTACTCCAGGTAGACTGTTGGATCTTCTGCAGGAGGGCTCTGTAGATTTGTCCAATGTCTCATATTTGGTGCTCGATGAAGCAGACAGAATGCTGGAAAAAGGTTTCGAAGAAGACATCAAGAACATTATCAAAGCGACAAACACCAGTGGCAGACAAACACTGATGTTCACGGCCACTTGGCCAAAGGAAGTCCGTGAGTTGGCTTCCAGTTTCATGTCCGATCCTGTTAAGGTTTCCATTGGTAACAGAGACGAATTGACTGCCAACAAGAGAATCACACAGGTTGTGGAAGTGATTGATCAGTTCCAAAAGGAGAGAAAATTGCTCGAACTTTTGAAGAAATACCAGTCCGGCTCCAAGAAGAACGACAAGGTGCTGATCTTCGCCTTGTACAAGAAGGAAGCTGCCAGAGTCGAAAGAAACCTGAAATATAACGGCTATCATGTGGCAGCTATCCACGGTGATCTGTCGCAACAACAGAGAACACAGGCTTTGAATGAGTTCAAAACCGGAAAATCCAACCTTCTTTTGGCAACCGATGTTGCTGCCCGTGGTCTAGATATCCCAAACGTGAAGACTGTCATCAACTTGACTTTCCCACTCACAGTAGAAGATTATGTTCACAGAATCGGTAGAACTGGTAGAGCTGGTCAAACTGGTACCGCACACACTCTTTTCACCGATCAAGAGAAGCATTTAGCCGGTGCCTTAGTGAACGTCCTTAACGGTGCCAACCAACCCGTGCCAGAAGAACTGAAGAAGTTCGGAACTCACACCAAGAAGAAGGAACACAGTGCGTATGGTGCATTCTACAAAGACGTTGATATGAACAAAAAACCTAAGAAAATAACGTTCGATTAGCCCAAGGCTCTGAAAGTAAAAAATGTACACTAATTAATATAGACGACACTTAATTTTTGCTTACTGATGTATTGTCAAAGAAGAGACGCTGGCAAAGACTTTGCAAACAATAAGTGGTCAAGCAAAGATTTACATCTCGATAGCAATGTCTAATGTTAACTACATAGGCCTTATTAAATTCTTGGCGTAGATCACATGACGCTACTATATGTGCTAAGCGACACACTATATCTACTTGGGGATCATACCTGAATTAAAGATATCAATCAAAGTCCGTTAGATCAACCTGGAGACCGGCCCAGCATGGTGTTTGGTGTGAAGCAAGCGATTGATATGTTTAAGACGGCTTTGTCCCCCGAGGAGGCGACCGGTGGCTCCTCATCGTCGGGCTCTGAAAGGTCGACTGGCAAGACTTCGAGAGCTAGACGAGATAGTCCTGACGGAGGTTTGGCATATCAAGATGAGTCTTTACCTGCGGTGACACTCAATGGGTATCTGCCCACGACTAAAAACAAGCTTCTCACACCTGAAATGTGCGATGAACTGCGAAATTTAATGCCCACGAGAGTGCAATTATACACAGATTGGCAGTTGCTATATAGCCTCGAGCAGCATGGGGCATCACTACGGTCATTATATGATAATGTCACACCTGAATCAGCGACACCGATTAGAGTTGGATACGTTCTAGTGATCAAAGATCGCAAGCATGGAATATTCGGTGCATATACGAACGAACCATTCCATCCTACCGAGAATAGACGATATTATGGGAACGGCGAATGCTTTCTGTGGAAAATGGACAAAGTTCCCGGCATGCAATTCAACGAGATTGGTGTTGGCCTCGAAAAAACTAGAGAAAAGATGGAAAGTGGCGATCGTTCTTGGCAATTCCGTGGGTATCCAATCACCGGAGTCAACGAGTTTATCATATATTGTCAGTCCAACTTCCTTTCGTTGGGAGCGGGAGACGGTCATTACGGTCTGTGGCTCGATGACAGGCTGATACATGGAGTTTCCAATCCAAGTCTCACTTTTGGTAACGACGTGTTGAGTCGGGAGGGCAAGAAATTTCACATCGTGGCCTTAGAAGTGTGGCGAGTCGGTTAGCTCCAAATTTCGAGTTATACAGCCTCGATGCTTGCCGAATCGGTCCGGCCCTCAAGGATCTGAGCTCGTCTCTTCAGGACTTTCATCAAATTGACGCTCCATAACTTTTTCCCTGGCCTGGCTCAACTCGATGGGATACGCAGTTCCAAACTCTGCGTTGATCTTGGCAATGGTCTCTTTGGTCTGCTGCAAATTTTGCCGTATTACCCTTGATGTTTCGGTCCCTTGTCCAAACCGCGTCTTGAAATGTGACAATTGTTCTTTTGTGCTGTCTATTAACTGTTTCAATTTCATGCTCTTCGAGTTTATCACTGCAGATGTCTTGGTTTGCAATGAGATGGCTTCCGCAAAATCGGCAGAGTCTATAGCTTGGATTAGTGAATCAAATATGTACTTAGAGACATCCAACATCGGTCCAGGATCCTGCGAGTCCATGAAAAACCCATTGCTGGTGCCGGGGACAACACTGTCCAACAGTATGTCCTCGCTGCTTTCTTCAGCGTTCGAATTGTCTGCCTCATCGTCACTGCTTGCCTCTGACAATTGGCTTGCGATTCCAGCAGGCATTGGGATCGCATAGGCCTGGGAATCAATGCTTGGGCTTTGCGACCTCTTGGAATCGTAATCACGAAATTCAGCGTCTTCAGACATTGAATCTGTGTCGGTTGGGAATCATTATTCTATTTCTCAAGTGAACATTTTTTGTCATTTAATTGAAGAAATGCGCTTAACTCATACTAATCAAAGGTGTCCTTTGAGAGCCAAGTAGAGACCCTAGCCTCATTGATTTGATCGTTATGACTTCGCTATATGCTCCATCGACTGATGATGTGAAGCAAAGGCTTCGGCCTTTTGGGATATTCTTTGAGAAGTCCCTGAAGGATCTCATTAAGGGCATACGAGCCAACAATGGAACACCTGAAAAACTACAGCAATTCCTGGCACAGGCTCTGAGTGAGTGTCGAGAAGAGGCCAATTCTCCTGATATGAACATGAAGACGAATGCGATTCTCAAACTGACCTATTTAGAGATGTACGGTTTTGATATGTCATGGGCCAATTTCCACATACTAGAGGTTATGAGCAGCAGTAAGTTGCAACAGAAACGTGTTGGCTACTTGGCGGCCTCTCAGTCCTTCCATAAGGATGCAGATGCTCTTATGTTGGCCACCAACTTGATGAAGAAAGACCTTAAGTTTGGAGGGAACAATGATGTGGTGAAAGTTGGAATTGCATTAAGCGGTCTCTCTACGATCGTTACTCCAACCCTTGCTGCTGACATTTGCGATGACTTGCTCGGTATGTTGAATAGTCCAAAACCTTACATCAGGAAAAAGGCCGTTACTGCATTATTCAAGGTTTTCCTACAGTATCCAGAGGCTTTGAGAGATAACTTTGATAAGTTTGCCGCCAAACTTGAGGACGATGACACTTCAGTCTTGTCTGCTATAGTGAGCGTGATTTGCGAGCTCTCCAAGAAAAATCCTAAACCCTTTGTTCAGTTATCCCCTATTCTTTACGAGATCTTAGTTACCATATCAAACAACTGGATTATCATTAGGCTGTTGAAACTTTTCACAAATTTATCCAAGATAGAGCCAAAACTCAGACCAAAACTTTTGCCCAAGATCCTTGAACTTATGGATTCCACTGTGGCAACCTCTGTGTTATATGAATCTGTGAACTGTATTGTCAAGGGCAATATGTTGGATGAACAGGACTATGACACTGCGACTCGTTGTTTAGACCGTTTAGACAGCTTCTGTGGCTCTTCTGACCCAAATTTAAGGTTCATCAGTTGTGTCTTGTTCTACAGAATCGGAAAGATTAATGTTGCGTTCATCTCACGATTTGACAAGCTGGTCCTACAACTGCTGAATGATGACGATGTTTCCATCAGATCTAAAGCCCTGGAACTTATTGAAGGAATAGTCAATGAGGATAATCTGAAGGACGTCGTTTTGACGCTACTCCAGCAGTTTGTGAACGAGGATAAGGTAATTATGCATGTAGGCTCTGGCGGGTTTGAAGTTAAGAAAGAAATCCCAATTGTAATATCGGAGTTCTACAAGACAAAAATGATGAATAAGATCATACACGTATGCTCTATGAATGATTATTCTAACTTGAACGATTTCAACTGGTACAACACCGTTTTGTTCGATATTTCCACGTTGTGTCAGGATATATCTGACCCAAAATTGGAGCGCAAAATAGGTGAACAGTTCAGAAACATCATGGTCAAGGTACCTAGCATGAGGGAAGACACCATGTCAACTATCATAAAGATTCTCTCTATTGAGAGCGTCTACACCCAAATACCAGGGATTCTAAAAGAACTTTTTTGGACTGTTGGAGAGTTTTCCTCCTTAATAGACAATGGCGATGATTTAATTGAGTCTATAATAGCAAGAGACCACTATTACGCGCCAGAAACTCAGCAAATTGTGATCATAGCATTATTGAAGATATTCAGTCACTGGAGCAACCACCACGAAGACGTTGACCGAGTCCGCATAAAGGCTATCCTCAAGACGCTCCTTCAATACCTGGAGCAGCTGTCAAGCTCTAAGCATTTTGAGGTGCAGGAGCGTGCTGTTGAGTCAATGGAGATCATCAAGCTGAGTAACGAAGCATTAGATGATGACGATGACGGATTCCCATTATTAATAAGCGAAGTTATACCCAGTCTTTTCAATTACTATGAACTAAAGCCAATTTCAAACGGTACTCAACAACAATTACAGCGAAAACTGACAATCGACTGCGAAACACCTTTCTTGACTGCTGAAGGATTGGAGGAAATACTTGAGCAGGAGAGCTACTCTGATGGTTTTGCAGAAGAATCCCTAGCAAGCGATTTTAGTGACCTGGAACACAGCGAGGAAATTGATTACTCTAGTTCTGGTGACAGGCTGCCCACTGAGGAATGGGCCTTTTCAAAAGAGGAACGTGAAGAACTGGAGAGACGCAAGAGAGAGGAAAGACAGTCAAACCCCTTCTATCTCGCCCAGGAGGAGACCGCGACCTCTAGCAACAGGAATGACTTGCTGGACCCTGTCAAGGATGATGAGACACACGAAGAACAAAGTGCTAATGCTATCAGACTGAATAGAACTCAGATTGCCAACCCCAGTGAGCCTGGTACGACTAAAACACAAAAGAAGAAGAAGAAGAAGAAGAGCTCAAAACGAAAAGTTGAAATCTTGCCCGATGAAGTGGTGCAAGCGAGCGATGATGCCAACACTATCAGTCCCGACGTGAATCCCACCCGAAGCTCCCCTTCAGTCTCCTCATTAACCTCCTCGAAAAAGAAGATCAATCTAAGAACTCACACGAAGCTCGAAAGCTTCGATTTTTCAAAACCTAAAGGTTCCTCAGAGCTTCTAGACATTGGTGCCTCAGCTTCTGGTGATAATGATGAACAGAAAGAGCTGGAAAAGCTCAGGCAAAAATTCGCCAGCCAAGGGTTAGCAGAGGCCGGTCAAGGAGATAATGAAGAGGAGGTAGTTATCATCAAGAAGAAGAAGAAATCGAGCAAGAAAAAACGGAAAGATGCTACGACAACCGAGCCAAAACCTTCAAATAATGAGTCTAATGATTTGAAGGAATAGTTAGAAGTTCAGTAAGTAGAATAGACAATTTGAAAGATCTTTCATGTTTACAGCTTCCTATCA
The DNA here is from genome assembly GCA_003708055.3 of Torulaspora maleeae. NCBI lineage: Eukaryota > Fungi > Ascomycota > Saccharomycetes > Saccharomycetales > Saccharomycetaceae > Torulaspora > Torulaspora maleeae. The sequence continues at coordinate 286,263 of PPNA03000006.1, read as the reverse complement.
TCTGGGGCGATGGATTAGTTTCGCGATTGAAATGAGATGAGGAACAAAGCCAAATCATCAAGTAAAAGAGACGTCTAAAAAGGCCACCGGTCGTCTCATGTCATTCAAAGCGACTCTATCGGATCCTGAGAGGCATCAAGTCTGGTCTCGAGCGGTAAATGCGCTTTCTACGATCTACGAGGACATAAGGCTCACGATAACACCAAGTGAACTAATCGTTTGGAATATCAACAGTACAGACACCACGTTGAGTAAAGTACGATTCTCGGCCCGATTCTTTGACGAGTATACGTTCCAGCCACGGGAGATAATTTTTGGCGAAAGTGGTGTCCAAGTTGTGACCGATTCACTTGGAGTTGACCACAGGTTGTATTCAATACAGATCAATGGAAAACATTTGAGCACTATCTCCAAGAGACCGGATGGAGATACGATCAAGAATTTCACGATTGCAATCAATAATTCGCCCACATGCCCAGACATTCTGACCAACCGGCTGCTGGTACATGTCGAGATGGAGTCTCTGATCAGAAAGGAATATACGCCTCAGTTCCAACCGATCGAGTACGATCCGATAATAATTGATTTGAAATATAAAAGGAATTTCTTGAAGGTGTATGGATCCGCAGGGTCAGTACCACCAGGTGAGGCAGAGCAACCGCTGGATCCGAAATTACAGGACATCTTTACGGACGCAAGAAGGGAACTTTCAGAGGCTCTTTTCAATGATGATACCAAGACAGATTCGACCAAAGAGTCCAAGTTGACTGTTGCCGACGAGATCAACTTTATTTGTTGCAACCAAGCAATACTAAAGAATTTCATTGATAACTGCAATTCAAACGTAACAGAAGAGTTTAAGCTAGATATCAACACCCACAAACTTGTTATGACAGCATTTACAAAGGCCATTTACGGTAAAAATAACGATATATTAAGGAACACGATGAGTTTGAGCAACACAATTAGTGTTGCGGACCTTGAGCACTACTGTCTATTTACCACCACGGAAGAGAATGAAGACAGTGTGACGAACAGGAAAGACCATACGAAGTCGATCGTTTTTAAATTAAAAGATTTCAAGAATTTCTTAAGTACAGGGTGGACTTGGAAGAATGCCCAAAGTGACGACTTGAACATATGGTTTTGCCATAGTGGTGATCCTATTTTGATAGAACTGAAGAGAAGTGACGTGACATTGCAATTAGTCCAAGTGACTGACAGTGATGGTGCAAATATCGACCGTGACGATCATATGGCTGGAACAGTGATCAAGAAGGCGATATCTCCCGAAAAGGTCAAGATTCATGCCGCCCAGGATGATGTTCTAGATTTCCGTCGCAGTCCACTGAAAAATCAACAGAAACAGTACATTGAACCACGAATAAGTCCGTTGAAAGATAGGTCTGGCTCTAGGGCAATTCACTCCGCGAAGCAGTTGTTCGTCACTGACTCACAGCCGACCCCTCAACGGAAAGAATCTACTGGCTCAGGTATCGAGTGGACCGATGACGACCAAGCCAGTCGACAGCCCACACAATTGACTGAAGAGCCAACCAACACGGCACCAGTTCGTGCCGAAAGAACCGGTACAACAATCGAGTGGGGTAAAAGGCCACGGGAAGACGAGGAAGATTTCTCGACTCTGGACCGACAAAGTCTGCTGAAGAAGGAGAAACTGAAGCACTTCCAAGCAATAAACAACACGCAGGAGGTCGAAGGGCTAGGACCCACCCAACACACGAGATGCAGGGGTCTACTTGATTAGAATATGTGTTTATACAAAGCTATGCAATGAGAGCAATCAGTCGCCACTTATTCCTCCTTTGATTTGTTCCATTTCTCCTCGATGGCCTTTCTTTCCTCCTCACTTGTGAGATAATTGTAATGTAGGAATCTATAGCCTTGACCCAATTGTGCACACTCGTTCACCAAATGACAACCAAAGAGCAGGTAATTCACCGGTGTGACAGCCATTGCGTATCTCATGAACACTGCAGAGTACAGAACCAAGGCACCAGTCATCGGACCGGAAATCACTGTAGGGTCCTTCTTCAAATCGTAGATAGCTGCAATGGGTATACCAAAGTTCGAAACGGGACCCCAGAAATGCGTCGTGAACACATATTTCAGCGTCTCCTTGTTGATATACTTCTGAATGAACGATCTTGTAGCTGCACGTTGAACCGGCTGTGACATTGCTGCTGGGTTTCCAAGCTGTTCAATCTAAGCTTTAGAGCAGTATCTCTTCAGCTTCTTATATGCTATTCCTCGAGCAGAACCCTCACAAACGTTGGGGTGGCTCTGTCGTGACCCATCATCTCTGTCGAGGTAAGTTGTTCGTGGGGGAAGGGAAGCGATCCCTGGCTGGGCTTACTGTTGGACCGTTAGGTCAGCCATCAGAGTAAGCAATAGACACTGAAATCAGTTGAAAGTGAGCTTACTACCAAACACGAGCCTCTGAATCCATTGAGAATCAAATAGAGAGCTCAAGAGATCGATTTTCGATGCTTTCAGCTTTTTTAGTGGAATTGGTATTATCCTGGAATTTTTCAGTCTCTTAATTAGGAAACAGTTACGCTTTTAGGTAATCCTGACACTTGAAATTGGCTGAAAAGTTGCAAGCTCATCTCATCGATCAATCGAAGTTGATTGAACTGACCTGGCTCTCAGAGAAGGTTGTATTCGATGAATTATCAGTCTGGTGCTGAGTATGGTGGTGGGTATCGTCCGCTTCCGAGACCTTCCTCGTCTGGCACGCTGCCTGGAGGCCCACAGTATGAACAGGCGAACAAAAGGCAGAGATTGCAGGATCTGCCACCTGTTGTAGCGACAAGATACGCTCCCCAGCCGCTACCATATCATATGCCTCCTTCAAATGTTGCATATCCATATGTGATGCACCCTCCGCCTATAACTTGTCCTCTGCCCTTATCGTATGCGAGCAATGAATGGTCCTCTCCGCAACCATGGTGCCAGGAACCTTCGCAGGCCAAGCAGCAACATAAGCCTGTTGAGGATAAGTCAGTACTTGAGGGGTATGACGAAGATGCATGTGAGGATGACGAGCTTTCTGGTCCTGAGGAACCAGCAACGGAGGCCACTGGCGAGCAGATGCTAACTGTTCCTGGGACATCGATCACTTTGGTCACTGAAGAGGATATTCTCAAATGGAGGGAGCAGAGGAAGAGGATGTGGTTGTTGAAGATATCGAATAATAAGGAGAAGCACATGCAGGAGATGGGGATCAAAGAGGAAGAACTCAAGGGCCAAAAGAGTGCTTTACAAGAGACTAAAAAACAGAAACAATTTATACAAAGCATCCAAAACCAGGTCAATAGAATAAATCCTCGATCAACTCTCAGTGTCAGGATCGCTCAGCGAGAAATGGCTAAAGAGAATTCAGATCTGCTCGACTTTATTGAGAGCCTGGGAGACGCTGGTCTGCTGAACTGTGAGCTCACTGATGATGAGAAGGAGAAGTTGTTTGGATCCAATGACAGCGTTCAGAGAAAAGGTAGAAACGACACCAGGAGGAACGACACCAGTGGTTCAACAAGAACCTATCGTCGTCGCTAGCTCGTTTGAAGAGCTCTGGCCACTATATTAGTCACAACAGTGGTCAAGGTGGCCCCAAGAAACGAACCTAAGAGGGCGCCGCGGTAGAATGAATTCGAATCCTTTGCATTTTCTCGAATCTTCGGAGGTCTAGTGGACCTGCTCTCACGCTGGCGGTGGCCAGTGGCTCGGGATACCGGTCTCGATGGTTTGGAAGCTGTGAATTTCTGTTTTGAAACTTTTCCATCTTTCGAAACTCTTGCCCTTTTAGCTGAGATCTTTCTCTCTGTCGCAGTCTCACAGAGCCTGGTACTAGGTGTCTCAGGAGCGGTCAGAGCTGGGCAATTTTCCCTGGATTCTGATTCAGGGCCTGACATCTCGTTCTGGTGTCATTCTAGTAAGATGGTTTTTTGTCAATTTTAACATTTATTATCTTAAATAGTATATTCAGTGCCAAGTTTCAAGATCGAAAATCGTTTCATATATGTGACATCGAAGAAAACTGCAAAATCCGAATATAACCTTTCCTTTACACCAAATTAGTTACCTACATATATCTCGAGCTATGAATACTATGCCTCCACGTCTCTACCCAATATGGACCCGATTTTTTATTGATTTCTATTCCATTTCTTTCAAAGCAAGACCAACTAATAAGACCATCGTTCCCAAAAACCCCATGATGAGGCCTATTAGCGCGCTTGCGATAAATATCTTCGCAGCCCCGGTAGATTTGCGCTTCTCCGGAACGTCCTCTTCCGGCTTGGCTCCGTAGTTGATAATCACATATTTACTCCCTGATGTGCATGTCCTGCTTTGGCAGCTGCACAAGTGATCAGTATCATGATCAAATTCTTCCGACTGTAGAATATCCCACCCTTCTGACTCCTTAACAGGCTTTGATAGATCAACTATTGTGTACCCACCGCTTGTCTTTGAAGCGTCTGAAAGCGAGCTCGAAGACAGGGACGATTGGTCACTTTCCACTTCATCTGTTTCCGGTTCTGGTGCTGCTTCTCCTCTGATTATAGTAAACTCTTCACTGAAGTTGGACTCGGACTCGGAAGAAGACAGCTCTAAATCATCTGACCTGACGAAGCATTCGGCATATTCCTCACAAGTCGATGGTCTAGAGATCATTGGACTGTCATCGAAGGATACGTCCTTCACAATACATTCAAAAATGCCCCTCTCAGCGTCATGATACTGCAGATTGACCTGAAACTTCAATTTCGCCGCCCGGCACTGATAGATAGAGATCGGTTGGTCCAGTCCAATCAGTCCAAACCTCTCTCCGTTCTTCAAATCGATAACAAACGGATCACTTTCCTCAGAATTCAAATCCACTATTCCATAAGTGCTTCCCAAATCCTTGACGTATATCCTAAACTGGTCGATGATGTGCACTCCCGTTTCCAACGGATCCAGCAACTTCAACCCCAGCAAGGCATGGTTCTTACTCAGGGATTTCTCTTCGAACAACAAGTTATCCCTCCTGGCAAACCGACTGGGATTCACGTCGCTGGCGCGACCAATCAGTTTCATCACACCTCTCTCTGTTCTTGCTTCATCCAAGCTGAACCTGAACTTCCGAACCTCCTCCATCAATACCAACAATCTCTAGTCGACTCTATGGCACCAGCAAACGTTTCAAGTGGCTCCCGAACGGCACCAGTAGCTTCTGAGTAACTTGTTCTCAAACAAGTTAGCGCCACTAGGGAGCTTTATCTTATGTCGCGTCGAGCCCTAACGAGCCCTCACTTACACACTAATACAATACTGATTACAAGAATAAGCTATAAGATCACCAAAATCATGAACCGTCGTCTCTGGATCGATGGCAGTTTACATTACGATACATCCCTTGAGTTTCTCCTTCTTGCTGCGTTTCCCGCCACTTTTGGAGCCCTTTTTCTTACTTTTAGAGTTTCTATCCTTTCTGGCAACACTGGACTGGTGTCTTTGTATGCTGCTGACGGCTTCTCTATCTTCCTCTTCCTGCAGTCTTCTTGCCAGCATCTCGTCGTCCTCAATCTGCTGCAAGCCAGGGCCGGCGCCAGCAGCACGGGCCTCGTTCTGGTCACTGAATGGGTTGGAGACGAAGGAATCCGTTTGATTCTGAGTGGTGTATGTGGCAGTGGTTCCAGTCCGCTCCAGGCTTGTGGGGATGAAAGTCCCCGTGTAGAAAGCGTCCTGAGATCCGTTCACGGATTTCAAGGTTTGCCAAATCACATCGCCGCGGTTCTTGAACCCCTGGTCGGTGACTAAGGTAAAGAGCTCGCCGTTGTTCTTGTAGATCGTGGAGAAATGATCGTTTCTGAACAGCACCGCAAAGGATTTTTCAACCAGAATCTCTCTCAGGTGTCTCAACCCGTACTCGGTCAATTGTGTAGCGGATCGAGCAAAGAACGACTTGATGTAGTTGGAGTCCTCGATCACCTGGTCGGCGTTCTCCACCTGAAGGTTGTTCCTCTTGATATCGTAGGCCTCTATCAGAACTTTCTGCGCGTCCTCGTAGGAATATCTGGAGACATGTTCGTAGGCAGCTGGATCGTTTTCAGGATCTATAATCCATCCATGAACTATAGCCACATTGTAGAGTCGGAAAATCGACATTTCCACGCCGTCCTCGAAGGAACCATTGAACTTTGGGTTTATACTCAGGCCAGTGTGCAATTGTGGCAACAGTTGTAATAGTTGGCTCACATCAGTGTCAGCGCCGTGCTGATTTTGAATTCCCATGTTCGCCAACACTTGTACCAAGTCCTGCAAAGCGACCAGTTCGTTTCTGGAAACCAGATACACGAGCTCCTGCACTTCCCTAGCGTGAGAAGGCGCCAGGAGAAGAACATTAGCTAACGCAAGCAGAGCGCAGGGACCATTTTGGTTTTGTAATAAAATCTTGTGTTGAGAACCGTTTATTTGGATGCTCTTGGTAGCAAAACTTATATTCATGGCTTGCGCAAATGAAATTCAGCAATATTCAATATCAATTGAAGTTATACAACTGCCTTACAGTCGATTTATTCTTTCAAGTTGTCTTTATTAGTGATGTTAGGGGGGTTATACAATACGCCGCGGGCCGTGACACCCACCTATAAGACAGCATTCTCAAGAGCTTTCAAGAGGAATTGATCGAACTTGGGGCTGATTACTATGCTACAATCAGCATGGTTCTTTGAATCAGTAGAAACATGCATTTTGAGCCAACTGGTGTGATTTTTCGTAGTTTCTGGTAAAGACAAGACGTAGTTGAAAATTGGTGTCAGTAGAACATTCTACGGCTCTCTCTTCTTCCTATGAAACCCAATCACTTGTTTGAGCACTTTGCAATGGCATGAGGACCAACCTGCTCTCCATAAGGATGGCCTGGGTGCTTCTTTCCTCTGTTTATCCCAAATCGCCTGGTGATGACTACCGTCGACAGAATATTGTGAAGCACAGCCTCTAGAAGCAGCCCCAGCAGACTGTTGCACTAGAAGCAGACAATCCTCCGAACGCACCTTGCACTTAGGACCTCCTAAGAAGCGTTTTCCCAAGAGTTGCCTCACAGTAGAGACTGAAAACATGATTACTTCCAAAATGGCCAAGAACTTGAGAAAACCTCTGATTTTAGCTTCGGTACTCAACCTAAAACCTGAAAAGGTCAGTTCTTGAGTCGTTGAACGACGAAATTGACTGGGAACGAGGTCAGAGTGATGCCAAACTGACTTGAACACTCATGATTTACACCTTTCTTAGTGAGAAACGTCTCAGGTATAGCTCGGTACGGTCTTGAGAAGGACTTAACCTCGTAATGAAGCGAGCATTCAATATTGAGTAGTTTTACTGTGCCGCTCGCAGGATCAATATTGCCATGGCAACCGATAACGGATCTACGTCATAAAAAACGGCATAATACATCTTCCTGGAGTCTCTTATTGCAGCCCTCACTTCTGTCTCGACGCCCTGAAGCCTATTTACTAGCTTCAACAACGCTGCATACGCTTTGCTGCATGATATCGAAATTCTTGGCAGATAAACTCCACCAAAGCCAGCTCATGCAGAGAGATAGCTATACCGCACTCGTTGTTTTAGAGACTCCACCATATGGGTATAGAAAAATGTAGGCGGTAGCTCACTGGAAGAACAATTTCTCTAGGAAGCTGGTTGCGTTGCTAAGCTCAAAAAGATGTTCTCTCGGAGAGCCTTTCGCTTTTGTTCAACGTTAGTACAGTGTTGAAAAAAACAGACACAGAAGCTCCGAATGTGCAGCAATACACTTCTCCACAGGTCTTATAAACTTACTGGTAATTGCACATTTGGGACGTGACTTCAGCAAACTTACGAGTTCCTACGTCAACTCTGGTTGTGAAAACAATTTTACGAAGCAATTTACAGATATCGAAAATATGAGATATGTAAGACTATCAAGTCAATAAAACATGTTGCTGAAGAAAGATGGGAACTGTCCAAGAAAATACCTTTTGCAACACATTATTCAAGCTCGAAGGAAGAGATTAAATGAGAGTGGATGAGCGCAGATGGAGTGCAAGGAGTATCCTTATGAATTACCTGGCCTAATCGGCGACGGTGTTGCACGTAGGCATAACCAAGACAAGCGGTTGTAGCCTATCATTTTTGCAACTTAGCCAAACTGTCCAAGAGGCTTTGTACATTGTTACCGGGTGAAGTTTGCTGTGGCTGTTGCTGCGGCTGTTGCTGCGGCTGTTGAGGTTGTGGAGGTGGAGGTGACTGCTGCGGCTGTACTGCGCCCATGGGCTGTTGCGCATAGCTGTCATTCATCGATGAGTAAGCTGCAGGCGGTTGCTGTTGTGGAGGCTGCTGTCCTTGCATTGATTGCAACAGACCAAGCAGTTGCTGTTGTGCTTGTGGCTGTTGTTGCTGCTGCTGCTGCTGCTGAGCCATGGATAGCAGATTTGACACCACGTTTGGTGGCAAGTTCTGGATGGCCGATAGTAGTTGCTGCTGGTTCATCTGACCGCCAGCATTAGCGTTCAGCAAGGAGGACAATTGAGGTTCCATTGCAGGACGCGAACCCTGGTAACGATCATAAGGTTGAGCCATTGCGGCTGGTGCTGGGGCTCCATATCCTTGGTTAGGCAATGGCATCCCGTATCCCTGCTGTACGTAAGGTTGCTGTGCCATTGCAGGCGGTTGTTGATGCATCGTTGGCGGCATGCCGTATCCTCCGTAGTAGTTATGCGAGGGAGGATGCTGAGAGGGAGGCATAGCAGCTGGCTGTTGTGCATAAGGGTTGACAGGTGCCATCGAAGCGCCACCGGCGGATCCTCTGGAAGGCTTCAAGTTATTAAAGATGGCGATCGCATCATCAGCCGAAATGCTGATATACTCATCGAACTTGGTCTCACCTTGAGGACCTTTGTAAAACGTTTGAATATCGACATTACGGGTTTTGTTGACCAAAATGACACCCCATACCCCATCGTAGGCGACCTCGTTGATCATTTTTCTCAGTTCCATACGAGGTTTCAAGAAAATCATATCCGTCTCTAGATCTGTGCCACGTCTGAAATGGTTGAAGACTTCATTAGCGTAACCACGGTCCGCGGTCCTCTTGACGTATATGACACATGCTGGAACACGTCTCTTAGACTTCTTGTAACCTTGGTTGTCATTATACATGTCACCAGCATCGTTTTCTTCCTGTTGAAAAGGACGTTTAGAAGATGAAATGAAGGTGGAACTACTGTTCGTACCATGATCACCGTGGTCAAACTGCGGCCTAGCGTTCGAGCTCGATATCTCCAAGATTAGCTTCTTACCAAAGTTTTGTTCTTGCGACTCATTCTCTATGGCATCCCTGACGCTCTGTGGGTTATTATATTGTATGAAACCAAATGCATTCTTGATGTTTATTTGCAGGATATGACCGTAAGGTGAGAAAATTCTGAAAAGGTCTTCCTTTGACACGTTTTTCAGTGGCAAGTTACCGATAAACAATCTTGACTTTGGTGGGATATCATGCATTTCAGTGATCTTGTTTTCTCCATGTAGATATTTGGAGTAACGTTCACGTTCTTCAGGTGACATTGGCCCATTCAAATCTGGTCTGGAACGTCCGCCAGACGACGTCTCCGGAACGTTTTGTGGAATGGATTGCGTTTGAGGCAGGCTTTGTACTTCTGGAATTTCCGGCATTCTCGTTTCTGGATTCGAGTTCAGCATATTGACAAGTGCAGTAATCTTATCCTCTTGCGAGAGTGCCTGATATTGTGGAAGGTTCAACATGTTACTTTCCATGATATACTTGGCCTGTCTTTGCAACAGATCGTACTGAACATTTTCAGCTCTACCGTACTGCTCTGCTGCCATCTCAACAACATCGCTTGAGTTCTTAGATTGCTCTTCTTGGTTTTCAGCACTGGTTTCCGTCGTTTCGTCCCCGTCGTTGCTGTCAATACCCTCTTCCTCGTCCCCACTTGCCTGTGGAGAGCCTTCTGCTTCTTCATTATTGCTATCCTTCTCCTCGTCAACTTCAGCCTCACTTTCTTCGTCAACTTCAACTTCACCTTTTTCGTCATTCTCAGCGACATTGTCTGTTGTGGCTGACTCCGTCTGTTCCGGCTCTTGCTCGTCATCAACTGCCTGCTCTTCTTCATCTCCAGCAGTGTCTTGCACAGCCTCTGACTCTTCTTCAGGAGCCTGGGACTCGTTTGACGTCTCTACCGACTTTTGCTCCTCGTCGACTTCTGAATCGCTGGGAGCTGATGCGTTTGTCTCTTCAACCTCGGCAGGCCCTGGAAGAACTGGCTCTTTTATCATAGTGGGATTGTTTGCTTCGGTGTCAGACATGATTCACTACCTAGATGCACTCCAGACTCCTCTCACACCTCCAATATGATCACCAACTGGCAAGTAGTTACAACCTTTGATTCTTAATCTGCCATCAGCTTACTGAAAAAACACACGAGCCGGGTAACACAATCAAGTAGAGTTCTTAATTACAGCTTAAGAGCTTCAAAGCGCTTTGATGAGGACTTCTGAGAGGTTCTTGGCGAGTCTGAATCGACTCAAGCCATCTCGAAAAATCCTAAGGACAAGATATGGGGTCAGATCTTTGGTATATGCCTCTACCGGTGTAGTAGACAAAAAAATCGAAAATCGCATTTAACATATACAGGAATAATTAGAATATGGAGTTTGGTCGATTCAAAAGTCCAGTTGGCTGTGCCAGGGTATGACTCCTCATGCTTTGCTCACGGCTAATCAATAGTGTGGAATAAATACATCTCGCCCGCCAGGTCGTTTATACTGTCCGGATAAACATCGATGCCTGCTTATCATATGTCAGAGGTTCTTTTCTGCTGGGCAATACTTTTGCGTTGCTGCTCTAAACGCTGCTCCTCGTGTGCCGGACTGTCAGAGTCCAATGTATGTGCAGGACAGGGCAGCACGGATCCCAGGGCAACCGATGAAAAAGCCACTAGGAATGTGGTCATAAATAATCTGTTTGTAACGTTATTTCTGGTCACTGCTCTCATTTTTTAGAAATAGGTCTTTAAATAGGTGACTCCGGATCGAACTTGCAGGTGGTACTGTTCGAAAAACGCCAGGTAAAATAAATAAATGTATGCAACTCAGTGCCGATCAACGGACTAGTATACTCGAGCAAATAATCAGCTATGAAAGGAATGGAACAGGCTTCTGTGTATCTAAGAGAGGCTGATCTTTTCTCTCTTTATTCCCCCATTAAAATTTCACATCGAGGTACAAGCGTTAATTTATCGGCTCGACGAAAAAACAGCAAGAGGGCCAATAGAATAAGAGATATATTATGTGAAGGAGTGTGGGTGTCCTAAACTTGTCGCTTGAGTCTATAACGATTTATATCAGTGAGGCGTAACTATCAGTAGATCTTGTAGAGTTCTCTAGGGGTTTCCGGCTTGGCTGTAGTGCGATGGAGAACCCGGGGGGAAAGCTCGACGCCGAAGTCTGCGGTTTGGGTCCTGGCTTCGCAGCAGCCAAGTTGTTGGAATGACTCATCAAGACTGGTGCTGGGGAAGAACTTGCAGAGACGAAATCGTCAAAATCGTCCACTTCTGGCTTCTGCGGTTGCAATTTGGGCTGTACAACTCTTGGTTTTGTTCTTACAGGACTCTTTGCCGATTGAGAAGGTCGTGGTGTCAATATGGAAGGTTTCTTAGCACGAGGTACTGCCTTCTTGGGTACAATCGCCGGAGCACTAATGTTCTTGGCTGCGCTAGTCTCTGGATCTTCGCGCTTGACCACCGCGGGCTGTATTAGAACATCGAACTTCTTGGTTGCATTTATCTCGCCAGAATTGGGACTAGGTTCCTGTAATGTGTTGCTGTGCGCCTTCTGAATATTCTCAGAAAGATTGTTTATGACCGTAGTGTACTGGCGGTATTGTGCTTTGTCTAGTGTTGAAGACATGGAATAGTTCCAAATTAGTGGCAACAGTTGTTCCACGAGGACAACATCCGTTTTTATTATCTTAGGGACAGTCTCAAACAGTGCGAGCGACTGCATCAAGATCCTAGAATCTCTTGTTTTCATCGATTTGAAAAGTGGTAGTATCTCGTCACATATAATGTCGGAGTCCACAAGTTCGCTCTCTATCAGTTGTCTCAAGCAGGAAACGCATGATATTTTGACCATAAGACTGGTTGTCTTCGTGAACAGATGTGATATCAATGGCATCAGGAAGTTTTTCATCGTTAAGAAATCAAAGAGATCTGAGATGACATTCAAGTTTCCCAGTAAGGATTCTTGGGCTGCAATTGACTGTTCTCCCTTCATATCATGAAATGTAAAGGTCAGCAAAGGCTTAACGATGATTTCTAAAAAATCATCTTTCTTCACTTTATCTCGTAGTGTGGACAGATTCTTAATCAGAGCCATGGTAGAGTTCTGCAAAATTATCGGGAAGTTGGATTTCCTCGTCAACTCTGGATAGATTTTTTCTTGAAACGTCAATTGAGAAACTGTCGAACCGATTCGGATAATAATCTCAACTTCTTTCGAAATGCATGATCCGTTGGGTTCCTTGTCCTTACACTGCTGTGCCAAAGACTCCACTAAAACAGCTAGGAATTTTCTTTGCAGCAAAGTTACTGGAAATTTTGGCAAAAGCTCGTCGAGACCCCTCAAGAAGACAATTTTCTCGTCATTAGTCTTTGTAGGCAGGTCGTCGAGGAAACTTAAAGTCTTGATCAGTGGATCTTGAAAAAACTCGCTTTCTAGAAATTCATTTATGTTGTCGTATCGAGAATATACGTCTCGGTTCATCAATCTGGACATGCATGGCCTCAAAGAGGCTGGAAGTTTGTTGAACATACTTTCCCATGACATCGTAACCAATTTCCTCTCAAACTTCGAGTATTCGGCTCTGTATTGACTACTGGAGTTTTCCGAAACAAGCATATTTTTCCCTGTATACAGCATGTATATCAATAACCCCAATGAGAAATAGTCGCTCTTGAAAGAAACCGTATTTTCTAGTACAATCTCTGGCGCTGTATAATTCAATTCCAGATGAAGAAAAGAAGGTGTCCTTGGATCATACTGGTCGATGAAATATTCACTTGAATTGGTCCCTTGTGGTAGTTTGATCAGATGACCCAGTCCCGAAATTTTCCAATCTGAGTTCTCATTGATGAGGATTGACCTTGGCTGAATGTCTAGATGAACAGAACTTGCTCGATTGTGAATAAAGTCTAGTGCTTGAACTATTTCAAGCAGGCCTCTCTGAATGATGACGTCCTCCTTATCATGTTGTTTAAAAAAACTTGCTTCGTCGTTTCCATTTCGAAATACTGTCTCTAATGAGCCTGTCACATACTCTGTGACAAACATGAAATTCTTGCTATGTTCTTCCAAGGGTTCGATCACTGCCAATATGTTTGGATGCTTCAGCTTGCTCAAGTTGCTCACCTGCCTTCGCAGCACTTCATAGGCCTCTTGCAAAAGTGTCTTGTCATGAGAAGAACTCCGAGATTTTATGATACCGTAGTTTAGCAGATGATTCTCGAACTGTCTCTTATCAAATATAAAGATCGACACCCTGTTGGGTGCCACTGATGTGGAATTCGAGGACTTCGATCTACCGGTATAGACGCTCCATGGTTCGCAGACAAAAGTTGGTGATGATGAGAAGGAGTACTTGGTGCTGATCCCCGACTTGGTGGACCAGAACATTGCACCAATTGACACGTTCACAATGCTATTATGTAGCCTTTTCTAGGTTGTTCTTCAAGTTATCGGGGTGGTTAACTTGTCAATGCAGCTCATCTGCATACCCGCCACTTTCCAATCTCGAACCCAAGCCATATCTAATTACACCAACCACTGAGCCACTTATTCGAATCGTCTAGAGTGACAAACTTAGAGCTTTATATTCTACATCAGTTTCCCGTTAAGCTCTCTACTCAGCTTATTATCGGGAGCTCTTGAAAGCTGCCACTTCACTTCTTGACAGCTAGCCGCTGAACCTAGGCCGTGAAGCACTTGTTGAACGTTTTCTGTTAGATGTTATCACGTGACGATATTTTAAATATTGAGCTTCAATTGATACCCTATACAATACGCGATCCTTCAGTAACGGTGAAGTGCTAAGGTATTCTGACCAGACCCGGGCTCATATGCGTGGGATTATGCAGAATGTTGAGAGGTTTTTATCTGTCGAATCCCTCGATGCAAGATTGAAGCCCACGTTACATGATGATAAACGTCGGGGTCCTACTAAAGAAGGTGATGAAGAAGAGTCAAAGGTAGATGGTAAGGCTTTAGCCACTCAACCATCCCTATGGGGTACTTGGGAGTTCAAATTCTATTATCTGGCGTTTATCATCGTTGTACCGATGATGTTTAAGGCGGTGATGGAAGCTAGTAGTGAGTCAAACCCTAATTATCCAAAATATGCCGGAATGCTGTCTCAAGGTTGGATCTTAGGAAGAAGGGTGGATAACAGTGATTCGCAATACAGATTCTTCAGGGATAATCTCCCTTTGCTGACCGGATTGATGGTTGCACACACATTACTGAAGAGAGTGGTACTTTTCGTGACCAAAGTTCCAAAATTGACCTTTGACTTTGGGTTTGGCTTGTGTTTTCTGTATGCAGCACATGGGGTCAATTCAGTGCGTATTTTGCTTCACCTGTTTGTGATGTACTCGATTGCTCATATTTTCAAGAGACAGCGCAAGTTGGCTACCATCTTGTCATGGGCTTACGGGATTGGGACGCTGTTTATTAATGACAGATTTAGAGATTATCCATTCAGCAACTTTCTCAATTGTCTTTCATTCCTTGATACTGGATACAAGGGCATAATCCCTAGGTGGGATGTTTTCTTCAATTTTACTCTGCTCCGGATGTTGAGTTATAATATGGACTTCTTAGAAAGATGGAACGGAGTGTCATCTGGTGGTGCTGCAAACGCGGCGAGGATTCCTTTAAATGGTCCTGGAACCTCTGAGTCATCTACCATTCTAACTGAAAGACAGCGTTTGGTAGCACCTCATCCTATCCAAGACTATGGAATAGTGAATTACATCGCATACATCTCATACACCCCACTATTGATTGCAGGACCTATTGTTACTTTCAATGACTATGTCTACCAAAGCAAACACACTTTGCCATCTATCAATGGTACTTATGTTATCTCATACGCTATCAGGTTGTTGATT
This sequence comes from Torulaspora maleeae, assembly GCA_003708055.3. NCBI lineage: Eukaryota > Fungi > Ascomycota > Saccharomycetes > Saccharomycetales > Saccharomycetaceae > Torulaspora > Torulaspora maleeae. The sequence continues at coordinate 271,030 of PPNA03000006.1, read as the reverse complement.
AGCATTTTAAGCATGGAGATGGTCCTACACTTTGCCTATGTGGTGGCAATATCAAAGCGGAAGGCCTGGACTGACGATACCCCCTTTCAAATTTCAATGATAGGACTATTCAATCTGAACATCATCTGGCTAAAACTCCTTATTCCTTGGAGGCTATTCAGATTATGGGCACTTATAGATGGTATTGATGCACCAGAGAATATGATTCGTTGTGTGGATAATAACTATAGTGCATTAGCCTTCTGGAGAGCTTGGCATAGAAGTTACAACAAATGGGTTGTTCGTTACATTTATATTCAACTTGGTGGTTCCAAAAACAGAATACTCTCCTCTCTAGCAGTCTTCTCATTTGTGGCGATCTGGCATGACATTGAACTGAAACTCCTGTTATGGGGATGGTTGATTGTCGTCTTTCTTCTGCCTGAACTCTTTGCTTCGCAATTCTTTGCTCGTTATAAGAGTAGACCATGGTACAGACATATCTGTGCGGTTGGCGGTGTTGTAAACATCTGGATGATGATGATCGCCAACTTGTTCGGCTTTTGCTTAGGACCTGACGGCACCAAACTCTTCCTAAATGATTTGTTTGGTACTGTGCCAGGTATCACGTTCGCCATTGCTGCTAGTTTTGCCCTGTTTATTGCCGTGCAAATCATGTTTGAGCAAAGAGAACACGAGCGCAGGCATGGCATCAATTTGAAATGCTAAGTTTGTCGAAGTTCGGCTGGGTTCAACTGCTCCGGACTTATCAACGTTATATATATATATGCTACATGCTCCATACAATATGCTCTGACTTTCAGTGATGACTTATCTTGTACTTTTCTTATACTCTCCAGGGGTTTCAACCTTCTTTTGAGACCATAAACCTCTCCTTTGGGATCTGGCAATCCTTTCATGTCGTCTGTACAGTTTTTCTCTACCATCAAACTCTGCAAATGTTTTAGATTCATACACAACGGCCAAACCTCTCTTGACCATTTCCAAGCTCAGATCCTTATATCCAGTCCACGTCCAGTAAGCAACTCTGGCAACGCAGCGACCATATTGATCCATGGACAGAGGCTTTATCCAAACGCCTTTGGATAAAATAGTGTATCTTAACCAAATTAGAGCTTCTTCGCTAAAGGGCTGGGCAGGATTCCCAAAGTGAGCTCTTTCTGGAGCATCAACTCCACATAATCGAACCGGCAGAGTTGAAAGATTCCTTCTATTCTTATAAGGTACTTGTAAGGTAAGGTAATGATTAGACCAGGCTGATTCTAGGCTCTTTGCTGTGAAAAAACGCTGCTTAATCCTCTTGTAGATAGATTGAGCCCTGCCAGTTGATAGTGTAGATACGTTCTTGATCTCCTGCTTTGGAAGCTTGGGTATCTCTCTGAGCCAGCCCCAACCACCAAGCAGCCCACCTGGCATATGGAAGACATGGAAGTTATCACCGTCACCGACCGCAGTAACCTTACCATACAACCATCGTTTGCGGAAGACCGAAGATGGGATCTCTGTTACCTTGGTCAGTTGCCTCAGGTATCTGTTATAGGCTGATCGAACTCCAAGGAAAGATCCAGCGAAGAGTAACGAAAGAAGGAGCACATCAGGATCAAGCAAACTTGACGGCAATGAAGTCACTTTATTATTGTCACTCATCGCTTCCCCGAATAGCCTGCCATTACTCTTAGTTTCAGCTGTGATGATCAGACAAGAAGGCCTTAACTCTCTGCTACTGAGACTTCGTTATACAGAGAAATTGATTCACAATCGAAAATAATATGAAAATGAATATTTCAGTTTATTGGCATTATGTATTATGTGGTTTTTCGAGACTTTGATCTGGAATCTGAGTGAATGTAGCATTTACTCGCCTTGTTCCTTATTGGACATTGCCCATAGTCGCAAAGTAAGCGTCGCCAAGAAGCATGGGATTTGACCTCTTTCCTCGACCCAGGTATGGAGAAGGCTGTCCCAGTCTTCTAAGTCAATATTTAGATTCGATTTCAGAGTGTTTTGATTAAGATCCGCAGTCAAGTAGCGCTCGGGTTTGAAGGCCGAAAATATCTTGACCTTTCCCTCTTGTTGAAACTCGAGCTTGAATCCAAGAAGTGAATTGACCACATCTATGAATTCGAGCGACTTCTTGTTGAAGATTTCTTTAAGTCGAGAGAATTTCTTGGCCGCCTTCAACAAGTCATCGTCCTTTTGCTTGAGCTCGAAAGATAGCGAGTCATACACTGACCTGGGAATGGCCTCTGCTAGTAAGCCTTTTTCGCCGCTTAATTCATGCAATAGATCTTTGTTCTCGTTCTTTAGTAGCTGCAATTGCTTTCTCTTCACGAACTGATCTTTTAGTAATGGATTGTCTCGCAGCTGCAGGATCCTAATTCTCTTTTCCTTCAGATCGGATAGCTTGTGCAGTTTTTCCTCCAGGAGCTTATTGTTATTTTGACTCAACTGTAATTCTCTTAGGATCTTGACGTTGTTCAGTTGTAGTTCGTTCAGTCGCTGGGAGTAGTTCAAACCCAACTGATCGCTTATTTTTCGTTTCTTCAAAGATGGCTCTTGCGCCAATAGTTGATCGTTCAACTTTCTCAACTCCTCTGTGAGATCTTCCGTTTGATTCTTATAACCATCAACTATTGTCTCCAGGTTTTTCAGACCCTCACCATCCTTCAGTTTATTACCATCCCCGGTCTCCTCATTGAACGCTACTAAGTCATCCAGCTGCCTTCTTAACAGCTTACATTCTTCAAAAGCCAGCTGCTTTTGCTGCTCAATCTCGTGGTTAAGCTTCTTGAAGTTTATTATGCTACTTTCATAGCTCTTTGTCAAGTCCAACAGCTGATTACGCTCGAGAGCCAGCTCGTCATTCAAAACCTTCAAGTTTCCATTGTCCAGGCGCAACTTTTCATTTTCATCAGTGAGCACAAGCAGAGACTCCTTAGTCAGTTTGATTTCTCGCACAATATCCTCGGGTTTACTCTTGCCATCGTTGTAAATCTCCCACGAGGCAGAGAGAGATTTCAAGCTCAAGTTCTCGAGCTGCACGTCTTGCAACTGTCTCTCTAACTGATCTACTTGCTCCAGCTTAGTTTGCAACTTTTGATTCTCAGATTTCCAAAACTGCTGTAATTCAGAAGATATTCTGAGTTTTTTCAACTCGTTTGCCTGCTGAAGATTTACCTCTTCCAGTTCTTTTGTATATTGAACCTGATCCTTGAACATCTTATTGACAACGGTCAGTTCCTGCAACTCTTCTGTGGAGTAGTTGTGATGAGCCATTATGACGCGCGAAGCTCGCAGAGATGCTATCTCATCGTCCTTTTCTGTGTTTGCCCTGCGCAACTGCTTGATCTCACCCGCTTGCCTTGCAATCTCCTCGTCATACTTCTTTACCAAAGACTTGGAGCCCTGAATCTCGATCTCCAAGCGCTCGATGGTGTGTTCTCTGTCGGAAACTTTAGACTCCAGCTCGGACACGCAAACGGCACCTTGCTGTTCCTTACTATAGAGCCGCTGTTTCAAATCCCGTATCACCTCGTCTTTACTAGACTGTGATTCGTCCAATTGACTCTTTACACCTTTCAATTCCTGCTCCAGCTTGCCATTGGCTTCGTAAAGAAACGTCGTGTCGCTCAATGCCTTTTCCAGCTCCTCCACTTTGATCCGGTACTTCTTGTCTATCGAATTATACTGCTGCTGAAGTCTCAATCTCTCGATCTCAAACTCATTCTGCATCGAATTAACCTTGTACTGCAACGACATCAGCTTCCGTTCTTTGTCAACGGCATCATCTAGCTTCGAAGGTGCACGTATAGGACTCTCCAAGAAAGGCGACGAGCCACCACTGTTACTCATAGCACACCTAAAGCCAGACTGCTTAGCAAGTCTAGAATAAGAGCCAGCTATCTCTTTGCCTTGATTCAGGTTTAATGCTCGAAGAGCCTGTTTTTCCCATGCCCGATGACGACCTTGAAGTTTCAACAGTCCTTGACAACTCGATCAGAAGAACAGATATCGATCATATAAGACCTGAAGAGCTTGGCAATCTGATCTAGAGGTCTTAATCGTGATACAGAGGCGATTTACAGAATTTTTACGATGTCAAAAGTGTATGTTTAGCCCATCTCCTTGATTTCTGATACGGGGTCACTATACTAACTGATAGCATCATTTGCACATCGCAGGCCAAGAAGTTTCAGACTGCTGGAAGAGCTGGAGAAGGGCGAGAAGGGGATGGGTCCCGAGTCTTGCAGTTACGGGTTGGCCGACAGCGACGATATCAGCATGACAAATTGGAACGGGACTATCCTTGGTCCACCTCACAGCAACCACGAAAACCGCATCTACTCGGTCTCGATCGAGTGTGGACCAAACTACCCCGACGAGCCACCCAAGATCAGGTTTATCTCGAAGGTTAACGTTCCTTGCGTGGACGCTAAGACTGGCGAAGTTAAGAGCGATGAGTTCCACACTTTGCGCGACTGGAAGAGAGCTTACACGATGGAAACGCTGCTTCTGGATCTGAGGAAGGAGATGGCTCTGCCTACCAACAAGAAACTACCACAACCCAAAGAAGGGAGCACTTTTTAGGGACAAGTGGGCTCTGATCGTAATCCAATTGCAGCAAAGTACCAGGATCAGCACGAAAGATACATAGTAATAGATACCTGACATACGAGAATCCATAGGCACGATACTTGACAAGGCCGGACGACCTGGGCCTCCAGCGACAAGAATTGCTGCTGGCCACCTATTTTAAAGCGACAAAAGGTCGGAACTAGGTGTATGGTCCACGATGACCATCGATTGAGCGTTCAATGCGCCCAATTGGTCTTACTTGAGACATCTTTCAAGGTGACTCACTAAGTGTTCTATGCTTGACTGAAAAATTTCACTAGTATAAAGAACAAGCGGAGCACTGCAAGGAGGAGATATACGGCTTTTGAAGGATTAACAAGGACCAGAGGCTCGATACCTTCTATAAATCTGCAATAATTCGGTGCAAGTGCTTTCTGCTGTAATATGAGATTGGCATGCCCATTGCGAAGTTTCCGCTACTACAGCTCCCTTGAGTTCCCATCGATTAAGATACGAGATTACTCCAGGTATGTTGCGATCAAGCCTGTGTCGGAATTGAGACGCAGCAGCTCGCCAGACTTTATCAGCTCACCAAACTCGAAGTTGCAGTCGCTGATTTGGCACAAACCGTTGCAAAACGTCCTCGTCACGAAGAAACCATGGACAGACACTACCCGTGAGGCCATGGTGAAGTTTATCACGCATTTGCATGACTCGTATCCGGAAATCAATGTCATTGTGCAGCCAGACGTCGCCGAGGAGATAGCCCAGGATTTCAGATCTACACCGCACCAAAACCCTAACGAGCCGCACCTTCTCTACACCGGCGCCGACGAAGAGATCGTGGCCAACACAGATCTGTTGGTGACACTGGGTGGTGACGGTACCATATTGCGTGGTGTCTCCATGTTTGCCAACAAGCAGGTCCCACCCGTGCTGGCGTTCTCTCTGGGGACTCTGGGGTTCCTGCTACCGTTTGATTTCCAAGAGCATAAGAAGATCTTCGAGCAAGTGATAAGCTCGAGAGCCAAGTGTCTGCACAGAACAAGACTGGAGTGCCATGTCGTGAGAAGAGGTGAGAAAGAGACCACCGATCTAGCCACGTCTTTGCACGCCATGAACGATATTTTCCTGCACAGAGGCGACTCGCCTCACCTTGCCAACCTGGACATCTTTATCGATGGCGATTTCATGACGAGGACCACCGCTGATGGTGTCGCCTTCGCCACTCCAACGGGGTCCACGGCATATTCACTTTCCGCCGGTGGTTCAATTGTATCTCCTCTAGTGCCCTGCATCCTGCTGACACCGATCTGTCCCCGTTCTCTATCGTTTAGACCACTGTTACTACCACACTCTTCCCACATCAAAGTAAGAGTCGGCTCAAAGAACAGCCAGGGTCCCGCCAACAACGTTGTGAAACTGTCTGTTGACGGGATCCCGCAGCAGGATCTGCGTATCGGCGATGAGATCCACGTTGTCAACGAAGTTGGCACCATCTACCTGAATGGTTCCCAGGTGCCCAGCACCAACAAGCAGGACGTCCGAGAGAGAAGGAAAACGATCAAGAACTCAGGTATCTACTGTGTCGCCAGGACAGAGAACGACTGGACCCACGGTATCAACGAGCTGCTCGGCTTCAACTCCAGCTTCAGATTCACCCGCCACAACAAGAAAGATGACAAGTAGCGTATATATTGCATGTATTAGTGATCCTTGCAACACTCCCCATACGGGTGCACGAAGGCAATCCCTTAGATCTGCACGGAACAGACGACACATGGAGTGTTGCACCCAAGATCAGTAAAGATTGTTCTCCAGACCAAGCTCGCCGCCTAAACAAATAAGCGACAGCACATATCACATGGGTCATGGGTCTGACGCCCCGGAAGGGTCTAACCTCGCTGAGATGCTATTACGTGCTGCGAATGGCTGTGATTTTTGCGTTACCTCTCTAAAAGTGATTCCCAAACCAGACCAAGTAAAATTTCTCTACCGCTTATATACCTCCAGCACCCCATTACCCGGCTCACATTGAACTGACTTATTAGGTCTCGAGTTAGATCCAAATGGCCCTGCAAGAGAACCAATATCCTAGAACATGTCCCAGTCGCCTGCAAGCTCTCCTCTTTGGATCCAGAGCTGCATCCCACAAGCCCGAACCGGTGGTCGACCGGGGACCCTGTCTGCAAGGTATTGTCTCGGTCCACATGTGTCTTGACCATTGTCGAACCAGTTCAGTAACTGGTTTCCAAGCCTCTGCAGGCCTGTCGCAGCAAGCCGACATTCCCCACCGTAGATCCTTGCTTCATCACAATACCCAAAGCATTCTTGTTTGATATTCCTGCCTATTTGTCACTTTTGCAGTGCGGCGCCAGTAATTATCGCTGCGACACAATTTCCACATCTGTCGTCTAATGCTCGCCAAGTTGTGGTCATAGAGGATAAGAGCTGTCAAGACCCATTAGATTACCCACTGGGGCATAATTGAAACAGGGTTGAATATTTGTGGTTCAGTAGATGAATGGGGAGGGTCTGTAGCTGTTGCCTTTTAATAGAACCAGAGGCCCTACCTGGTGGTCGGTGAAAATGTATATAAGTGGGTCGAATAGGCTAAAGAGCTGTCTGTTTTGGTTCTTATTTTGTAGTTTTATGTTTCTTGAGAGGGCAAGACAATCATTGTTCCTATTCCACAAATGAAGTTTACCACTGTAGTGCTTTCTGCGATTTGCTTGATTTCGAGTGCTTTTGGTGCTCCCACTGATACCACTGCTGGGGATTTGAAGATTCCTTCGGAGGCCATTGTTGGATTTTTGGACCTGGCTGAGGATAACGATGTTGGCGTGGTTCCCTTCTCGAATGGGACTTCTACGGGACTGCTGTTTGTGAACACCACGATTCTTCAGGAGGCCAGCGAGGAATCCGCAAGTTTGGACAAGAGAAGTGCAGATGCCTGGCACTGGATCAGCCTGAGGACGGGGCAGCCCATGTACAAGAGAGAGGCCGATGCGAATCCTTGGCACTGGATCAGCTTGAGGACCGGACAGCCAATGTACAAGAGAGACGCCAACGCAGAGGCAGAGGCAGACCCTTGGCACTGGATTAGTCTGCGTACGGGCCAGCCCATGTACAAGCGAGATGCAAATGCGGCACCTTGGCACTGGATCTCGCTGCGCACAGGCCAGCCAATGTATTGATCAAGCGAACGTTTACAACTCATATGAATTGCTCAAGGGTAACGACTTATGGGATTTATTTCTACAACACACGACTGCATAGTTTCATAGCACCTAAATAATTAGTCCATACCGGTTTCAGCGTAAAACATTTGTACAGAATCTCTGCCCTGATAGCACACAGGGCCCATTGATCACTAGCGGAAGTCTGCGGGAAGCGGTCCATATCACCCGAACCACGACCGAAATAGGTCTGTGAAGAAGGCTATGATTCTGGCGAGCACATCCTTGTACTGTTCAGGGTTGCTTTCCCGGCCGCTCACCGCAGTACCCACTGTCTCGGGCCTCTGTGAACCCTCGACAACCTGTCTTTCGTCCTCCGCATCCGAATGGTTCACCAGCACCGCCGATCCGCCAACACACTCATCTTTATCATCTGCAGCCTGCCTGCCCACGCTCGTTACGCTATTCTTCTCGCCTGGAGCCTTCAAAGATGGCACGGGACTCTCCGGACCCTCAAAATCGACCTCTGCTTCTTCAATCTCGTCCTTCCGCGTGAGTAGCTTAACGTTATTCTCATTGGAGTGTTCGTCCACCTCTTTTGGATAATCCTCATCGGTAAACCACGTCCCATTGTCGTCGATGAACTTGAAATGTACTTTTCCCGTGTCTGATGGTAGCTTTCCAGGATCGAGAACGTACTCCCACAGACCATCTTTGCGGTTCTTGACCATGGAGAGTGGTTCCCAGTCGCTGAAATCGCCTGCAATCTTCAGATTGTGGAAGTTGTCAGGCGAGTGACCATATATGATCTTCATCATCGCTGACCCAATTTTGACCTCTGTTGTTACTGCAACTCCCAAGGAACACCAATTCTTCGCACAGCTGATATACCAACTACCAAAGCCAACACTTAGACCTAGCTGATCGACTGATTCAGGCCTGGTGAGTGCTAATCAGACTCCTTGGCTTCCAACCTTGTGCCCCTTGAAGCAGCAAGTGCAAGGGACCCCCGCGCGCACCGTTGCTAGCCCACCAAGAACACGCATAATGATGAACATAGGGAGCTGGCAAGCGATGCGAGGGATTGTAGGCCCCGAGTGGGTGGTCGCCGCGCTTTGCCATCGTACGTACTATATACAATCATTAGCGTCTCTGATGGGGGATCGTGCCGCAGCGGTCCTTGCCGAAATTGATTCTCAGATCTTGGAACGACGGGTTGGACTTGATCTTGTCTATGGCGAGAATGGCGTTGCTTATGTTCGTGTAGTTGATGAAGCAGCAGTTTCTCTCCGGGAGGAAGTTGATTTGCTCGACTTCGCCGAACTCTTCGAAGACTGCGCGCAGGTTCTCGGCGGTGAAGATCGGATCTGGTCTCTTGCTGTCCTGTTCGAAATCGATGTTCCCCACGTAGACGTTCCTGGAGGCGCCGTTACTGACGGCCAACGCGAGGGCGTTCTGCAGTGGGCCCGGGTGTTTGCCCCACCCCACTCGACAGCGTCTCTTCTGTATGGTGATGCCGTGCAGGGAACTCATCGCGTAGAACTGAGCGGCCGCGGTCGGATCGATGAACGTGACGAAGCAGACATGTCGATCAGATAGCACTTTGATCGCTTGTAGTATCCCCCCGCGGACCACGTTGCAGATCTCCTCAATCTTGACGTCTTTTGGTAAGTTCCCCAGATACACAGTTCTGTTCCCTAGATTGTTAGGTCCGCCTGCAGAAGTGGCTATGGCGGCTGCCGCGGCAGACTGTTGTAAGAGAGCGTTGGAGATCATCTCGTAGTCGTTAAACTGTGCAGACTTGTCCATCCCGGGCTGGATGCCGAGGAACTGTGCTGCATTATGCTGTTGCGTCTTGGTGATGAAGGCACATCTGTCCTTTCCATAAAATATTTTCTTGTTCTGATAGTATGAGTTTGTGCTAGCCAAATTCGCTACTACTCTGATCGCACTCATGATAGAGGCGAAATGAATGAATGCAATGCCCTTCTCTGCGACGATTTTGATGCAATCAATTTCACCAAAATCCTGCAGGTCAGCTCTCAACTTGTTCTCTGTTATCTTTTCCTCGTTAGGATTTGCCCCCACCTGTGGTGCAATATCAGCGTCTGTATTGAGTTGCCCTATATAAACATTTCTTGTGGCACCATCACTAGCGACAGCACTGGCCACAATCGGATCGGTCGGTGTGGGCTTCCCCCAACCAATCTTGATGTCTCTGCCATCAATATGCAATCTCTTTAGTACGGCGTCGGAGTGAAACAGTAAAGCGGCACTTTCATCTACAAATGTGAGAAATGCACACATCTTCTCAGGAAGTATCCGTACTTCTTCCACCACTCCGCTGCGGACATGGTCTAATAATGCTTTGATCGTGAGCGCAGGAGGGATATTACCCAGATACACGGTCTTACTTGGCGCGTTCGTAAAGATATGTGGACCATTAAGTTGACCGCCGTTTGGTAAAATGGAGTTGGCGCTCGCCACTGCCGCAGCCATCGCAAAGTTATCCTCATTTCTGGACAATCCCGCTGAATAGGGATAATCGCTTCGCGAGTAATGTGACGATACCGTCGAGAACTGACTAGATGGGTATTCATCGAGATTTCGATTCAGTCCAAATCCAAATTGCTGTTCGGGAATCCCCTGCTTCTCATTGGCACCCATGGAATTTATATCATGCATGGAAGTACTACTCACACCACTTGGCTCAAACCTTTGCTGAGGCAAGAATTGGTCTGCCCTATAATTTACTGCATCTCTAGGCCACGACATATGGTTCCCACTATGTCTAGATGGCAATACCTCTCCCGACTCGAATGCAGAATAATCTGTCTGTGGTAAGTTTTGATTCTGCACGTCGGACGCAAAGAAGTGGTTTGTGTTATTCCTGTAAGAACGCATAGCGGGCGATCCTTGAATATTTGATCGATTCTGACGCGATGCGAAGACAAACTTGTCAATATATTCAGGCAACTGTAGAAACTGTCCGAGACGAAAAGCCAGAAGGAAGTCGGACTCTAGCCAAACGTAATAAAGTCCCTTAAGTGAAACTCGGTAACTTTCGGATGGAATCAAGGCACCAACAAAGAGCTCTTGAAAGACCTGAAAGACTCAATTGAGGTATCTAAATGCAGTTGCAAGTACTCGAATTCCAGAACCAAATAAGAAAGCAACTCGATCCACTAAAGATTGTTTCTGTGATTGAAACCGCGGAATTGTATCAGGCTGCCAGCAACCCGCCTTCTTCCTTGGCGGATCAAATATGGATGAAATTTGGGAACTAAATGGCTCTCCCGTACAAATTTTTCAACTGACTTAGAAGTCATATGGAACGATGCCCAAAACAGATCATTAGGTGAGACTGATATCTGTATCGGACTCAGATGAGGGCTGCATGGTTGGTGTGGGCTCGGTTTCTGTATCAGCATCGGTCTCTGATTCTGAAGCCGACTGCGGTTGTGAATGAGCTTCGGTTGAATCGCTTCCCCGGGTGTCAGTTTCTGACATTTCTTGCTGAGAATCTTGCTTGACGGCTGGCCTTTTAGGACTGGGGGTTCTGCTTGGTGTCTCTTCCTTCACTTTGGTTATGCCGAAGAATTGGAAATCTTCATCGAAGTCGTCCGCCGCTGGTCCAACTTTTGGCTCTGGGAAAAGATTCTTCTTTGGCAGCTTCCTTCTGTTATCTTCCTTCATCTGCTCCACTCTGATTTTCCTCTTTCCCGGGGAGATCAGTTGTGAGACTGCTTCTTTCACATTCTTGTTAATGATCTCAGAGTCTGAGATGTCACCAAGACTTAGCGAGATATTCCTCGTCTTCAGTTCATGCTCCAATTGGGCAATCTTTCTCTTCTTTTCATTCAGTAAGCCTAACACAACACCTCTTGTTTTGTTGTCTCGATCCTCTCGTAGTTGGTCCAATTTCTCTCTTTCCTCCCGCATGGTCTCTACCAAGGCCTCTAGCTCGCTTGCTCGCAGTGTGAGAGCACTTACAGCATCGTTAGACTGGCAAAACGATGTGAACAGCCTACTAGTCATCTGGAACAAGTCGACTTCCCCCTGAGTGACAGCTTCCAACTCCAACTCGGCAATCTTCCTCACTATCCCGCTAGATACCAGCTCCATAACCAGGAGCCAAGTCTTGCCCTCGGAGGCGTGACACACCCACCTCGTAAACTCGACACACCCTTTCAAAGAGCCGAACTGAACCCGATGACCAGTCAACAGCTTGACCAGTTCGTGCCAGATGGCTTCCCGCAACACTTCCTTCTCCTCTTGACCTCCAGCAAACACTGTCAAGTCCTTGCAGCCAAATCCTCGCCGTATATGAATCTCATTCCCTTCACTGACGACAACTTCCTCGACCTTGAGCTCTGTGACCTCCTTTTCGCTCGCGGGCAAAGCTCCCTCGCCGAGATCGCACTCACACAGTACAACGTCTCCCTCTGTCTCCTCACCAGTAGCAGTGGCCACTGCTATACAGCTAACAAACTTCATCCATCCTTATCCCATACAATTAGCCGCTGTTCAAAGCTGGTGGCGTCACTAGTGGCTTCAAGTTAAGACCTTCTGGGCGCTTAAATCTTCACCAAAGGCGGGTAACCAATTCATCTAAAGCATATCGAATTATAGCTGAGTCAGGCTCATCGCCAATACTAAAGAGAGACTAAAGAGCTGCTGTCGAGACCATTTTGGGTCCTGCTGCGAGAGGTATAGACGTGCGAAAATGGGTCTGAGTATAGCAAACAGCCAGGAGATGGGGATGCCGCCAGAATACGAGCTAGAGAATCCACAGCCGGAGCACTGTCCTGGCCCTGAGTCAGAGTCTGCTGGAACGGGAGACGCCTGCAACGGTTGTGCTAACCAGAGCATTTGTGAAAGTCTACCGAAGGGCCCAGATCCCGATATTCCAGCGATAGTAGAGAATCTATCGAGAATCAAGCATAAAGTACTGGTACTGTCGGGAAAAGGCGGTGTTGGGAAATCGACGTTTACGACCATGTTGAGTTGGGCTTTGTCTGCTGATGAGGATTTGCAGGTAGGAGCCATGGATTTGGATATATGTGGACCTTCGCTACCTCACATGCTGGGCTGTGTCAACGACACAGTTCATGAATCGAATGCTGGATGGACACCTGTGTATGTGGCAGATAATCTTGCGACGATGTCAATTCAATTCATGCTTCCTGAAGATGATTCAGCGGTGATATGGAGGGGATCGAAGAAAAATTCGCTGATTAAGAAGTTCTTGAAAGACGTGGACTGGGATTACTTAGACTACCTCATTATAGATACTCCACCAGGGACGTCTGACGAACATATATCCATTAACAAATACATGAAGGACTCGGGGATTGATGGCGCCTTGGTGGTGACTACTCCACAGGAGGTGGCATTGCTAGACGTGAGGAAAGAGATTGATTTTTGTCGAAAGGCAGGCATAAAAGTTTTGGGACTTGTCGAGAATATGAGTGGGTTTGTATGTCCAGGCTGTAAAGGACAATCGCAGATATTTAAACCTACTACAGGTGGTGGTAAGGCTCTTTGTGATGAGTTGGGGATCAAATTCTTGGGATCCGTGCCCTTAGATCCTAGAATTGGCAAATCCTGTGATAACGGCGAGAGTTTTCTGGACACTTATCCGGATAGTCCTGCTTCTAAAGCAGTTCTCCAAGTCGTTGAATCGCTACGAGATGCGGTCGGGGACTTGTAGGGTGTATACGTAAAAATACAAATGCATTGACTGTTTATTGACTTTTATAATTGATAAAATAGTGCACGGCAAGAAGCCTTGAACTGCCGAGCCACTATTTTAGTAAGCTCTCGAGGTATTTTTTCTCCGGCTGCCCCAACGGCAGTCTTAGTAGCTTATCTTTATAAGTATCAATCTTGTCTCCTTTGTTTTGTTCCAAGACTGTTGCTGCGACATCCTCTGAAATTATATTACAGCAAACTGGAATTGCTCTGTGTTCTTTATGAGCCTCGTAAAGTAGACTTACACCATTCAACAGAGAATCTAGAAGTTGATTATCTGTGTCTTTGTTTAGCTTTAACCGCAGATAACTGTCATATACACCAAGTCCACTCGACCATCTCTTCATTTCAGAGGCTGGGAAGCTTGATAATAGTTTCTGAAGTGTGGTCAAGTCGTTTTGATCTTTTCTTGTCCCGCTGATAATCAACATGGGCCCAACCGACTCGACTACGACTCTCTCAGCGTCGTCAAAGGCCACAGCCTTGATCAAACTTTGGGCCTCGGCAAGGAAATCTCCATCATATCTGTGTTTTAGGGCTGCTGCTCTTTCAATCAAACCCGCTGGGATGTTCAATCTCTGTAAAACATCTTTATTGGTAGCAGAAGTAAGTCTTGAAATCTCACGGTACACTATTGACTCGATCTGTTGCCCAGCAATACTATCATCCGAAAAGAAGCTGGCCGCAAACAGAGCTTCTTTATGCAGCTGACAAAATCTCAGCTGTCCAATGTAATCGAAAGTGAGTTCATCATTAATGTCGTCGGAAATCATCCCTTGATAACCAGACCTGAGGATTTGAGCAATGTACCAGGGCAAACTATAGTCTAGAGGTGCCACGACGTTCTTCAATTCTTCAAATGTAGACTCGATTGGACTCTGTGAACTGTAGAGCTTAAAGATGGTAAAGTTGATGTTGGGTTCTTCCGACACAGAGGATTCAAGAGAAGATGCAATAAGTTCCCTCAATGACAGCTCATCAACTTTTCCATAGAAGAGGTTCGCACCTAAAAGTGACAACCAATCAGTGGCTTCCTTCAAGCGTCCGTTCAGAAGCTCTATCTTGACTCCATTACCAGCAAGCAGCTCATATATTCTCGCAATGGCGGGACTCACTCTCTGTCCACATGAGCGCCATCTTTCCAATTGCCCAGTAGCAAGGTCGCGAATTCGAGGGTCATTAGAGCCCAACGATGAGAGTAAAATAGCCAAATGTCCGTTTTGAGATTTAATTGCCATCTTACAGGCACTCGAAACATCGTTTTTCAGCAAATGCAGGAAAATAATATCAAGAGCATCCGTTTCTGTCTTGAGTTGAGCGTCAATTTCATCTTCAATTTGTTCGACAATCCATGAGCATATTTGCTGATGCCTTTCTTCCTTTAGCAAGATTTCTTCTATTGCAGGGTCTCGAACTTCATAGTTTAGTTTGATCGCATCAAAGAGTACTGAACAAAGACTCCAAAGTGTGTACTCAGGACTTGATATGTCGCACAAATCTGCCACGTCTCTGAACTGCAATTGACTACTCGTTACCCTTGGATATTTGTTTGTCTGTCTCTCAGCAAATGCGCACAAATTGAAGTGTTTGGTGAACAAAGAATCAACAAAAAGCGGGTTCCTTAGAGACTTTGCTGAAACAAATTTGCTCTGGATACCGGCTTTGCAATTTGCAGCCTTCACTAATAAAGACGAGTCGGAAGAAAACTTGGCGAAATTATGGTTCACCAACCTTCTGTCCTCTTGTGCTTTCTTCTCCTGTCTCAAATTCTCGTTAAACTCACTGAAGAGAAGCTCAATGTCGGCGATACTAGACGTCGAAGGACCATTAGCTGTGTCAGTAAAGACAGATTTTAGATTGGAGCCAGCAAGTTTCAATTGTTCTACCCAATCATTTGATGTTCTAAAGGCAGGTTCAGTGATCATACCTTCGAAGTCTGATTCATTGATATCCGGTTCATAAGGTTTTTCCTCCACAAGTAAATCACTTTCTTGGGCGGAATCGAGGTCTAGATCACCATGATCAACTTGTGAGAGGTCTGCTAAATCCCTTTGTATTATTATCTCATGAGGCACAAAATTGTCATTTTGACTTTCGAATGCGCCTGGTATGACTTGTTGAGCCTGATTGGATTGAGCTAAGGATCTTCCGGCCTTTGGGTAGTTGAAAGTTTCGTGGATGGACTTTGATGCGGCTGCATCCCCCACCTCTTTTTCATCTATTTCTGCATCTTCTTCATTTGTCAGGCCCCATATACTAAAGTGATTAACCTTAAAAGTCCACACTCCACCAAACGGGTTGTAAGAAACGAAACTCATGTTTCTGATGCTTTTTAATCTTCTAACAAGGATTTGTACTTCATTGAAATTGTTCTCATTTTTTAGTTGTTTTTTGGAACTCTTATCGACAGGATATACATTCTCCAGGGAGATAATCGCGGGCACATTTAAACCACATCCCACCGGCGGTTTGCTTGATTCTTCTGAGTAGACTTCTACAGTCTTATTTGGATTGAATATGACCACTTTACCAAACAGCTCGGTCTTGAAGTCTTTTGCAAAGGCCGTGAGGTCGACGTCATATTGGAATGTAATTGATCCATAACCCTTCCGACCAATCAAAAAATTGGGCACAGCGCTTAGCTGTTCTTCGGTGAGACTTGATAATTGTTCGGGAGAAGGCGAGCACCAATATCCTGAGTTATTGTCTGGAATGTACTCGTGCGCATTGCCTTCACTCCCGTTGTTTTGATCAAGTAAATCAGTTTCCTTACTGACAGGATACGTCTTTGGCGTTGGGTCAGGGTTTTCATTATCACTGACCATTTCTTCGGCCGAATTACACTTTTCATCGTCATTTTGCTCGTCAACAGACTTAGTTGCGGCCGGCTCACCAGTGAATAGTTTCATTTTCTTCGCTATACTTCTACCTGGATCAATCTTTAACTTCCGCATATCTGATACACTTCCTCTTTGCAATGAAAGTGGAGTGAATCCCGTTGAAGATAGCACATCTTTTTGTTTAGACGAGGAACCTCGCGAACGAGACTTGTTTTTTGAACCAAACGTGTTTTGGTCCTGCAGGCTCCATTGTCCCTCAGGCGATGGAGAGAAAATACCCTGTGTAGATGACATGTTGGGAGCACTTTGCAACCTTGCGCTCAACTTGTTTATTAGACTAGACTTAGATGTGGCTGGTAGCGCAGCTTGAGGTGCCATCGTGCTCGAGGTCGCTGACGAAACAGAGTAATTTCTTCTACCGGATGTCACAGAGCCAGACGTGACACTTGTCGTGGACCCTGCTGATCTATCGAACGCAGGCTTTCCACCACTTGTGGAAGCTGTGATGGAAGCTGGCATGGTTGAAACCGACATTGGCATGCTACCAACATTTAGTCCGTACGGATTGGATGGTGGTTGAGATGTAACAGAGTTTAATGCGTTGTTGTTCAACGAAAAGTTTGCCTGAAAATTGCCCTGTGACTGCTGGTTACCAAACAGCCCTGGGTTAGCAGATGTGTTATTACTCAAAGGTAATCCACCAACTTTTTGGCTTGAACCAAACAAACCAGTTCCTCCATTAAGTTTGCTCCCAGACATCATGTTCCCGGATGGTGTACTATTGCTCCTCCCAAACAATCCACCACTACCACTGGTTGCCGTGTTCTGACCTAATATCGAGCCATTCGTCTTATTTAACGCATTAGTACCACCAAATAACCCTCCTGTAGTATTGCCAGCCTGTGTCTGGGTTCCCCCGAATAGTCCATTTCCACTTGTCTGGTTGTTCAACAGCGACACTGAAGGACTAGGAGTACTAACTCCTGCTGCAGAGTTGACATTTCCGAAAAGATTCTGTTGTCCTCCAGCTTTGAATGGTTTCTGTAAAGAGTTGTTTGCTGGAGTAGGCGTTGAAGTTGGTGTCGAGGTATTGATATTATTGAACAATGATCCGCCGCCAGAGGTATTCTTGTTGAACATGACTACCAATTGACAACAGTCGAATCTTCAATAAGATGCCAATGGTCCGTACGACGATCTAAGGAGGGGAAACGCACAAGCCTGTCCTTTATTCGATGTTCGACTTGTTTGTTGTTCGCGACTTTCCAAAATTTTTTCTATAGAAAATAGTATATACTAAACCATGAGAAACCGTGAACAGAGGGACTTGAAGGTTTCATAGCTACCAGGACCAATTTCAGCACGGAATTGCGACCTGGCAGATGCCCAATCTTATTCTGTGAGTGGAGCATCTTCACACGATTCAGCGCTGTGAATTATCTTAGCCGAAAATCTGTGTTCGTCCTAGTATGCGCGATTCGGCACCTGTCCATGTTTTGGTGTGTTATTCTGTAAGCGTGTCTCAGTTCTGATTACAAAGTGGTGGAATATACCCCTTCCACTACTATGTTGATACCATTATGCTTCCTCACAGCAGTGCTCTCGACTCATTGGCTGAAAAATCTGAAAAGACAACTCTTGACTCGATAAACCAGGGCAGGATTTTGGCCACCTTTCTCACAAATGCAGTAGGATTTGTAGATGATTGACCGTTCTGAATAACGGTTCTCTTCAAACGAAGATCCCCGGTTCCTCCCATTGCTGCATTGAAGAAGTCCTTCAAGTGCAGATAGTAAACTGTTTTGGAGTTTGTATTGAGCTCGAAGTCTTTAATCTCCAAAACTCTGACACTATGAATGAGTTTAATACTGACGGGAAACAGTAATCGGAGTAGCGTATATGATTTGATCAAATCTTTCGATCGCTTGGCGCTCTCTAGGTAAATCGATAAAATCCCTGTCGGCGATACGTCAGAGCTGCCTTTGAGGGTTTCTTCGTAACAGTAGTCAAAGATAAACGTCACGTCGGTTGAACCCTTGACAGTGTATGGTTTGGGTGTAGTAGTAGTCACATTGGAAAGGTTTATTGTAAGATTTCGCAGGACATCCAGCCATGTAAACCTGAAAGTTAATTCAGAGTTTTTATATTGTACAAATTCAACTCCGGATATGAGGCTCAGCATGTCAAGTTTGGCACCATATTTCTTGATATCATACTCACTAAAGATCAGTTTCTTGGTTTTCTTCAAGCTCGACTTGCTTAGGAGTTTGATTTCGTTCTTGAGCGCTAAAAGTTCAACTTTTTTGCTGGCTATTTTCTTCTTTAGATTGTCGTTTTCCTCAGTCAAGGCTTGGAAATTTGTTGCATCGACCGAATGAAGGGCCATTTGTTGTTTCAGCAGTTCCACTTTCAGTTTTTCGTCGAGTCTTTTTTCTTTCTGAAATGCCTCTGGTGGAAGCTCTTTGAGGAACATGATCTCTTTCCTGATAGCCTCTCGCAGTGCTATTGCTTGAGATCGTATTTCCCGGGCCTTGGTCAGTTCTGACTCAACTTTGGCATTCTCTTCACGTACTAAGGCTAGGTTTTCCTCAAGGACGATCTTGATACTATTCAGATGTTGAAGCCTCCATTCATACCATGACTTTCTTGCTTTCAATTTGGAAAAACTCTTTACTAGTTGCAATTGCTGATTCATCGATTGTTTGATATCGTTGCTAGAGTTAAAATATTCGCTCAGCAATAGCGGAGGTGGCGATGAAGCATTTATTTGATGATCCAAGTCCTCAAACTGTTTCTTGGATTGTTCAATTCGATGCAGAAGCTCCTTGCAGATAAACGCATTCATCTCCAAGACTGGGGTATCCAGATACAATATGTTAAGCACTTGATTAAGCCGTAGGTTCTGTGGTTGCGACGTTTCAGTCGCCTCGAATATAACTGGCTTTGTACTTTTCTCCAGAAGCTCTGTATCGATGAAGAATGATATCCCGGTGCTTTCCATAAAGTCATGCAAAGAGTAAGATTCCTGTCCCTCGGATTCTGTAGCATGTAGCTCTATTGAGTGGAGTTTTATAGGCGATAGTTTCTCCATCATTGAAAGTTCCATGTCTTGCTCCTCTGAATCGTTGGACGCAGGTTCGACTTGGATAGGTCCATTAAGCTTGCGTCTCTTGCTGCTCGGTGGAGTTTCTGGGGCTCTAGTATTTGGTGTATTTGGTTGCGGCTTGTAACTATGGACTTCTGTTATCTCCATGGTCGATTGTTCTGGGACTGCCTTGGTCGAAGGGTCCTGCACCGCAGTAAACTCCATGGTTTCCTCCCGTTCCGTGGTTGGAAAATTATCATGCCTAGGAAACAATTGTGTAATCTCCATAGAGACTTCTTGATCAAATACAGGCTTATACGGAACGACCACAGGTGACGTTAAATCCATAGAAACATCCGCAATATCACCCAATTGCTCGTCGTTCTGGGTGGAAGTGACAAAAGTCTCGTTGGTCCTCCTTCTAGGTTCTCTCAGGCTTTTCTTCGTCTCCGGTACGAGGTCAAAGCTATGTAGAGTAACATCTGGCGCAAATGATACCCTTCTATTCACCTTGTCCTGCAAGGCCAAAGTGTTGATTCTCGACGTCGTGCTGTTCCCATCAAGTATTTCTGCCCTAGAGACGATCTTATTTGGCAATTGGACTTCCCCAGGTGCTGAGAATGACGAGTCAGCAGCCTGACCTTGTTGTGGTGTATCTGTGTTCTGACTAGACTTCAGGATACCTTTCGCAGGAGCACCCATGACACTGCTTCTCTTGCTCGATGCATTGGGAGTACCAAAATCATCGGAGCAATTCTTTTCGGCCATATCACTGTCCAGATGGATGTTTGTCATGGATGTTTACCAAATAACAGTCGCTTCGCAGCTTAAGTAAACAGAGCTACAAACACCTGAAAAGCTTAGCCGATGATCGCTGCGATCGACTGGATGCTGAGATTCAGTCGCAATGACCTCAGATGACTTGACCAGTGCTATCTGTTTTGTGTCTAGTTGCTTATGCAACGGTCATACTGCTCTGCTCTTACAAGCGATTTAAAGATCTATCGAGAGCATCTCGGGGCAATTTCGAGTACAAATTCTAACCAGTAAGCTTTATAAACTTACACAAGAACGTTGATTTGCTGCTAATCGTTTTTAGCCTCCGGACACAAGCGTGGTGCTAAATGAGCTCCAATCATCTGGGAAAAGGCAAGAAATACCCCAAATCATATGGATCTCCTATAGCAAGTGACCTGGCGGCCATGGGAGCCCTTTGAAGCTTAGAATTGTCGATACTAAAAAGAGTTTATAAGCGATGAGCTTCCAGGAAGACGCGCATTAAGACCGGCCATAGTGGAAAATTGAAAAGTTCACCTCTGAAGAACAGAGTCTGAATTGATGAAAGCTGAACAATTCGAAGTCCCACAGTATGCTGCCGACTCGGAAAGCTCTAGTGAGTCCGACAGCTCGTTCGGCACAGAGATTTCTTCCAAGGAAATCACGGTAAGCGTGGGCCTGGAGGAATACGAAGACGATGGAGACGAGAAGCTCTTGGGAACAGTGAAACGCAATTTCTCTATTACTGAAAATGATAATTGCTATTTTATCGATCCTGAACATGACACAATACTCGTGGGCTTGAGCGAGAAGCAGAAGATATATATATCCGGTGTGTTTAAGCTGCAAGTGGTGAAAGGTGGGATTGTGCACAACAATGTACATTTCAATGCTTCGAGTGAGCAATTCAACGTCTGGAACCCACTTTGTAACTCGATACCTGCGATTCAGAGCTCTTTTTATGCCGGCTGGGAGGAAAACGTACCGGTAGAGGGCAGATACAAAACGGTGGTCTTGCAGGATCTGAAGTATTATTCATGTGTGATAAAAATTCAAAATGGGTCTGTCGAGGGCCTCACGGATGCCGGTGAACTTTTTCCAGACGTACGATGCATTTGGAAAACAGCAGACTGTCAAAAGTTGAGTCTTACGTCGGACAATTGTACTTACTGCATCTTGAGAGAAGGTGTAGATCCTTTCATTCCTTTGAATATTACCAACGAGTGGTCAGAGGCCATCGAAAGATTAAACGTCGTGCATAAGAGTTCCATGCATGATGCGAGGATGATGGTGATAGGAGGTAAAAACTCTGGCAAATCGACACTGCTGCAATTGCTCTCGGAGAATTTCCTTTTCAACAACAATAATCAGACTTCGGACAACGAATTGTTATACTTGGATCTGGATCCCGGCCAGCCAGAGTATTCAGACCCTGATTGCATATCTTTGACTCGCATACACAGGAACTCAAGGGTCTTCGGGAGACATCTGGGACAGCCACGCTTTGATACTTTGCGCCAGCACTACGTAGGATCGAGTTCCCCTCAAGAGGTATCGAGCTTCTACCTGGGATGTATCAGCGACTTGATTACTCACCTTGAAGAGCTTAATGAGATGAGCACTTCGCTGGTCAATCTGCCGGGATGGATTAAAGGTTTTGGCTTGAATATCATGAATCACATCCTTTCCATTTATAAACCGACCCACGTCGTTGTTTTGGAATCAAAAGGCTCTAAGAGGCATCTGGGCGACCTAAAGCTAGACCTTACGTTCAATTCGTCATCTCGCTCTAACTACAAACCCGTCATCAGTACGATAAATGGAGTTTCGACTAACCCTGATGATTTCAGGTTCCAAGCGCCACAAATAAGAACTTTCAAGACTTTGGCATATTTCCACAGGAGAAAGGCGCTTGGATCGAATCTCTCGTATGACTTTTCACCGCTCCTCGTGAAAGCACCGCTGCAGATTTCGTTCGGATCTTCAGGTATTCAAGGCTTCAAATTCCCTGAAGAGTTTGCTGGATTGCATGAGAAAGATATTAGAACAGCCTTGGAAGGGACGATTGTGGGGCTCTACAAGTCGGAGACGAACTTGAAAGAATTGGCGACTATGAAAGGCCCGTACCCCATTTTAAATTACAAGCCGGTGGGAGCTCAATTTGTCTCGTTAGCTCTTATTCATTCTGTTGACCCTGAGAGCATGTTTTTGAATCTGTTTTTGCCAGAAACCCATTTGAATTATGTAACAAATGCTTCGCAGGATTCATGGCTGATTATTCGAGCCAGAACAGAGACGCCATTTTGTGAGCTTTTGCCAAGAAACAATGTCGTTTCTGGTGAACGCATTCCATACATCTCCTTCGACCTCAGGAAAAAGCATGAACATGTTTGGAAAGTCCGAAAGAATGTCATGAGGAGGGGACACCACATCAAATGATAAGCTCATTTGATCAATTCGCATCTTTTCGTGATAATCATGACTCAGGAGGCAATTTAAATTGCCGTAACTTCTCTATTAATGCATTATAGAAGACCAACACTATTTATTGTTTATTACTCGCGAGGTCTTCGCCCTGTAACTCTACTTCATCGATCCAGCCCATCTTCTTATTCAGCTTGTCATACTTTAATCTGTCCTTTTCGCTCACAGATGGCTTTAGTTTTGTCAGAGCACTCGTGAAATCTTTCATGGTAACAAGAACCTCGTCCTCAGATATACCAACGCTTAGATCCTCAAATTCCTTGTCGAGGTCATTATCCAGCACCGAATATATCTTCTCTGTTTTGAAAAAACTTCTCTTAAGAGCCAGCACTGATGCCTCTCTCAATAATGCTGCAATGTCAGCACCTGAGAAGTTTTTACAACGTTCATTCGAGACAATGTCTTCAAGATTGACATCTGAAGCCAATGGGGTACCGTTTGAAACTGTAAGTGTTTTGATAATGTCAAGCTTTTCTTGAGCATTAGGTAACTCGATGAATAGGGTCTTATCCAATCTACCAGGTCTTAACATCGCCGGATCGATCATATCAGGTCTATTTGTGGCACCGATGACGAATATGCCTCGTCTATCGTTCAATCCATCTAGTTCTGTCAACAAAGTGTTCACCACTCTCGACGAGGATTCAGATAAGGAAGCATCTCTTCTAGGAACTAGTGCATCCAATTCATCAAAAAATATTACACATGGAACTGATGCACGGGCCCTACTGAAGACTTGCCTGATGGCTCTTTCCGACTCTCCCACATACTTGTTTAAAAGCTCTGGTCCCTTAATCGAGATGAAGTTAGCCCGCGACTCATTGGCTACTGCTTTTGCCAAAAGTGTCTTACCGCAACCGGGAGGACCCCACAATAGCACACCGGCTGGAGCGCTTATACCCACTTTCTCGTAGAGCTCTGGTCTCTTGATTGGTTGGACAATGGCCATATTTAGTTCTATTCTGATCTTGGAGAGGGCACCAACATTGGCCCAAGTAACATCGGGGACAGTTGCGAAACCTTCTCTTTTGGCAGTTGGTTGTATTGTCGGTAGTGCCTTCAAGAAATCCTCGTACTTGATTGATAAATTCTGTAACTGCTCTTCATTCAATGGTTCTGGGAAATTTTGGATGAATTTTTGTATTGTTGACAAAGGAATAGGATCTATCATGTTTGGAGTGTTCTTAAGTGCGTCCTGTTCAGATGCGCTCAAGGACTGGTCGACATCCATCTGACCATCAGATGGCAGCAAATCAGTGTATTGCTGGAAGATTCTTTTGATAGCGCAAGTCCCGGCAGCCGTTATCAAAGCTTTCAAATCTGCTCCAACAAAACCTGGTGTCAACTTTGCCAGTTTGACAAAGTCTATAGTACCGTCGACTTTCAGGTGACTAGACATCTTTTTCAAGATGTGTATTCTCGAAAGCTCATTCGGCACATTCAAACAAATTTCTCGGTCAAATCTTCCTGCTCTTCTAAGAGCTGAATCTAAAGAGTCAGGTCTATTGGTGGCACCTATGATTATAACAGGTTTTCCGTTGGTTTTCTCCATCGAAATCTCGTCCATAGAAGTAAGCAATTGAGCCACAATTCTCCTTTCCATTTCTCTTTGAGCACCACCGTCACGCTTGGGAGTGATGGCGTCAATTTCATCAAAGAAAACCAAGCAAGGTGCCAAAGATTTGGCCTCTTCAAACAACTCTCTCAGCTTCTTTTCACTCTCACCTGACATCCCGCTAACAATAGAAGGAGCCGAAACGGGAATGAATGGAACTTGTAGTTGTCCTGCGAGCGCATTGGCTATGGAGGTTTTACCACAACCTGGAGGACCATGTAAAAGAACTCCTCGTGGAGGTTCCACACCGGTGGATTCAAAAATCTCCGGATGCAATATGGGCAATCCTACGAGTTCCATAAGCTGTGCGATAACATCATCCATACCTCCCAAAGAGTCTAAATTGGTTGTGGGCGGCGTCCTATCTTCCTTAACCTTTTGCCTCTTTGCCTTACCGAGGCTTACATCCTTTGTCCTCTTCTTTGCCTGCTGTGAAGTGCCATCGACTTCCGAGGTTTCCCCAGATGGGGCAGGTTTAGCCGTGGTATCGTCCTTGACCGCCCACTGATTAGTTATGCTCTTGTTGAAATCGTTATTGTCCTGCACAGGCATCAGGTTATCAGTTTTAACAGGCGGCTCAACAGTATCGTCCTTGTAGCTTGAATAGCCATCAAACTCGGCCGCCTCCTCGTCTATAACCTGCTTCAAGACTCTCTCGATGGATTTTTGCAGGATGACTTTCTTGACTCTTAGCATGGAGAGATCCTTCGATTGACAAAAAGTGAAGATCTCAGGCACAGCGAGATCCTTAGCAAAACACAGAGTTTCCAATTCTTCATTCAGCGCATCCCCATCATCGGACATCGACCTCTTCTTGTCCAGCGATTTTTCCTCCAGCAACCGGTAAATGAGATCTTCGATCTTACCATCAAGTGAAGCCCGTTGGGGACCTTTTCTAGACGCTATCTTGACCATTGTGACAGGCCTCAATGAGGATACTTGTACTGATAATCGATAGAATAGAGGCTTATTGAGCTCATCTCATCTCATCTCCTGGACCATCTTGTTTTTTTTCCAAAATCGATCGCTATGAACGAGGATATTAGTTAAAGTATGCAAATGCTATTAGTAGTATTAAGTTAATTAGGTAGATGAGTTGGAAGTTGAATCCCTGTTATTAGAATCCATATTAGTCACCCCTGAGGAGTCGTCGTTGTTAGCGGCAGCCACTTGCTTCTCGTTTTCTTGCGGCTCCAATTGAGCTCTTTTTCTGTATTCAAGATACCAAGTATCGCGCAGTAAGATAACAATGATAGCGATGGGCGAGCACATCAGTCCCACGACAAATCCATATACAAGCTTCGTCACTTGAGGAGCCCAGCCATGAATTTCGTAGTCGTGGTTCCCGATGTTGGTACCAATGCCCGCCATGATTCCCATGGTTATCGGCCACACCCAAAACCATATCATGGCGGCTGTGATCATCGAGATGACCAATTTGCTCAGCAGCCAAGTAAATGCATTGAAGAATCTCGATCTATTGGGATATCGCGAAAATTGCTTGCGCAGGTAACTGCATAACGTGCGGTCATCTCGGGGGATGCCGTGTCGGACTTCAAATAGCCTCCAGAACAGCCTGTGAGTAGGTTCTTCGGGCAGTTCTATCTCAATAGGCAGCACCGGAGTGTTGCCCAGGTAGCAATCCCAGCCCACAATTAGCTCTTCACAGAACCACGTTACACCCACCTGGATAAAGACCGTCAGTGCACAATCACCGGACAGTGTGTTGGGAAACCCCCACAGCTTCACAAGCTGCGGATTATCGTGGTACATACCATAGGCGATTGCGAATTCAACACCACCCGAGATGATGCCACTAACCACACCGTGGGCTAGAAAGATATAACAAAAGTTGAACAGGAACGAGGAACGACCTAGCAACCCTGATCCCTTAGTTTCCACCATCTTGGATGGTCTCGGCCATTGAGATACCAAAAAATCAATAACGTTAAAACTGTAAACTGGATAGATCAGACTATATACCGCCAATAAAATGGTTCAACCGCAACGCGTGTCAACTAAACAGGAAATGTAATTGTTTGATTCGCATTGTTAGCTCATCTCGACCTTGAGTAATTTTTCAATAAAGGCGCGCTAAACGATTAGTAACCGAGAAAAAGCTTGATGATCAAGAGATGAAGCTGAAGTGCGTACAACTGTATCGGCTTATAAGCTGGACTCTTGGTGGGAGTAGACCTCTTGCAGAACGCGTAGGCAGGTTGGAGATGATCTTCAGACCTGATTGGTTATCCGAAAGTGAGTGTGCAAGCAATGTGAAGAGGGCTCGGTAGACTAGCAGTCTTGCCGAACTAGACGACGATTTGAGGATACCTCGAGAGGCGCTCTCTGGAGGGTGCTTTGGCATTGGTCTCTGGGACATCAGAGTATTCGTCTTCGAGAAGCAGACAGAACAGATAGTCCCTGATCAGGTTGACAGCGTCCAGTGTCTCATCGTAATCTTCGAGGTCGACGTTGTCCGCCAGATCTAGCGACGCCAATGCGCTTGCCACATCTTTATCATCACTCTTGCTGCTCTTGCCCGAACTTCTTTGGACAGAGCTGTAATATTGAGCCGGAGTGTTGAAATGGGGTACTCTTTCGTAAGTCTTGTGTCTTGGCATCAGTATAGGGACCGAGGGTAGCGACGGCAACATTGAGTTTCTGTCGTACGTGAATGGTGGTTCTATGGGGGGCAGAGACCTTACTTTAGGGTACGTGGAATGGCTCATGGAGCCGTGGAGCTGACCTGCAGTTAGACTCGCTGGAGTTGCCGTCATGGTTGGCTCTGTGTTGATCAATGGCTTCTGTACTTGCTGATAGGCTGTCTGACCTGGTCTGGCACCTATCATGTTGCTTGACAACGCGGAGAAGAAATGTGCAGCATTGGTAGTCGCTACTGGAGCGCTTCTTGGTAGGTTGTCGTCTGCTGCAATTGGTGGCAACAGGGTACTCAGTCTTGCCCCCAAATTCTGCGAGTAGATTGGTTTGTAGGAAGGCAATTCGTTGGTGACCAATTGTTGCAATGAGATGAGAGGCAAGGCGGTGTGACTTGGTGGAGTCGGAGAATGATTCAAAGGAGAAACAGCGCTGTCATTTCTGGTCATAGACTCTTTTTGACCCAATTCCTTCTTACCCACACGCTTGGAGCCGATCTTGGGGCCTCTTTTCTTCTTGAAGATGATATGGGACTCGATGTGCGTCTTCAGATGTTTCTTGAGATCCTGAGGTCTCTTGAAGTTCTTACTGCAGGTGGAGCACTTGAATGGTTTCAAAGCAATGTGAACCCTGATATGAGACGTGATATGGTCCCTCTTCTCGGTCTTGGCCTGACAGTCCCCCCATTTACAGTTCAACTGCAAGTTCTTCTGTGACTTGCGCCCCACGTGATCTTTGCACAAATGGTGGTATAGAAGCTCTGCCTGGTGATATACCTTCCCACAGCCGTCCCACTGGCAGACCAACTGGTCCTCTTCACATCCCGAAGACGTTTCACTCTGCGGAGTCCCCGCGTGCCCGGCATGGGTACTATCGTAACTGGATCTCCTGGCCTCACCGAGGTAGTAGTTGTCGCTCTCGCAGTTCCCGTTGCTGCTAGCCTGAGAAGAAGCACTCAGAGTGGGCGATGGCAACGAGTTGTTGCTCTTTCTTCTGCGTATCGAGCTCCCAGACTGCGGGGTATTCAACAGTCCGTCGTAAGCGTTAGGCGACTTTGCCTCCTGGATAGCGTTGTTGTCCTGGTTCAGAATATCCTTCAACAGCACCATATTCGTCTGCTAGAGCTCTGATCTCTCCAGAATCTCTGTTCTCTTCAGCAAGTGTTCTTCAAGAGAGATGCAGTCGTGATAAGATTCTCAGGGTTCAATACCTGAGGCTGAGCTGCGTCCGTGCGATGTGACTTAACGTCTGACTTGAAAAATGTGGCGTCGAGATGTCAGTAAATAATAAAGAATATAATTAATTAGTATATTGAAATAGTGAAAACGTAGTAGATATGTTTTAATCGAAATAGTGAGTGGATCTATAAGTTTGGTCGTGATTGGGATGTATTAGGTTTTGTGGTATATTACATTTATCGTTAAAATGAGTGGAAGTGTATGTTTTTTGGAATTACTCGTTTATTACTCTGAGGACCTTTCTCGAGTAGTCGATGTCATCCGCTAGAGAGACCTTGGAGTTGCTGTGGCATATTTCAGAGAAAACTTGATTTGGGTCCAGCCGCTGGTCCATGAGGACCGGTTGATTGGAGGAGAAATCGAGCGAGTCGTCGTCGAAGGAGGGTCTCTTTGATTTGAGTGTTGGTTCGAAGATCCCTTTTTCGTCGGCGTAGACAAAGCCCTGCGAGCCCGAAGAGGATCTGTTGCCTGCGTAATTGTTTGACTCGGAGCCGCTCGAGTGTTCGGCTCTTCTTGGGGAGAACACTGCTTCGTTGTACTGTTCTTCAAAATCTCTCTTTTGCTTTCTTGGTCTGATGAAGAAGAACCATATCAGCAGCAGTAACAGTAGGATGATCACAACCCCCACGGCGACAAATGTACCGGCCACTTTGCCTGGAGACTGCCAGAACCCTTTCTTGTCGCCATCGTTGGTCTTGCTCAAGCTTGTGGGCGACAATGCCACCACTGTGCTAGAGGACGAAGACGTGGTGACGACCATGGTCATCGTCGTAATCAGTTGCGCCAGCTGCGTCGACTGGACACTGTTGTTGGCGGCATCGGTGGTAATCTGAGTTTGAGTTAGCGTCAACACGGAATAGACGACCGACGTGGAGCCCACGATCGAAGTAGTGAGCGGAGTTGTGACCGATGTCCTGGAGCTAGTAGAGCTCGAAGAGGGGCTTGAAGAGGAACTTGAAGAGGAGCTCGAAGAGGAGCTCGAGCCTGTAGAACTCGAGGTAGAACTTGCGATGGAGCTCGAAGTAGAACTCGAAGTAGAGCTCGTGGCGAAGCTTGTGGTAGAACTTGAAGTAGAACTTGGAATAGAACTTGAAGAAGAACTCGGAATAGAACTTGAAGAAGAGCTAGACGTTGAAATTGTGCTGGAACTCAAAGTAGAGCTCGTGGTTAAACTTGAACTTGTGCTTGAACTGGAAGATGTGCTCCTGCTTGAGCTTGCGCTTGAACTTGAAGATGTGCTGGAACTTGTGCTTGTGCGCCGGATTGAGCTCAGAGTTGAACTGGAAGTTGTCCTAGGACTCGAACTTGTACTCGAGCTCGTACTTGATTGTGTACTCGCGCTGGACAGACTCGGCGTCCCTACTCCCAGATACAGATACAGGTACAGACCCTGGGCTTCGTTCCCGCACTTTTCCATCGGATACCCAATGCACGAATCGCTGCAATCGCTCAGACTCGTCACGCTGCCAGGCGCCGTGTCGGAGCACCAGCAGTTAGCGCCCTGTATGATCGCATACTGCGACCCCACACAGTGATTCGAGCACCAGCCGTTGCTTTGGTACTGCCACGACGCCGCAGACCCGGACCCTGTGTTCTCGTTCGAACAGTAACTCTCGCAGAGCACACCCGAAACAAACCAAACCCACAAAAGCAGCATGATCGCCGGTTGCGTCCACCAAACACTGTAATTCACTCTACTCCGTCACGATGACTCTCCTACAGGAGCTGCAAACCTCTTTACCAGTGGTTTTGTCAAGGCAACTCGTAAAGAACAGCTTATATGCAGATCTCCTTAACGAGAAACCTCCACGCCCAGCGGCCCGTGCGCTGAAAAGGCTTCTTTTGCCGACTCCGTGAGCAACCTGTTTATAGATCGCGGTTTCCGTTTTGGGCGACGGGCCGCCCGTTTCGGTGCGTCACTTCACGTTTTACCGCTTTGGGACTAATGGACAGATCGTTATGCACGTTAGTCACGTGACTGTGAATATAATCTATCTGATAGTTTGATATATCGAATCTGGTCGTAAATTCCACGCTTTACACGCTTTACACTGAGTCTGAGTTGCTGGCGAGCACGCTAGAGCTTTTTTGGTTCTGCTTTACACTCCCAGCCGTGTTTTTCGAGACAGCGCGCGCGCGCGCTGTCTCGAAGTGCGTGAAAAAATCGACCTAGGTACATATCAGTCGAGACCAGTGCGATCATCACAGCTGTCTCTGGCAGTGGAACATCGACAATGAGCAGCTCCCATCACCATCTGAAACATCTGAAGCACCAGCAGCGAAATAGGCAGCTTATTGAGACGGTTGTCGAGCTGGTCGAGGAGAACGACCATGACTCGCTGGCTTTTATCGCTCGAAATGCGGGCATACCGCCTCAGTTGAGACACAGCGTGTGGCCTATCCTTTTGAAGTATCATCCGATGTGCATTTCTCCAAACATCTTCTCCAACGTGGTGACGTGGGACCGGCAGTGTCAGTCTTACTCGCTCGTGCAGGGCAAGCAGGAAGAAGCCACACAGGAAGACCTGGAGTCGCAGATCCTGCACGATTTGCGCAAGTACTTCCACTCGAGATCGAATGGGAACGCTACGGGGTACAACACAAGCTCCTCGGAGGTCTCCACGGTGAGCTCGATGGATATCAGTCTTTTGACTCTCGAAGATGAGTTTGTTGTGCTGAACGCTCTGAAGAGGGCTATCCTCAAGTTTTTGCAGAAATGGTCCAGGATCTTCAAGTACGAGAGTGGGCTGGCCTGGATTGCCACTGGTCTGGCCGAGTGGGTGCCCGTACAGGAGTTTTCCTTGGATCCGGAAGGTCCCGTGGTGTTGACGGGCAAGAAGCATTCGCATTCGCACATCTCACCTTTCACCCATTCGCATAGCGGCGGTACGCCGTTGTCGGCGACTCCAACGGCGGCGACTTCGCAAAACGCCAACGTCTGCGTGTCTCATCTTTACAAGGAATACCCGTTGCCGATGGGCCTGAGATCGAGGCTGCCCAGCGAGCCAGCTTTTTCCTTCGAACAGATCTTTGAGAGGTTGGCGCTCGTCATCTTGCATTGTCCCGACACGATACTGGCTCAAAAGCAGATTTCATTCCAACAAAATGCAAAAGAACCTTATCTGACGAACTACTTTCCAGTGATTTCGGGCGGTGATCTCGCATACCAGACCCAGGTGCTCTTCAAGGTCTTTTCGACGATTCTGCCAGAGCTCTATCAACCGTTGAGCGAGGAAAGTGTGCTGCAAACGAGCAGTAAAAGATCAAGCTGGTTATACTGGTGGATCAAGTGTTCCGGGGCGAGAGCATTGCAAAAACAGGATCGCGCACGTCTCTGGGACATCTTTCTTGGCTGGAGACCTAGCCCGAATATGAACTCGATAAACTTCTTCCTCAATTATAATACCAAAAAATTCGACCATCTGTACAAGAATCGCTTTGGCAAACATGCAGACTTTCTCAAATCACTGGCTAGGAACGATCCGTTCTGGTTCCCTGATCTGGATCTGATACCGATGGGTACACGGAAATACAAGTTCGATTACGAAGTTCTCAAAGAGATTCTCAGGAGGAATCGGTATGGACAAAACGTCGAAGATCAAACCAGTAGTGATGAGATACAGGGTGACATAATACCGCATTCATTAATTGACCCTCATATACAAGTTCTTTTCGTGTACGTTGCCATCCTCCAATACAATGAGTTTAAGCTGCTAGAGTTCGAAGAAACTGAAATCTCGGAATTTTTCAACAATACTCCCATGCTCTCCAAGGCAGACGACATGTGCTATCGTAAACTATACGATCTGACGACTTTATCTGATTCAAACAGCAGTGGTAGTCAAGAAGATTTGCATAAAAGGCCCAATTCTTCAAATATGCTGATCGAAGTGGGAAACGACGCCAAGGCATCACACTCGTTCGACGATCTACTAAGCATGGCTGGAGACATATGGAGGAGATGGCTATGGAAAGAGCTTGAAGAGAGCTCTATTAATGAATAATCAACTGCTCGTCCCGAATGATCTGGATAATCAACACATCAAATATTCAATTCAAGAGAATGATGCTTTGGATAGTCAATTCTTTGATGAAGCAGTGAAGCTTTCGAGCGAGTTTAATGTTTTGTGCTATCAGTGGGAAGCCTCCAAGGCTGCCAGTGCTGTCACCACACTCCAAGTGTATTTTCGAGAAACAGCTTATTGAACAATACATATCAGATGAAGGTAAGGATCCCATAACGAACACACCCTTGAGAGTCGACGAATTGATAGAGGTTTCACAACGACCCGAGCAGAGCTCTCTGGCCGATAGTCTAAACTCTTCCACTCTGAACACAAACTATAGCATTCCCAATCTACTATCCACATTGCAAAATGAATGGGATGCTATCATGTTGGAGAACTTTAAGCTTCGCAAGCGACTGGACGATTGCACGAAGCAACTTTCTGTGGCGTTGTACGAGCGAGATGCTGCCAAGATAGTGGCTGCTAGAGCTTTGAAAGCGAGCGATGATATAAAGCGTGAGATGAGTCAACTGATATCTCAAATTGAGTCTGTAGAAGAGTCTGCTCCTACTGAAAATGAAGCAGTATCAAGCTCTTCCTCGGAGCTACTGGAACGTTTACCTCAAGAGTCATTGAACTACTTAAAGAAGACTAAAAGAGTCGCTAGCGATTTCAATGCATCATCACTAGCGCCATTTAAACTTGGAGACAAATGGGACGTCAGCGAGTCGCTGAATTTGCACAGAGCGATATCACTTTGCCATAGCTTCCAGCAGACGATCGTGTTCCAGCTTCAGAGTGGCGGCGAGATCTGTAGCCTTGAAGGTCCCCTTTCGCACCGTATCGCAACGGTGCCGCTAAATGAAAGATTTGAGTACCTAAAAGCTGCGTCCGATGGCAACGTACTGCTTGCCAACGAAGGGAAACTCGGTGTAAGTAGTTTCGACGGAGACCGAATCCAACTGACCAGTGTCAAGACTGGCAAGATCATATTCATGGAGAATCATGAAGAGGTTCTAAGCGATCACTTCGTGTGGGCAGACGAATCAGGCAAAGTAGGGTTTACCACTGTCGATTGTAAAGAGACCAGCGTACTAATCGAAGGAAGTGAGGAGGAACGTTTTTTCCAAGCTGCATACCACAAGGACGGTTTACTATTCGCTCTAGTGAATCACAGCACGATCAAGATCTATGATCTGAGTAGACCAACAGATCCCCCCACGAAGTTCGAAGTTGGGAAGGAAATAAACATAGACGGCGTGATAAAAGAGGTGCGGTTCAGCAGTAACGGTTATTGGATGGTGGTTCATTGCGGCGATTTTCTGCTTGGGTTCGATCTAAGAAAGAGCCTCGGCACTCTCGCTGTGAATCCCATTGAGCTCGGGTCTTCAGAGAGAAAAGTCCTCTGGGACCTTGATATCTCTTCCAAGCACCTGGCGCTCCTCAAGGAGGGAGATAGGCAGTACGATCTACAGTTTTTCGCATTCCAGAAATCAAAGAAGGCCTGGGAGCCGATGGATGGTAAGACGTTCAGCCTCGGCACGGCGGATAAAGATGTCAACGATTTTCTCATGCTCTACACCAAGGAGGGTCCAGCAGCCATCCTTCAGACTTCAGACCAAGTGTCTTTATATACTACTCAGTAATTAACACTTCATCTGGCACTGCTTGAGCGCCAAGCCAAAAAAAAGCCCGCGCTACGAACGAGCGCCAAGGAAACAAGGTTTATCTACGTACACACCACTGGTAAACGACAAGCACTCAGTACCGATTCAATTGGGTGTATAGGGCGTGGTAGTATTCGGTAAACTCGTTATTAGCCTGCCAATGCCACTCTTGGACTCTGTGAAGAGTTTTGTGCAATCTACGACGGAACTGAAAGTGAGACAGGCAACCGATGAAAGTGAATCCTCAGGTGCCACCGGCACGCTCATGAACGAGATCTCGGTGCTCACATACAGTCCCAAGACGCTCAAGGAGATCATTCAGGTGATTCGGAAGAGACTCACGGGCAACGGCAGAAAGAACTCGCACAAGAACTGCATCCACCTGGTCAAGACGCTCACGCTGGTCAGCTATCTGATGAACAATGGCTCCAACGAGTTCATTGCCTGGGTGCGTAGCAGCATCTTCATCATCGAATGTCTGACCAACTTCCAGGCCCAGGACCGCTCGGACGAGCAGATCGGGAAGCAGATCCGCCTTATCTCCAGTGACCTCTGTACTCTGATCAGAGACGATACGCTTCTCGAGCAACGCCGCAGAGAAGTCGGCGCCTTCCGCTCCAGCATCTCTTCCCCGGGCAGAAAGTCCACAGACAACAGGCATCTCAAGAAATGGTCCTCCGGCGCCTCGACACACGCAGATCGTCCCAAGAGCAACCTGAGTATGTCGCCAATCGCCGTAGGATCGTACCAGTTCACTTCCAACACTACAAACTACTATCAGCGGGGCATCACGAGTCTCGATCTCAAGAGACGAGTCGTCCCGAAGGGCCATGACTCCGACCAGTACTCGCTCACCCCACTCAGAGAGGAAGAAGACGGCTACACGGCCGCAACTCCAGTAACTACCTCTCGGAATCCTTTCAGATAGGCCTTATAGCTCATCTCACCTCGAGAAATCAGGCCCGTTACCCGCCCGGCATCGGCGATCGGAATAAGGGGTGCTCCGGGAGGGTGACGGGCAGATAAGGAGACCGGAGGTATATAAGCAGGGATGTTTTGCCACTTGAGTAGTCGCTTCTTTCGGTCCAGCGAGTTCCCTGGACAACCGAGGCTGTCAAGAAGAGCGATTGGTATTAGCGATGCAGATTTTTGTGAAGACTTTGACTGGTAAGACGATTACCTTGGAGGTTGAGTCCTCTGACACCATTGACAATGTCAAGAGCAAGATTCAGGACAAGGAAGGTATTCCACCTGACCAGCAGAGATTGATCTTTGCTGGTAAGCAGTTGGAAGACGGAAGAACGCTTTCTGACTATAATATTCAGAAAGAATCCACCCTACACTTGGTCCTCAGACTGCGTGGTGGTATGCAAATCTTTGTTAAAACGTTAACTGGTAAGACTATTACTTTGGAAGTCGAGTCTTCCGACACCATTGACAATGTCAAGAGCAAGATTCAGGACAAGGAAGGTATTCCACCTGACCAGCAGAGATTGATCTTTGCTGGTAAGCAGTTGGAAGACGGAAGAACGCTTTCTGACTATAATATTCAGAAAGAATCCACCCTACACTTGGTCCTCAGACTGCGTGGTGGTATGCAAATCTTTGTTAAAACGTTAACTGGTAAGACTATTACTTTGGAAGTCGAGTCTTCCGACACCATTGACAATGTCAAGAGCAAGATTCAGGACAAGGAAGGTATTCCACCTGACCAGCAGAGATTGATCTTTGCTGGTAAGCAGTTGGAAGACGGAAGAACGCTTTCTGACTATAATATTCAGAAAGAATCCACCTTACACTTGGTCCTCAGACTGCGTGGCGGGTTTTAGGTTATTCGGTAATTTTAGGTAGGCATGTATATTTGAATAAAAATGCATAGACTTAACTGCCTAATGGATCTGTTTTTATCATATTCCAATTCTACGTAGTTCGGTTTCGATCCTCGAAGTAGGATCGAGTTCCTCAAGGCTTCTGAGATCAGCTTCAATTTGTAGTTTTATATCAGGGATGTTATTCCTCAAAGTATCAGCGAACTTGATGGTTTGTAGTTTGGCGTTCTCTATTGTGTCTTTGGTTCCATTGTATCGAAAAACTCCGTCCCAGAAATTGGCCATCAGGCTCTTGACTCTAGGTTCCGCCCAATCAGCTAAGTGTTTTGATATGTCGGTACCAATTTCTGCAGCGGCTACTTGGCTCCTCCAAGTGTACAGCACAGACTCATTGTCAAAGAGACTCTTTGTCCGTTCAACGACGAACTCCAAAAGTTGGGAGGGGTACAATTTATTCTGATTAAACGGTTTGCATAAGGTTGCGCACTTTCTCAGGATTTTGATATGGAACACCTCATTGTCGATGTTTTGCTTAGATGACTTTTTGCTGATCTCAGAATCGGCCTTGATTCTCTTACTTGTTTTTTTATCCTCATCGGCGGTCTCGGTCTCGCTCTTGTTAACACTTGTCAGCAATTCTGTTGCAACTGTGATAAGTTTTCCAAGTAGTTGCTCATCAGGGAAATTGTAGACAAAGTCGCAAGTTGGGAAGAAGGCATCACCTACATATTTCATATTCTTACGGGACACTTCGGTGGTAAAAACCTTATTGAGCCTTTTCCTGAGCTCCGGATTCCCATTTACATGGTCGGAAAACTTGATGGATAGAGACTGTAATGCATGCAAAATTGTTTC
Organism: Torulaspora maleeae; assembly: GCA_003708055.3. Taxonomy (NCBI): domain Eukaryota; kingdom Fungi; phylum Ascomycota; class Saccharomycetes; order Saccharomycetales; family Saccharomycetaceae; genus Torulaspora; species Torulaspora maleeae. Next base: position 234,470 of record PPNA03000006.1, on the reverse strand, counting down.
TTTACCTTCCCAAGACCTTCCGGAAAGTGATTGAATGGTGATGTCGAATAACTTATCAACCTGCTTTGGTCCTATAAAATGGTCGACTCTTTCACACAGAACAGATATCGATTTACCACAGGCCCGTCTCATTGAAAAATCGTTTGATCCAATATGTTGGCCCAATAAATGTAATATTTCATCGAGATATAGCTTGATAGTTCCTGAACCACGGGTCGAGGCCTCCATCCATGTATTTTCACAGAGGGTTCTAACTTCTTTATCCGGGTCGGAAGAAGCTAAGAACAAAAGAGGCATCAAAATACTGGCAACGTTCTCAAATTCAGATGGCGCATTTTTTAATATAGATTCAATGGCTGTAGCAACGATAATTTTCGTTTCAGTATCATTAGCAAAATAGATCTCTTTGAGCTGCCTGCTATACTTGACCGCTTTTTCTAACGTGGTGACATGAAAGACGTGACCGAAGGTAATTGCAAAAGCTGCTTTCACTGACTGGTTTCTACCCTGAAATGATGTAATACACGTCTTCAGCATTTTGCCAGTCAGTGGCTTTAACGATAATGAGAACTTTTTGATCAACGAGATAAATACCAAAGATGCAGCTACTTTTGAAGGTAGACCCACCGAGTTTTTTGCCGCCTTGACAGCGCTAGCAACATGATCAGCCATTTGATTTTCATCAGAATCATTGATCAACTTTTCGATGGCGATCATCAAGGAGGAGCGACCAACACCATTTCTTCTGTGATAGTCGATCGCCTCAGCGTCGACATTAAAGTTTTTAGCGTTAAGGGCCAAATAATTCATGGCCTGTGGCTCAATCGATGAGAAAAGAAGAGTGAAGTCATAAACTAGACCCACGGCAAATGGTTTAATGGCATCGCCAGCATTGTCGATTAGTTCTAGCAAAGTCTTCATGGCAAATTTACGCACTTCTTCAGCATCGCTATTGAGTCCTTTAGTACCTAGAAAAAAAGGTAATAGCTGCTTCAAGACTCCCTGTGCAGTCTCACGTTTGACACCCTCCTTGACATTTATGGACCGCGCCAGTAGTTTAGATAAAACTGTCGTCAATTTTGTGCCCGCTTCTCTGACACTCTCTTTGATATCATCCATCGTTCTGAACGCCATAGTCCATATATCCAGGTAGCTTGCGGATATTTTACTGTTTGGCTGAGACTGAATCAATTGAAGAAGTGCTAAAGTACTGGATTCACGAACTCTCCACTCCTTATTGGCCATACCGGAGAGCGCCTCCTCAAGTATGGTATCAAAATAACGTGAAGTGGCTGACGAGGAATCAACGATCAAAGAATTCCAAATGTCAGTCATAGATCTACTCACAGCAGCATAGGGATCGAATCTATAAATGAACAACTTCGGGATCAGCTTCGAGGCAAGACTTTCATCATCTAGCAAAAGAGCTTGCAAGGACGATTTTGAAATTATCGCACCAAGTCCAAACGAAATACCTTTCTTTGAAGACCATAGCGAAGAGCTTTTAGACAGAGACATGAACTTGTAGACCAAAGAAGGATCACCAACATCGGAAGCCAAGTTTAAAATGTCTTTATAGGTTCTAACAGACCCTTCACCTGTGTTCAAGATGCCAGCATCAAATAACTCAGTTTCTCCAGAAACAGATCCAGCTGCCATATTCATGGTCTCCTTGTTATCCGTGAAAGACCTCATAAGCCCCTTCACCATCGTCTCCTTGAGGTCACCATCACCCAATTCGTAGACCAAACCTAAGCCTCTAGCTGCCGACTCCTGGATAAATTCATCACGATCAGCAAGGAATCGCATGAATTTGAAATGAATGTTAGCCGAACTATCTCTTAGCATCTGCTCATTGCCTAAGTACTGCACTAAAGACAGAAGCCAAATACAAGAAGCTTTTCTTAGGCTGGGTTTAGTTGAATCGCAGTTTTCTAGCACTGTGTCGAGAACAACGTCTAATCTTCTGTTGGCGTAAATCTTTTGCAATCGCGAACGGGGAACAAATGACAGGTCAAGTTGTTGGTATAAGAATTTACTTTTCCATCCTCCTGCCATAACACTCAGCGCCTCACCAGCCGAGAACAGGAAATCAACTTGATTCGATTCATGAGTGTCCCAAAACTTCTCTAACATCGAGTTGAAAACGAGGTCATCCTCAACATACATGGTCAAGTGACCCCAAACCTCAAGTGCGGCTGAATTTCTCATCAGAACGGGTTGAAGATTTTTCGAAACTTCAATTAGAAGGTCATTTCTTGATTTGGGATCGAGACAGCGTAGCGAGCCATATTTTGTGAATTGGGACAATAACCCAATCGCGATATTCTTTTTTCCAGAAGTTTGTAAAAGAGTGGATAAACTTGCCAAGGCAGTACTGACCAAGCTGGATGGATACGTGAAATCTTTATCCAAAATTATCCGAGGAATAATGTAGCTGCTGGCAAAAAGTGCAGCGATTGACCCAGTAACAGAAGCAGACTCCGTGAGCTCTAAGATACACCGAACGCTCTCTGAATCGGGAACACTAGTTGCGACAATTCCAAGTGTGTTGGCCGCGACTTGGAGATTTTCGTGTGAGTTGGTTTCCGATGACTCTAAATACTTGAAAAGACAAGGTATCAGAGAATATAAGGAACTCAAAATGGATTTGCTGCAAAAGCGGAGTAATCCCAGGAGTGTTTCGCCAAAAATGGGATCGTTATAGGTGAAAAGACTAATATGATCACCATGTTCATTTTTTATCGTGAACTCGGCACATAGTCGACTTAAGAATTTCAGCAACCATTCATCCTCCGTTTTTGATAAAAGTTCTAAAACATTTTGGGATACCTGATCGTCAGCACTTAGCGCTCTTTCGATCCGTACGGACCAGTCCTCGTCTTGCACTACCATTGTCGTCTTGCCGCGAGTCGCTTGTGAGATCAAACACTGTTTGCAGAATCTAACGGCAACATTTAATGTCCTTAGCATCATTGGACATTGGTTTTCAGATGCATAATCCAGTTCTCTCAATAACAAACAAACAAAATCCTCGAAAGAAGGGAGTTGAGTCTCCTCTATTTCTGTGGCGAGAAGATCTGCTGTAGATTTGAACTCTTTGTTATTCAAGGCTTGATTCTTTCTAAACCAAAATGGATTTAAACCCTTGTAAGACTCTTCAATAACATCAAATTTGTTGTTTCTCCAAGTGCCCCACACATTGAGCATCCGGGCCTCTGCGTCATGGAAAGGAAACACCGCATTACAATACTTTATGCCAACGTATCTGCAAGCCATGATACCCTCTTTCTTCTCTTTGTCCTCTGCGGAGTTTAGTTCTTCATCATCCATCATGACTTTGCGCAACAAAATTCTAAGCTTATCCTTTGAGGTAGCTGGAAGTTGAGGCAAGTTTGGTGTCAAAGAGACTAGTGCCTCTTGAATGCTTGGTCGAAATTCAGGTAGGTCTCCCTTCAGGGAGTCCAAAAGAAATTCGATATACGAAAGGTCATGCAAAAGATCGACATCTCTTCTTAATATATCCCCCAAAGTCTCGTACTCCAATCGTCTCCTGTCAATTGCAGCCGCGAAGTTTGGAGTAGATTGACCGAGCTGTAATCTGGGCCAACCCTCTTCGTGCAAGTTGTTCCTTATTAATGGAGCAATGCTAATGTTATTCCCCTGGTTTTGATTCAAATTTTGGTAATTGTGCTTGGCCACATGACGAATGAATACAAGACATAATGCCCTGAGTTTGTAGTTTTGTGAGTGTATCCCAATGGAGCAGATGAGTGAGACTTGGGAAGCGTCTGAAGTCGCCTGGACACTCCTAGTAAGGATTCGCAGTATTTTCTCTTGCAACTCAGATTTCACGGGTGGTGCTCCTCGGGTCTTATCACCAGTGTACAATTTGATCACCGCATTAACGAACTCAGCATCTTCATAAGGAACATGTATTCTCTTCAAGGACTGTGCCGCAGACTCAGAGATCTCACTAGCGTCTGCTGAGGCAACTAACAAGAATTTAGTCAAAAATGTATCGTCTGGCGCAAATCCGTTACTGACAAACTTGAAAATAGCTGTCTTAAATCGCAACATTTGCTCCTTGGTGTAGCTGACTCCCGCTTCATATGTGAGGAATGACACATCTTCAGAGCTCAAACCAGGACATGTGTAACCTCGAGGAATGATACCAGACTGAGCATCTGGCCTTGCAGGCACGAGGAGACAAAAGTGGGTAAACTTCTCCAACAAAAACGTCAAATCCTCCTCATCTTCCAGTTTCAAGAAAGCCCGAGTCTCGTCCTCTTCCTTCGATCCCTTCAGCGGCGGCACCCAACGGAGAAGTATCTTGCACAGAATATGAAGCATTCTTGCTGAAGCGGTTCGAGGCAGCTGCGAGATTCCGCGCATAGCCAACGGAACCAGCGGCTTCAGCTCTTCTGCACTCAAACGATCGATTCCTCTGGATGCAAGCAATAAGCTATACAGTCTCACGCTACTGTGGTCTTGGTCTGGAGCCACTGGCGGCTTCTGTGCCTGCACTATGAGCCGTTCCACGGGCACTTTCACCTCTCTCAAAGAATTCAGTCTCCCAAGAATGTCCTTCAAGCAATTAAAGACTGCCTGTCTCACAGAAGCATGCGGGGAGGCCAATTTCAGTAGCAACGGAGTCACAAACGTATCCAGGCTCTTCTCGAACTTCTCACTGCTGTCCGCCAGGGCAAACCTTAGCTCTACTTTCTCCACCAATTCTCGCTCTTTCTCCTCTGAAATCTTACCACTGCTCATCGCCACAATAGCTTAGTCCTACCAGCCTCTAGCACACCCTTAGATGGCCTGCTGATCTATTCTTAAGCCTGTAAATCGCATGTCTTTAGCTTATGGTGCGGTGGCGATAGCTGTTCGGGTAAGAAGTTGAAATCTTGGCAGAGGGACTATGTAAATAAAGCAATAAGGGACCACAAGGCCATCAATTAGTCCAGAAACAGGTTACAACGCCAGCAGAAGCGAGTATGTTGGAATCACTGGCAGCCACGCTGCTAAACAGGATACTGGGTTCGTATGTGGAAAACTTTGACCCGGGGCAGTTGAACGTGGGGATATGGAGTGGTAATGTTCGGTTGACGAACTTGAAACTGAGAAAGGACTGTTTAGATGGGTTGAACTTGCCCGTTGACGTGAAATTCGGTGTGCTGGGAGAGCTGGTGTTGACTGTGCCGTGGTCCAGCTTGAAGAACAAGCCTGTTAAGATCAATATCGAAGAATGTTATTTGCTGTGTACACCGAGAGATAGTGCATCGTTGCACTCCCAGGAGCAGATAGAACGGGAATTGAGGGTTAAATTGCACAAGCTGGCTGAGTGGGAGCTGACGAACCAGGCACGGACAGCAGCGGAGAATCCGAACGGCAAGGGGAGCGAGAACGAATCGTTCATGGAATCGCTCATGACCAAGATCGTGGATAACCTGCAGGTCACTTTCAAGAACATCCATATCAGATACGAAGATATGTCGCAGGTGTTGTCCAAGGAACCGAGCTCTATTGGTGTTACTCTAAGCGAGCTGTCCGCCGTGTCGACGGACTCCGGTTGGACACCGAGCTTCATCTCGATGACACAGGACGTAACGCACAAGCTCGTGACGCTGAACTCGCTGTGTATGTACTGGAACACCAATTCACCTACGATCGATGAGGAAGATTATATCCTGGATCATGACATCCTGATATCAAAGTTTAGGAACGCAGTTGCCGCTGGAGGGAAGAGCATCCCTAGTTATCAATATATTCTGAAGCCTGTGACCGGATCGGGTCGGTTAAGTGTCAACAAGTTGGGAACAACTGCGGAGAGACCGCATATAGAGTTGAATGTGCTTTTCGATGAGTTAGGGTTCGAATTAGATGATGCCGAATATGCTGATATTCTTCACACGATGTCTAGTCTGCATTTGAGTCAGAAGACTCTGAAGTTTAAGGTAAAGAGACCTGATTATACGACCGAGGAAAACGCTGCTGGTTGGTTCAAATACGTTGCTTCTTGCGTAATGGATGAGATTCACGAAAAAAATGAACCCTGGACATGGGAACACATCAAAGAAAGATGTGATCAGAGAAGGCTGTATGTTGATCTTTGGGTGAAGAAACTAAAGCAGGTTAATTTAGACCAAAAGCTGCCAGATCAGGAAGATGAGAAGAAACTGGAGCAGCTCCATAGAGATCTCGATTTCGATTCTATAGTGCTTTTCAGATCGGTCGCCAAGAAAGAATATGCTAAAATCAAACTGAGCTCACGCGATACCATCTCATCAGTGTCAGAGCAACAGAGCAACACCACTGGTGGGTGGTTCTCGTCATGGTGGGGAGGAGGAAAAGATACTACACAAAAATCTGAAGATCTTTTGCTAACCGATGAACAAAGGGAAGAGTTATACGATGCTATCGAATTTGATGAGAAAAACTCCACGGTTGAAACACAGATACCAAAAGATCGACCAACTATGAAAATAACGGCTTCGCTGAAGAAGGGAGCTTTAGCAATAAAAAAGAGAAACCTTCGTGCGGAACTTGGCCAAATTATCTTCGAAAAGTGTGAACTTGAATTTTTACAACGAACAGGTTCTTTCTTGGCATCCTTTAAGCTTCACGAGTTCAAGATCGAGGACGGTTCGCCAAACACACTTTACAAACACATTGTCAGCGTGAAAAATCTCAAGTCGGAACATCTCTATGATGTGGATGGTAACCCTGAGCCTCTTTTCAAAGCTCTCTTTGAATCTAATCCACTGGATGAATCTGCCGATTCTAAAGTTGACATCAAGTTACGTGGTATGACGATATTTTACCACGTACACTTCATCAATGAGATCATAAGCTTCTTCAATCCACCAAAGCAACATATGGAAACAATTACTGCTATCATAAATGCTGCAGAGGCGACGGTTGAAGGATGGACCACTCAGACGAGGTTAGGAATCGAGTCATTACTTGAAGAGCACAAGACTACAAATATCACCCTAGATCTTCAGGCTCCTTTGGTCATCATGCCATTAAACCCACATGTGTGGGACACTCCCTGTGCTGTCATCGATGCAGGTCATATTGCACTTGTAAGTGATCTGGTGCCGAAACAAAAGATTGAGAGAATTAGGCAAATGAGTCCCGAGGAATATGGTAAGATCGATGAATCTGAGTTAAGGGGACTTATGTTTGATAGATTCCAATTGTATCTGCAGGATACTCAAATACTTGTTGGTCCTGATGTTCGATCTACCATCTCCAGCTTGAGTAGTACTGCAGAGGGTAAGCAGTATAACATTTTGAGTGGCTTGCTGCTTGAACTTACACTTGACTTATCAATCCTTCCGAGAGCCTACAACCTTCCAAGAATGAAAGCATTTGCTCATTTACAAAAACTGAACTTATCACTAAATGACTATCAGTACAAGATAATCATGCAACTTCTTGAAAAGTCTATTCCAAATTTCACGGACTTCGAATCAGAGCTCGATTTTAAAGAGCAGTATGCTTCAATGGGGAATGAGGATAAGAAATTGCAAATCCAGCTTGAGAAAACTTTGCAAGGTCTAGAGAAAATGACCCCCGCTCAAATAGCTCAAAAGCTGTTACAGTTCGAGTTTGACGTGGACTCCATTCAAATCTCACTTTATAAATGTGTTGACAGTGGTAGTATGAGTTGTCAGAAATTGGTGGACTTCCTCGGCGGTCGTGTTAAATTAAGCTTTGTTAAGAAGGCGAAAGAAATGGATCTAAAGCTAAGGGTCCACTCTATCGCTGTTGCGGATTTTATTGAGCAAAGTGACAAAGAGGAATTCAGATATTTGATATCTTCTGGAGCTTCTGACACTGATGACGACAAGGATCTCTTCACTGTCGATTATAATCGAACTCAAAGAATTGTCATTCATGATGACCTGCATATTGAGGTATTTGATCAAAAAATTAATATGGATATGGAACAACTGCGAATCGTTCTTACTCCTAAGTCGATCTTGACGTTGATGAACTTCGCTCTAGCCACCTTCACTGATCCATCGGCCACTGGAGTTCCGGCAGATGTTCTTAGACATAATAAAGAAAACAGAGAAGATGCGCCACAAAAGCTCAATATGGCGGTCAATATGGCCGGTATTGTTATTGTATTGAATGATGATTCATTGAAACTAGCAACTTTGGTTTTGTCGGCTGGAGAATTCTCAATGTTTCTACTACCTGAAAAGATGAAGGTGAACATGAAATTGGGAGGGTTAGAACTCACAGATGAAGTTTCTGATAGTTTGCCAAGGGATTCTCTCTTCCGAAAAGTAATCACCATGAGTGGCGATGAGCTTGCTGAACTGACGTATGAGACTTTTGATCCTGCAAACAATTCAAACAATTACGACTCGGTCTTGAAGTACACAACGGGCTCATTGCACGTAAGCTTCATTGAACATTCGATTAACAAGCTTGTCAACTTCTTTTACAAGTTTCAGAAGCTGAAGAACTTGTTTGACAGGGCCCGTCAACTTGCTTATGAGCAAGCTCCATCCATTGAGTCAGTTAACAATCTAAAGATGGATATAATAATCAAAGCTCCGGTCATTGAGTTTCCTAAATTGATTGATCCTCGTAATAATGTTTACGATAGTATGAAATTTTATTTGGGAGAGCTCTTCATTGAGAACGCTTTTTCCGATCTTACCACTTCACATAAGGTCAATCACATAAGGCTAGGTGTAAGGGAGGGTCAATTACTCTCAAGCTTCAACCTAGACGGAGGTGAGAAGCAACTTCTCCATATGATGGATAACATGTGTCTCACCTTTGATGTCGATCATGATCCAATGGCAGACCGTGAGCAACCTGAGTTCAAAGTAAAGGGTTATTTTGATCCTTTAAAAACATCTCTCACGGAGCTTCAACTCCGCTATTTGACTGACATATCCGAGAGAGCTGCTGCAGCTTTTGACATAAGTGAACCTACATCCGAAGAGCTCGGTGAAGATGAAATATATGCCAATGCTTTCTATGATAGCACCGTCACCAGTTCGACTACTCCCAGCTCGCCATCTCCCGACGATGTTCAGAAAGATCCTGAGCCTTCGAAGGGGTTAAAGCTTGATTTCCACTTCGAAGCTCCAGAGATCTCGCTGACACTCTTCAACGACACCGCAAAAGCTGTCAAACTAGACAAGAAGGGTTTGACGACGCTCACCTTCCAAGATATGGCTTTGATGGCAAGGTATAACAACGATGGTTCAGGAGAGGCAGAGTCTCATATAGCTACATTTGCAGTTCTGGATATCAGGGACAAAAAAGACAATAAGCACACAGAGTTAATTCCCAAGGTGGTAAACGAGAACTATCAGTTTATGAGTTCTATAACTACCAAAAACTTGAATGAAGGGACCTTGATCAACTTATCCGTTACTGTCGATAGTCCGCAAATTCTACTAGCCATGGATTATCTGCTTGCATTGCAGCGGTACTTCAATACGGTATTTTCCAAGCAATCGACCAAGATTGAGATTGATGATCCAGAATCTGATGCTTCCGACCCACCTGCATCCTATCCAAAAAAGACCAAAACTGCGACGAAGTTCCAGTACTCCTTAAATGTCGTAAACGCCGCCGTCATAATGTTGGCCGATCCCTCTGACCTCCAATCTGAGGCTGTGATCTTCAACGTTGGACAGTTTTTATTGTCTGATCAAAACATCACAACACTGTCTGCCAACAACGTTGGAATGTCATTTACTAGGATGAACATGGATAGTGAGCAAAAGGTTCGATTATTAGATGAGTTCTCTTCATCTGTGGTCATTGATAAACGAAATTCAACACCCGAAATGTTGTTGACAAATATCCAGGTGTCTGTAGAGCCATTGGTCTTGAGAATTTCCCTGAGAGATATCCGCTTAGCGATGCTCATTTTTAACCGATTGGTGGCGCAGACTGGTGATGGCTCGGCAGCAGAATCCGCAAATGATGAATTATCTACTTATGGGACATTTTCAAAAGAGTTTGAGAAGAAACTCTCGAAGTATGCACCTAGCTTTGTATCTTCGCTAAACGCAAGCTCTCATCGTGGTGGTGGGGGAGTTGTGGTGGGAGATGTTACTTTACGTGGGGAAAAATTGGATGCTGAGTTCGGAGGTCTTAGACTGTTATTGATTGGTGATGTTCATGAACTGCCGATTCTGGATATGAATGTCAACGCTTTCCAGGCTTCAGTGAAAGATTGGTCAACAGATATTGATGCTCTGGCCACATTAGAGACGTATGTCAATGTCTTTAACTACTCGAGGTCTAGTTGGGAGCCGCTGGTCGAGGAGTTTCCCATTTCATTTCATCTGTCTAAAGGGTCCGAACGTGATGCTTTGATACGCTTTGATGCTATATCTAGAAAAACTGCAGAGTTGACGCTGTCCTCAAGGACGATAGCGATGCTTTCTCAGATACCAAGCACTTTGACTGGTGATATTAACATAAGTTCCAGAGGTGCTCAAAAGCCTTACAGAATTTTGAATGATACGGAGTTTGATCTCAATATTTGGATTGCATCTGAGAACTCTCAGGAGCGCAGGGGCCTTGTGACCTTGAAAGCCCGGGATTCCATACCCTGGGAATTTGAAGACTGGCGAACGGTCAGAGAGAACATTGACGTGGATAATGAAGGATTCAATCTAGCTGCCACAATAGCGGATTCTGATTACAAAACTACCATGAAAATTGATGCAACCTGCGAGGGAGAATTACTTTTTGTGCTACAACCCCCAGTTAATAATGTCCATAACCGTGTGACCTGTGAATTGGAATTGGGTGACGATAACGTCAAGACGATAACTTTCAGATCAACCTTGATACTGGAAAATACAACTTCGATGCCTATCCTACTACGAGTGGAACCTTCTGATGACTCAGAACCATTGATTAGTACGATTAGTCCCTCTAAGGCTCACTCGGTACCCATAACATATTCTTATGACGCAAAGCTGAGAATCAAACCATCTACGGACTGCGAATATGACTGGTCTGAACAGGTTATATCGTGGCGGGATCTACTGAAATCCTCTTTATCGGTGGAGTGCAAATCCGTCTCAAGCCCTAACAAAAGATTTTATCTCGAGATTAACGGCAAGTTCGATTCCAAAGAACCTTTGGCCAAAATTTACCCCCGCATGAAAATAATTGTGTCGCCTCCATTAGTGATCGAAAATTTGTTATCCAGTGACTTAAATTTCACACTGTATGACAAGAAGCAGGAGCATAGAAAATTGGCTCTGCTCCAAAAGAGCTCGAGAATTCCGATTCATGATGTATCTTTGGACAACTTCCTTTTGCTCAGTATCCAGCCTCTCGTTGATGATGCGCCACTCTCAAGACCATCGATAGTCAACACCGCCATTCGCAGCTCTTTGAAGCCTGAGAGTCAAATAACCGTTGAGCTTGCCGGAGGTCAAACGCTTCATGCTGCTCTTCATTACCAAAGTGTTGAAGGAACAAGGGCGAAAGTTCTCAAAATATCTGTGCCTTATATTATCCTCAATAAGACTGATAAGGACCTTTACATTGAAGGTGATCGTGTGAATATTGCTCAAAGCAAGGTTCAGATATCCGGGGATCAACGTTACACGGTACCCAAGATGTTTTCTTTCGAGACAGATGGCCAAAACCAAAACCGTGCATGTATAAGGTTCAAAGAATCCGACTGGAGTGCGCCGCTATCTTTTGATGCCATCGGTCAGTCTTTCGACACTGTTGTCAATATTCCGAACAAAGATCAGGAGTGTAACCTGGGAGTTACAGTCTCAGAAGGTCAAGGAGAGTATGTTTTGAGTAAGGTTATTGAGATTGCACCTCGTTACATCATGCATAACTGCTTAGACTTTCCTGTTGAGATATGCGAACTTGGTTCTACAAATATTTCGCAACTAGATTCGAAACACTCTACGCCTTTATACAAAATGAGGAGTATTATGAACAAGCAACTGATGATCAAATTTCTGGGCCCTAACTGTGATTGGTCGGCACCGTTCTTTATCAAAGATATTGGGTTGACCTACTTGAAGGTGTTAACGCAGGACTCCAGTCATAGGCTTCTCAAAGTTGAAATTATTCTTGAGCAAGCAACGGTATTTATCAGGTTGAAAGATGCGAACAACCGCTGGCCTTACTCCATTAGGAACTTCAGTGATCAAGAGTTCATTTTCTATCAGAGGGATCCTCGTGTAGTAGATGACTACTATGACTATGACACTTTTGATGAACTTAACGACGCTGAGTATAAGCCATTTTACTATAGGCTCCCTCCAAAGAGTGTTATGCCTTATGCATGGGATTATCCCGCTGCCAGACAGAAAAAGCTGGTTTTGACCGCCAGAGGCCTAAGAAGAGAAATTCAAATGGCAGAAATCGGCAATTTGAAACCTATGCGACTCCCTGCAAAGCTTGCTAATGAAGAAACCATTACTGTCGACTTGAATGTTGTCGCAGATGGGCCCACGCAAGCTCTAGTCATAACAAAGTACAACCCTGAGGTCAGTCTTTACAAACTGAGAACAAAGAAAACGTCTTCATCGTTATCGCTAAGCAGCGGTGGCGATGGCTTCGAAGCTGACGAAGAGGATAAAAAAATTCACAAGAAGTTGATCGTTTCATTCAGAGGTGTGGGAATTTCATTGATCAACACATCCTTACAGGAGATCATGTACATCCATGCAAGCGGTTTGGAACTACGGTATAATGAATCGGACTTATACAAAACTCTCAGCTGGAAGTTGAAGTGGTTTCAAGTCGATAATCAACTATTTGGAAGTCCTTTCCAAAATGTGCTCTATCCAGCTGCTGTATTGCACACAGCTCAAGAAATTGAGAATCATCCGGTAGTTTCCGGGTCTGTCTCTAAAGTGAAGGATGACTCGCATGGACTGGTGTATTTCAAGCACGCTACGTTGCTGTTGCAAGAGCTCTCGATACAATTGGATGAGGAGCTATTGATTGCTCTTCTAGACTTTGCGAAATTCCCTGGTGCCATTTGGAACAAATATGCCACAGAAACTCAGTATAATGATCAAATCACCTTACCGGAATGCGAAGAAGTTCAGTTTGCTGAAGACATGTATTTCGAGATATTCCACATTCAGCCCATGATTCTACACATCTCGTTTGTCAGATCAGATCAGCACAACTTTTTGGAAAGCGAGCAGAATGCACTTGGTCTGGAATCACGAGGCACCATGCTATTCCTGGTTGACATGTTAACGATGACCTTAGCCAATGTGAACGATGCACCTATCAAATTGAACTCCCTGTACATGGCTAATGTGAGGGTGCCTTTGAATAACTTGCTCCAAGCCATCCAGACCCATTACGGCCAGCAATTTTTCTACCAAATTCACAAGATTTTAGGATCGGCTGATTTCCTAGGTAATCCAGTCGGATTATTCAATACCATCAGTTCGGGTGTTTGGGACATTTTCTATGAACCATATCAGGGCTACATGATGAACGACAGACCACAGGAGTTAGGTATTCACCTCGCCAAAGGTGGTCTAAGTTTTGCTAAGAAGACAGTTTTCGGGTTATCTGATAGTATGGCCAAATTTACGGGGTCGATGGCTAAAGGTCTCTCATTCACCCAGGGCGCCGAGTTCCAAGAGAAAAGAAGGTTGCAGCAGAGAATGAATGCAAACAAGAGAAACCTCATCGCGTCGACCGCCCAATCGTTTGCCAACACCGTTGGCAGCGGTTTCACCGGCGTGGCGCTCGACCCAATGGCCGGTGCACAGAAGGAGGGAGCCGCAGGTTTCATCAAGGGTGTCGGGAAGGGGCTTTTCGGCTTGCCCACAAAGACAGTCATCGGGTTCCTTGACCTGACGAGCAACCTAAGCCAGGGTGTCAAGAGCACCGCCTCTGCACTCGACGGACCCTCATCCGCGCGTGTCAGACTGCCCCGTTACGTTGACTACCACGAGAAGATCATCAGGCCGTTCAATCTGAAGGAGGCTCAGGGCCAGTACTGGCTCAAATCCGTCGACGGTGGCCAGTTCATGGCCGACAACTATCTGACCCACGTCGTGCTACCGGGTAAAGAGCTCACCGTCCTCGTGTCCATGGAGCACATCATAGAGATGAACATCGCATCCCAAGAGAGCATGTGGGTCACGGACTACTACGGAATCCAAGGAATCATCCTACAGCGCGGCGGAATCCACATCCGGCTCAAGTCCAAGTCCGAGTACTTCGTCCCGATCGCAGACCCGCAAGAGAGGAAACACGTCTACAAGCACATCGCCATTGCCGTCACAGAGTACAACAAGTACTGTGAAGCTACGCTATGATCAGCTAATGGCCCTGACAGCTCATCTCGGATGAATCTTAGACAGCTTATAGTTCTTATATCTTTGAAATGTATATACCCGTGCGAAGCGATACGCCCAGCTCGGCTCCGAGATTCTCGGCACTTTTTCGACCCCGGAGGAATAGACGAGTATAAAAGGCAGGAGGTCAGGGAAGGGCAGGGAGGATCGGTCGATAGCGTTGAGGAAGCTGGTGAAGAGAAAGGCTGGCTATTGGGAGACGAGCAAGATGATGAGTGGCATTGTGAAGAAGAGTGTAGTTGGAGGAATTTGCAGGAGAGGGCTAGCGACCGCTGGAGCAGCACCAAGATTGAAGACGTTTAAGATTTATAGATGGAACCCAGACACTCCAGCAGAGAAACCACGTTTGCAGAGCTTCCAAGTGGACTTGGACGATTGTGGTCCCATGGTTTTGGATGCGCTTTTAAAGATCAAGGACCAGCAGGACGCTACATTGACTTTGAGAAGATCGTGCAGGGAGGGTATTTGCGGATCGTGTGCTATGAACATTGGCGGGCGTAACACGCTGGCCTGTTTGTGTAAGATTGATCAGGACCACACAAAGGACTTGAAGATCTATCCGCTGCCCCACATGTACATTGTCAAGGATCTGGTGCCCGATTTGACGAATTTCTATCAGCAGTACAAGTCGATTCAGCCTTATCTGCAGAGATCTACGTTCCCAGCAGACGGGAAAGAGGTCCTGCAGAGCGTGACGGACCGAAAGAAGCTGGATGGGCTGTATGAGTGTATCTTATGTGCCTGTTGTTCCACTTCTTGTCCTTCGTACTGGTGGAACCAGGAGCAATATCTGGGGCCAGCTGTGTTGATGCAGGCCTACCGTTGGTTGATCGACTCGAGAGACGAAGCCGCGTCCGTGAGAAAGAACATGTTGCAGAACTCCATGTCGCTGTACAGATGCCACACGATCATGAACTGTACCAGGACTTGTCCCAAGGGTCTGAACCCGGGCTACGCGATCGCTGAGATCAAGAAGGCCCTGGCAACCGATTGAAGCTGCAACTTCCACTGTCTTAGATGCACAAGTACCACTGAGTGGGAAAGACTGTGTCCTGTTTAATATTTATTCTATTTATTCATCTGTATGCATTACGATTATCTAGTGCCAGAATGTGAGGATCATTATGAGAGTTGGTGATTTTAACGTTTTGTCCATGCGATGAAGCTTACAAAACAGCTGAAGCACAGCAGAGCTACGGCAAAAAAACCATGATCTCCTTTGATGAGTACTGCCGCCAATTGCACTGTATCTGCGATGGCAGTCTCAAGAACAATCGATTAGTCACCAGTGTGTCGCTCTCGGTGGAGGACAGCTCGATTTTGTTCCGAACGGCTGTACCATCTTCGAAGGCTCAAACGCAGTTGTGCTACCTTGAATTCAAGATCGCTTATTCGCACATCTACCAAGAACCACTGCTATTATTCAGGCCCTGGAGGAGCTCTCAGAACGTCGAAATGGAGATCCTTTCTCCTTGGTTTCCACAAGACGTGGCCCGGCTGTTGGGCATAGACGACAGTTTTACAATCACTTTAGATGCTATCTTCTCAAACTCAACGCATTCTCAAGAGACGTGGTTCTCGTTCCATGCCTGCGACACGGCAGAGATCGTAGGAGACCGACAGGACTGCAAGGATCAGTATCTTAACAGATGGTTAAGCAGCTTTCTGTTCAGTTGGTTAGCAAAGGGTTGAAAAAAAGCAGAGTCTTGGACTTTATACTACAACAAAAGTGGGAAGAAGAGCACAAGAGAGCTTCCAATGTCCAATCCACAGTCTTTCGTCACTGTGAGAAGCCAGGTCATATCCCTGGAGTCTCAGACAGAGTCTCTTCTGTCTCGGTACTCATCTTTTGCACAGACTACCAGCTCAACAGCTACTGGGAAGGAGAAAAATTTGGATAAGCTGCTTGAAGAGAATCTGTCCAAGAGACAGGAGGTAATTGAGACGTTGACTCAAATATGCGATGAGAATCCCAACATTTCAGCATCAAAACTTTCGCAAGTACAGCGTCATAAGGAAGTACTGCAAGAGCACTGGAAAAACTTCCGTAATATCAGATCGTCGATTCAGCAGGAGAGAAATAGATTGAACCTCCTGTTGAGTGTTAAGAATGATATTGCGCAGCAGCAGGAGGACCTTGAATCGGGGACCAATCTGGGCAATAACGAGGACGAATATTTTCAAAACGAAACTCGACGGGTGGACCAATCTCACAATATCATCGATAGACTCATCACCCAGGCGTGGGAAACCAGAGATCAGTTTAGCACACAAAGCGGGATATTACGAAGTGCTAACAACAGGGTCCTGCAGACTTTGCAAAGGGTCCCCGGGATCAATCAAGTCATTACCAAGATTGGTGCAAGGAGAAGAAAGAATGCTATCATATTAGCGACAGTCATCGTCATTTGTGTGCTCATTCTATTCTTTACCTGGTGATATGTAACGTTTCCTAGTTTACAAATTGGTGCCATTTCTTTACTTGGTCTTTCGATATTTATGCTCATCGTTTGTCTCGGGTTCATGAAGAGACGATGCATCGGACAATACTACTGACTCTGATCCAGCGTCTCCTAGGGATGCTGTGGCGATTGAGTTTTCGTCTTCCAGAATGGTCGGAACACCGCCGTAGTACCTCTTACCTCTGCCTTGAACAGATTTGAACTGCACGGCCTTTTGGCGGGGTTCCTCTGTGTCAGATGCTGATGATATGGTTCTGGTCCTTGGAGCGCTCAGAGGATTACCACTGTCTTGATCTTCATTGTCATTTTCATCTTCTTCATAGGAGAAATCACTCAAGTCTGATGTGGCTCTGCCTCTATTCCTCTTCTGCCAGCCTGGTCTTCTAAACCAAGCCTTTAGTATCATATCCTTGTATACAGACAATGGCCAATTGACTGGCGATTCATGACCCTGATAAACGCAGACATCGTATATCAGTGCACCTGTCATGGAGCCAATGAAAGGTGCCACCATAGGAACCCAAAAATAATGCCTGTGTTCAACCCATAGCATCTTTCTATCGAATCCCACAGCATACAAAGCAAGTCGAGGCCCCAGATCTCTGGCCATATTCATGGCAGATCCTGTCTGGTAAGACAGAGAAGCGTTAATCACATAAATTTGAACAAAAAGCAGCAAAGGGAAAATGTCAGATGATAAACATGTATAAGGATCCGTCAAGGCAAATGTACTGGCCTGCAAAAACGCTGTGCAGATGAACTCGGAGACAAATTGACGCGTTGATGACAGGTAAGACTTCGGGTAGGTACAAAACATGGATGCGACACTTTCGTTTTCCCACCAATCAGTAAAAGCCTCTTGAATCACCTTCTTGTAGAAAATAAACAGGATCAACGCCCCCACAAAACCACCTGTCAACTGACCTATTAGGTAGTATGGTATCTTTTTAGCTGGAAAACCTCTAAAGAGAAAATTCGAAACCGTAATAGATGGGTTCAAATGGGCACCTGAAATCGCACTACCACCAGCACAGAAATAACCCATAACAACGGCAGCGGCCCAACCAAATGCAATGTCGTCAAAAGTACCACCTGATACAGATGAAACAAGATTCGTCAGAGTTCTTGTGGTAGCGACAATGTCCTCTGGCGCATTGCTCAAGCTGTTCAATGCTTCCTCAAAATTGTTCTGCTGCATCTTACCGGCGGCCACGACCTGACAAACAACCGCAGACCCAAAGAAAACCATAACCATGGTTCCCATGAATTCTGCCAAGAATTCTTTCAGGTAGCTGTGCTTCACTGTAGACCATTTATTGATTGGATGATATGTTGACGGTAAAACAGTTGGTGTTTGAGGATTCTGGTATAAAGTTTTCGGCTTAACCATCATCGGAACATTTCTCGGATCAGACTCATTATCCTGACTACCATAAGAATTGTCGACAGCCGATCTATGACTCTCTGATCCATGAGTCGAACGTGGTCCCGCAGCGGACTCATGGTGAGAGTTCACGTCGTCATTGTTTCTAAAGAAGTCTCCAAGATGTAATATATTAGAAGAGACAGTCTGAGCCCTGGGTCTGAGCTCAGAACGAACATTTTCAGTTCCCGGTAGATTCCCATTCACACCGCCTGTGGTGTCTGTACTCGTGGAAATCGCCATTTGCGTGTTTGGAACAACTTCATGTATCGGGAACTGCGGACCATTGTTCATAGTATACTGAGGAATGTATGACGTTTTAGAGCGTCCTCTAGAAGTAAAAGGCTGTGGCCAGTAATCTTGCATTTCATAATCATATTCGCCGACATCATTACTGCGTGAGCTCTTATGAGTATGTCCACTACTACTACGACTCCTTCCCTCAATAAAATCAGTTTCATGTATCCCATCGTCATATTTCTTGGTCTCAGGAAGGGTGTGGGGATCTGACAGGAACTCGTTCAAGGCCTTCTGAGGGTTCTTTTTATGGCCATCTCTGTCACTATTTTTGGAATTATGATCTCTTTTCGATTCGCTAGATCCTCTAGAACTGATCGATAGTCGACCCATTTTGGTTAGTTGCTCTGCAGTCGGAAGCCCCTTCTACTTTGCTTTGAGCAGCGAGCTAATGCACGTTACGGGTGCTCTTTCACCTGTCTCTTTCTCAGATCGACTTGGGCGATCCGTCGGGGCTACACCTAAAAGTACTGGGCAATGCAGGAGCAATTAGACCTAGGATATTGATTAAATGTCAGATTGCCTGGAATATCAGCATCTTCCAATCGAGATTTGCACTCCCGCTCACGATTCACATATTTCAATATTATCACCGAGCGAAAAACAGCTCGCTCAGCAACGAACTCGGATTTAGAGACACGTTATTCATCGTTAACCTGAAGCTCGAAGCTTGCCGGCTTCTTACGATTTCCTCCTGGCCATCAAGCCAGGCTTCAATTACAGAACAGCTCAAATGCCGATTTTGTTGGTAGATCTTGGTAATCATCCGGTACCAGACCATCGCTGCAGGACGATTGCATCGCGATCTGCGCAGTAAGAACGCTAGATCAAGCTCTCGCGGTGACATTCTCGAATTGCCAGTCGAAGATCGGTTCAGGAAGAAAAATTGATGTCAATCGCAGTTCTGCGAGTCGCAGTTGCAGGGGTATACTGAGAAAGCGCTGCTGGAATAACAATTCACTGCACCTACGTGGTTCTTCATTACCAACAGCGAGTTGCCCGCGAACTGTAGCTTCACGTCTCAGGCCTAGAACACTGCCTTTTAGTCGATGATACGCAGCTCCACGACTGAAATGCGGTCTGTCGTCTCTGAGCTGTCTCTTTACAGTTCCTGACGCCACTAATAGACACTAGGAACTCACACAGCCACACATAAACACAGTTATCTTTTTAGGATCCAGAGTCTTAGGTTCCTTCACTCCCATTTTTAGCCGCCGAGCTCAATGTGCTGGCGCTGCATAGGAGGCTCATTTCTACTATTCGCCAATCAATAGAACATCTGGACATCACATTTCAAGCATTTAACCAGCCTCATCACCCGTCTCTGTCTGTTTTTGCCGCCGAGTTGGAGTGTCGAGTTACAAGTCTTTTCGAGGTAATACAACTTACACATTTCCTTGACACCCACTAAAGAAAAATCTATAAACCGCCGAAATTTGCTTTGTAAGGCCGTACTCTATGAATCTGAGACTAGCAACTCCCAGTGACGATTCTCTGGGCCTGAGAGGGGGATGTTCTGCGGCTACAGGTGCAAGTTTGAGACGAACATTGGCGTGTTGGTGTGTTTGTTGTCCTCCAAGACGCTCAACCGTCTATTGGAGCTTCGTGTAACGGTTTGAGAGGCGATTGGAACTACTCAGAACAGTAGATGCCGACTGTACCCTCGCCAGGTTGACCATTCGCAAAGATCGATAGCAAGAGACCTCTAAGGTGTAATACATGCTACTGACTGAACTTGACTGTTTGGGGTCTATTCCGCTGATTTCTCAGCCGTTCACCACCTGAAGGAAATCCCGGAGATATCGAGCCTGTACTGCTACTCTATGGATGCGGCATGCCCCTCATGCAGTTGCCTTTAGAACCGACAATACCTCGAGAAGACTCATACATGAGTAATAGCCAAGCTCCATGTCTCCAGCTGTGCCCATCTTTGGCCAGATGCAGGCGATTTGAGCGGCGGGGCTCCGTGTAGCCAGCCGCAACTACCCCGGGCAGTCGGAATCGCCTCGCGCATAGTACAACAACTTAAGCCCCTTCACGCGATTGGATCATGCCCAATGACTGTGTTTGTCATCGATATCTGTAGCATTCGTGAGCAACCCTTAACAGAAGATCTACGAGAAGCATTAAAGATGGCTGTTTGATGGGATGCTCTGCCAGTGCGTTCGAAATATTTGCCCAACAAGAAGCCTTAGGTTACTGGTAGGAGGATTCAGAGGTCGAAAGAGATCTATTTACACTATAACGAGCAAGTATTCTTTGCCGAATATGACAGCTGACGAGAACTCCAAGGTAACTGTGAATGAATGCGTTCCATTGATCGCATCGATCGACGTGGGAACCACATCATCGCGAGCAATCCTTTTCAACCGCTTGGGGCAAGAGGTGGCCAAGCACCAGATTGAATACTCCACATCTGCGTCGAAGGAGAAGTATGCAGCATCTGGTAAGCGTAGGTTTGCTGTAGATGATGAGAACCAACCTATTTTCTCAGCCGAAGGTATCGCTATTGAAGAGAACGAATTTCTGGAGATTGAAGATTTGATTCTAAAGGCTGGAGACCCCACGTTGAGGTTCCCCAAGCCCGGCTGGGTCGAATGCAAACCACTGAATATTTTAGAAAATGTTGTTGAGTGTTTTGCCAAGACACTATCGTTTGCGCAGCATATCAACAGCCAACGTATCCCTGATGGATTACCTCCATACAGGATCCACTGTATTGGTATTGCGAGTATGAGAGAGACCACATTGGTGTGGTCCAAGACCACAGGTATGCCTATTGTCGAGTATGGAATAGTATGGAACGATACGAGGAATGCTCAAATTGTCACTGAGAAGAGAAACAATACTTGTGAAGAAGATCAGGCTCGGTTGAGAAACAAGACTGGTTTGCCGTTATACTCGACGTATTTTTCGTGCTCCAAACTACGTTGGTTATTGGATAATGAGCGGAAAGTAGCAGAGGCATATGAGAAAGGAGATCTTATGTTCGGCACAGTCGATGCATGGCTGATTTATCATCTGACGTCTAATAAATCGTTTGTGTCAGATGTGACCAATGCTTCACGTACTGGCTTTATGAACTTGGATACTTTAGATTACGACGATGAACTTTTAGAATACTGGGGGATAGATAAAAAGAAAATACACCTGCCCAAGATTGTGTCATCTGCAGAGTACTATGGTGATTTCAGTGTACCGCTGATAACGAAGGATAATCTAAGTCCTCAGGATTGGAATCTACTCGAGGAGTTCAGCCACAGAACTCCACGAGTACCTATTCAAGGTTCTCTTGGGGACCAAAGTGCCTCCCTTGTGGGGCAACTAGCGTTCAAACCTGGTTCAGCTAAATGTACTTACGGTACAGGTTGTTTCTTACTCTACAATACGGGTTCCACCAAGCTTATTTCTCACCACGGTGCTCTGACCACGTTCGGCTATTGGTTCCCATATCTCGATGGCGAAGAGGCTAGCAAGCCACATTTTGCCTTAGAAGGTTCGGTGGCCGTTGCAGGTGCTGTAGTTCAATGGCTAAGAGATAACTTGAGGCTGATCCCTAAAGCAGAAGACATTGGGCCCTTGGCGAGCCGCGTGCCGGACTCCGGAGGTGTAGTGTTTGTTCCAGCGTTCAGTGGGCTGTTTGCCCCATACTGGGACCCGGAGGCCCGAGCCACTATCATGGGTATGTCACAGTTCACTACCGCTTCACACATAGCAAGAGCCGCCGTTGAAGGTGTCTGTTTTCAGGCGCGAGCCATTCTAAAAGCCATGAGCTCCGATGCCTTGGGTGTCAAGGACAGAGACTTCTTGGAAGAGGTCAGCGACGAAACCTATGAAAGGTCTCTGTTGTCCACCTTGGCAGTCGATGGAGGTATGTCGCGGTCGGATGAAGTTATGCAAATTCAAGCCAATATCCTGGGACCATGCGTTAAAGTAAGGAGATCTCCAACCCACGAGTGTACCGCACTTGGCGCCGCTATTGCCGCCGAGATGGCCTTCAAGGACCCCAAGGACCGTGTCATGTGGAAGGACCTCCGCGACGTCAAGAAATATGTCTTCTACAATGGTGTTGAGAAGGGTGAAGAGTGTCCTCTAGAGTTGAAACCCGATCTACGTATCTTCACTAGCCAGTCCAAGACTTCAGAGCGTAGGAAAAAATGGAAGATCTGGGAAGAAGCTGTGAAAAGGTCTAGAGGCTGGCTCTCTGCCGTCAGTTCCATAGACGATAGTTAGTATCAAGTACAGCGACGATTTTAATAAGACTGCTATTTTCTTAAATCCTTACACCACGAGTTTTCATCTTTTTCACGAAAAAATTCAGGAGAGTTTCAATGGCCACGAACCAAGCGACGCAATTTCTGATTTTTTCACCACAAACAAGCTGCTACTATAAAGACCAAGTGATAGTACAAGCAGTATTTGCAGTTCACGCAAGCATTTTCAATTCCATTCTAAGAGGCCGAATACAATCAACGATGGCACCAGTCAAGAAAGTTGCTCCAGCTCCATTTGCTTCCAAGGCTTCCAAGTCTAACAAGCCAAAGAACCCATTGACTCACGCTACTCCAAAGAGTTTCGGTATTGGTCAAGACGTCCAACCAAAGAGAAACTTGTCCAGATACGTGAAATGGCCAGAGTACGTCAGATTGCAAAGACAGAAGAAGATCTTGTCCATCAGATTGAAGGTTCCACCAGCTATTGCTCAATTCCAATACACTTTGGACAGAAACTCTGCTGCTGAGACTTTCAAGCTTTTCAACAAGTACAGACCAGAGACTGCTGCTGAGAAGAAGGAAAGATTGACCAAGGAGGCTGCTGCCATCGCTGAAGGTAAGACCAGACAAGAAGCTTCTCCAAAGCCATACGCTGTTAAGTACGGTTTGAACCACGTTGTCTCTCTTGTTGAGAACAAGAAGGCCAAGTTGGTCTTGATTGCCAACGACGTTGACCCAATTGAATTGGTTGTCTTCTTGCCAGCTTTGTGTAAGAAGATGGGTGTTCCATACGCCATCGTCAAGGGTAAGGCTAGATTGGGTACTTTGGTTAACCAAAAGACCTCTGCCGTTGCTGCTTTGACCGAAGTCAGAGAGGAAGACGAAGCCGCTTTGGCCAAAATCATCTCCACCGTCAACGCCAACTTCGCTGACAAGTACGACGACGTCAAGAAGCACTGGGGTGGTGGTATCATGGGTAACAAAGCCCAAGCCAAGTTGGACAAGAGAGCCAAGGCTGCCTCCGCTTAAGTTCAATCCGACCCAAAATATATGAAATAGATATCATTTTGCCCCCGAATTGCATTGAACTCTTTACTCTAATAACTTTTACCAACCACCATGAGGAGATCCATTTTGTTGAAGCCGGCGAGTATTGCAATCAGTCCGCATTGGCATGCGTCAGCCCCATTATAGGAGATCAGTGTTGCAGGGAGGGAATCAGCAACGCCTTACAGTGGCCTCTCGGCCATGTTGAAGGGTGTTCAAAAGATCCCACCGTAACAACAGGTCATCTCTATTGAAGTGGGAGCTACCATCGCCTATCGACCGATCTGCTTGAAAACTAGTTACAGAAGTGGTTCTCGACTTAATCCCGCATAAGTACTCAACGCTACATACCTCTTGAATTGTTCTCCCCGTGTATAATAGATCAGAACAACCGTTACGAACTGATGGTACTGCCTCTTGAACCCGATGCTTCCAAGTTCATCGGTATAGGTCACGTGACAATTTTTTATGCAAGGAAAACCGTGCTCGGTCGTCAGTGGTGAGCAAGGGAGCCCATGGAAGCCAAGGGGCGACGCGACTGGTGGCGTTACTTCAGTAATGGTAACTATATGGACGAACTGATGGAACAGGAGTGCTGGAATACCATTGTAAGTTACCTAGTGGTTGGTGCTGTAATCTAGTGTTGCGTGAAGAGGCTACGAGTTGGTTCCTTGGATTTGAAATTTGGAAAAGTTGAAATAGAGATGTCAGTTGAAGAGACCAAGCCCGTTGAAGTTGCGTCTGTGACAGTTGTGGATCCCGAGACGACGATATTTGTTGGCAATGTTGCCAGGGATTGCAGCGAGGAGGATTTGAAACAGATATTTCAGGAAGAGTTTGGGTCTGTGGAGGTAGAGATCCCATCGAAGACGAAGAACGGACGTACTTTCTACAATCGCTACGCGTTTGTCAAGTTCCCACAGAAGATAGACGTGGAAGCCATCAAGGAGAAGTACGACAAGCAGGTGGTGAAGGACAAGGGCATCTATATCAGAAAGGCGCTAACTCAGGAGGAGAGAGACGCGGAGAGACAGGAAAGACTGAAGAACAGACGTGGCAACGGTCGTGGCGGTCGTGGCGGTGCCAAATTCACTAACACCCGTGGGTCTGCCGTGCCAGCACCACCAAAGAAGGACAGAACTCCCTTGGAAGAGATGGAAAGATCGAACGACACTCTATATGTGAATAACATCCCATACTCTGCCACCAAGGAGGAACTGGCAGAGTTTTTCGGGACAAAACCTGAACTTGTCGTGTTGCCCATGAGAAGAATGAAGGATATCAAGACCCAGCGTGTCTTTTTCAGCAGAAAGATGAACCGTGGTATCGCATTCATCACCTTCGAGAGCCTAAGTGACGCAGATGACATCAGTAAGAAGGTAGAAAGTTTCCAGGGTAAGACCCTACAGGAAAGACCGATCGTGGTCGACGTGGCCGCCGTAAGAGCTCCTCGCGAAGAACACGAACAAGTTACCACCACGGGGGAGGCTGCGCAGGAAACTTCCCAGGACTGAATAAACCTCTATAATGTGTACTCATACAACTCTCAACATGTAATAGCACTGTATTGGCTCCAACTTTTGACACATTTGGCTTGAGAATGGCAAATTTCACATTTCGTCTCAGGTGACATGAAGATATAATAGAACAACCATTTGAAGAACACCTACTTTCCAACAAGGACCTAAATGTTTGTCATCCGAGTTCTTTAAGCCTCAAACCTTGTCTTAATCGGGGTCAAGAACCAATGCAGTCTGTCAATGGGTCTGTTACGGACCATTGCCACTTCTGGATCTACGATGATGTGACGAAATGCGGGAGAGTTCGATACATCAACTACTATGTTCCCCTGTTCCTCACGGTATTTGCTGTACTTTTCCTCTCATACAACGTTTGGACCCATTACTATTACTACGATAAACTAGGTTTGAAAAGACTCAGCTTAGTTGATGAGATTTTGTGCGATGGAGATGACGATGACGAGGGAAAACCGTTGCTCAATAACTCGAACACTAATCATAACTATACAACAGGTGAAGGGACGCCTAGCGGTGAACAATTGATGGAGAACCATTTCTCCATTGAAAAGTTGAAGTTTGTTAACGCTGATGATAAGCCACATGGGAAACCGGAATTTGTGAAAAGAGGATTTATTGAAAAATCAAGAACTATTATTGAATTCTTACTCGTCTTGAGTCAGTTCGCTATACATTGTTTTGTTTGCATCAATTACACTCAAGAGTATTCTGAATTTCCTCTTCGAAGCTCTGTGATGGGCGTTTTGCAATGGGCGTTCTTACTATCGATTGTTTCCTTACGTTTGTTGAATATTAACCAGTCGATTGCCTGGATCAACAAGTACCCTGGTAACATTTGGTCTATCTCGTTTGTTAGTTACATGTCTTTGTTTGTCTCGAACTTGCTGCCATGCCGTTCGATATACATTGGACATATCCAAAACAGCATAGTGAAAAACTACTACCTATCACAGACTTACATTGATCTAGCTTTGTTTTTGCTTTTGTTCTTCTCAACTTCTGGCAACAGATACCCTGTGATTTACAAGACCGACGATAAGATTACCCCATCGCCTGAGCCAGTCTCTTCTATTGCTAGTTTTATTAGTTGGAGTTGGTTAAATGGTTTCGTATGGGCAGCTCATAAGTCGACCATCGAGAAGGAAGACGTTTGGGGGTTGTCTTTGGAGGATTATTCCATATTTGTCGTTAAGAAATTCAAGCACTACACCAGTCGTTTTGGGAAAGGAAGAGGATTTACTGTGAATCTTCTCAGCTTCTTTACAAAATACCTTGCTCTACAAGGGTTTTGGGCCTTTATTGAAAGTATTGTGAGTTTCATTCCAACTTTGTTGTTAAAAAGAATCTTGGAATACGTCGAGGACAGAAACTCGGCTCCAGCTAATTTGGCCTGGTTTTACGTGCTTTGCATGTTTCTCTGTAGAGTTTTCGTTGCCGTTTGTCAAGGGCAGGCCCTGTTCTTTGGTAGAAGGGTTTGTATCAGAATGAAGGCTATTATTGTCTCTGAAATCTACACCAAGGCTTTGAAGAGAAAAATCTCGGCCAACTCGACAAAGCAGTCCACTGACGAAGTTGATCCTCAAAAAGTGAATGACAAAGAACAGATTAACGGTGATGAAGAGTCATCGTCTACCGCCAATCTGGGTGCCATTATTAATCTGATGGCTGTTGATGCTTTCAAAGTGAGCGAAATTTGTGCTTACTTGCATGCATTTGTGGAAGCTACGGTCATGGCTATCGTTGCTATCGTTCTACTGTATCATCTATTGGGATTTGCAGCTATCCTAGGTGCACTTCTCATAGTGGTGATGATGCCACTTAACTTCAAGTTGGCTACTTTCCTAGGCAAATTGCAGAAGGAGAGTTTGTCAATCACGGACAAACGTATACAAAAACTGAACGAAGCTTTCCAGGCCATTCGTATCATCAAATTTTTCTCTTGGGAGGATAATTTCCAAAACGATATTAATGAAATCAGAGAGGCTGAATTGGGTGTCTTGTTGAAGAGATCTCTCGTTTGGGCAATGAGTTCCTTTGTGTGGTATATCACTCCTACTTTAGTCACAAGTACTGCCTTCTGTTTTTACATTTACGTTCAAGGTGAAGTTCTGACTACCCCTGTCGCGTTTACGGCCCTTTCTCTCTTCTCTCTATTGAGAACTCCACTTGATCAACTCTCAGATATGTTGAGTTTTGTTATTCAATCTAAAGTCTCGCTAGATAGAGTTCAAGAGTTTTTGGAGGAGGACGACACAGAGAAGTACAATCAATTGAGCATTGCTCAAGATAAGAAAAAGATTGGATTTGAAAACGCAACGGTTACATGGGATAAAGATAAACCAGACTTTAGATTAAAGAATTTAAACATTGAATTCAAATTGGGCAAATTGAATGTTGTTATCGGACCTACAGGTTCTGGTAAAACCTCACTGTTAATGGCGCTATTAGGTGAAATGCATTTGATGAATGGTAAAATTATTGTTCCTTCCTTGGACCCAAGACAACAGCTGGCCGTTGAGGCGGATGGTATGATTAATTCTATGGCCTACTGCTCGCAGGCCGCTTGGCTGTTAAATGACACTGTCAGAAACAATATTCTGTTCAACAGTCCTTACAATGAAACAAGATATCAAGCTGTCGTCGAGGCATGTGGATTGAAGCGTGATTTCTCAATACTTTCTGCTGGTGATATGACTGAAATTGGTGAAAGAGGTATTACCTTATCTGGTGGTCAAAAGCAGAGAATTTCTCTGGCTAGATCGTTATATTCAAATGCAAGACACGTTTTGTTAGATGACTGCTTAAGTGCAGTGGATTCTCATACAGCGGCATGGATTTACGATAATTGTATCACTGGTCCTTTGATGGAAGGTAGAACTTGTATTTTGATTTCGCACAATACTGCGCTCACGCTAAGAAATGCAGAACTCATTGTTATTCTCGAAAATGGGCAGGTCAAGGCCCAAGGTGAACCTCTCACTTTGCTCCAGGATGGTTTGCTTGGCGAGGATGAGCTTGTCAAAAGTAGCATCCTTTCAAGGCACAACTCATCCGTTAATTTGAAGAGCAAAAGTGTTGTAAGCATGAAAACTCTAACTAAAGGCAAGGAATCGAGTAAACCTAAGCGAACCGACGAGGAGCGTGCCAAGGATGGTAAGCTAATTGAAGAAGAGACCAAAGCAGAAGGAACCGTCGGCGCAGAAGTTTATAAATGGTATTTGGCTATTTTTGGTGGTTGGAAAGTGCTTTCCATTCTTATAGCGGCATTTGTGATTGCACAGGGTATCTCGATTGGACAAACATGGTGGGTGCGTAGTTGGGTTTCGCACAACATCACTACCAAGCTGATTGGCCTGGCCCAGACCATTTCCGTTTCTGCTTCTCGTGTTTTCAGTCGCGTGGGTAATTTCATGACTTCCTTTACTTTTGTACACCACCAGGCTGAGGATGGTACAGTGGCTAAAACGCATTCTACCGTCTATTACTTGTCAATGTACTTCCTAATCGGTGTCATCCAATCTGTGCTATCGGCGCTAAAGACAGTTCTAAGTTTTGTTGCTGGTATCAACGCTTCAAGAAAGATCTTCAAGCAGCTTTTAGGGAGAGTCATGCATGCTAGACTTCGCTTTTTTGACTCTACCCCCATTGGTAGAATAATGAACCGTTTCTCTAAAGATATGGAGGCCGCAGATCAAGAATTGACGCCCTTTATTGAAGGAGCCTTTTATTCCTTCGTGTCGTGCGTTTCTACAGTTGTTTTGATCACTTTTATTACGCCTCAATTTCTGTTAGTTGCTATCGTGGTGGCTATCCTCTACTATTTGGTTGGTTACTTCTACTTGGCCGGGTCCCGTGAGTTGAAAAGATTGGAATCCATTTCCAGATCACCAATCTATCAGCACTTTTCGGAGACGTTGGTTGGTGTAACAACTATTCGTGCCTTTGGAGATGAAAGCAGATTCATGCGTGAGAACTTGCAAAAGATCGACGACAACAACAGACCATTCTTTTATTTGTGGGTTGCCAACAGATGGCTGTCATTCAGAATTGATTTGATCGGCGCACTGGTCATTTTTGGTGCGGGTGTCTTCATCTTATTGAACATTGACCACATCGACTCAGGTAAGGCGGGTATTTCTTTGACATATGCAATCACTTTCACTGAGGGTGCATTATGGTTGGTGCGTTTATACTCAAATGTTGAAATGAACATGAACTCCGTAGAGAGACTAAAAGAATACATGGAAGTTGAGCAAGAGCCATATGAGCAAGCTATTTTGACTCCTCCTAGCGATTGGCCACAACAAGGAAGGATCGAGGTGAATGACTTATCTCTACGTTATGCTCCGCACTTACCTAAAGTTATCAAAAACGTCTCGTTCACCGTGGATCCAAAATCGAAAGTTGGTATTGTCGGTAGAACGGGTGCTGGTAAATCTACCATT
Organism: Torulaspora maleeae; assembly: GCA_003708055.3. Lineage (NCBI taxonomy): Eukaryota > Fungi > Ascomycota > Saccharomycetes > Saccharomycetales > Saccharomycetaceae > Torulaspora > Torulaspora maleeae. The sequence goes on along the minus strand of PPNA03000006.1, from coordinate 204,681 downwards.
ATTACCGCTCTTTTCAGATTCTTGGACCCTGAGACCGGTAACATCAAGATTGACAATGTTGATATCACCTCGGTGGACTTACAAAGACTCCGTCGTTCGATTACAATCATCCCACAAGATCCTACTTTATTCACAGGGACCATTAAGTCGAATCTAGATCCTTATGATGAGTATACTGATCAGCAGATTTTTGAAGCATTAGAACGTGCGAACCTGGTTACGCAAGAAGAACTCAATAGACCTGAAGAGACAGAATCTTCGTCCGCTAACTCTGACAATGTCAACAAGTTTCTGAACTTGTACAATGAAATAAGTGAAGGTGGTGGTAACATATCACAAGGCCAGCGTCAATTAGTTTGTTTGGCTCGTTCATTATTGCGTAGTCCTAAAATCATTCTTTTGGATGAAGCTACTGCCTCAATTGACTATGCTTCGGATGCCAAAATTCAAGAAACAATTAGGAAGGAATTCAGCGGTAGTACAATTTTGACAATCGCCCATAGGTTAAGATCAGTTATTGATTATGATAAAATATTGGTCATGGATGTAGGTGAAGTGAAGGAATTCGATCACCCCTACTCTCTTCTGTTGAACAAGAATAGTATTCTTTACAGCATGTGTGAGCAAAGTGGAGAGCTCGAGAGTTTGATAGAATCTGCAAAGGAAGCCTTTGTGGAGAAACTGAATTCCAAATAAATCTAGACGTAATGATTTGTGTAATTTGGAATAGATTAATAATAAGCAAGAAAACGGGCATTAGTTGAATCATCATTATTATCTTTCATTAAAAATCTATAAATTATCCGAGGTACGATTTAACCCATCTAGTCACAACTAGACCATCTTCTTGCATGACAATGCGTTGCTTCAATTCATATCTCATGACCTTTGGTAGGAAGAAGAATTTCACAAACCAGTATGAGAAACATAACAAAATCAGTGCAATGGCTGTTATCTGATAAGGTGGTAAGATTGATATCCTATTGGAAGCTTGCCTCCCGACGAATGGTGCAGCCATCAAGTAAAGCGAGACTAGGATTATCGCACAAACGCCAATTGATGAAGCTCTCGTCGATGGAACTTCACCTTTACGTTTGCGTCTGTAAATAAATATGCCCACAGCTATTAGCAATAGGAAAAATTGGTTGCCATAACCCTCCATTGAGACCAAGTAATCATAAGAAGCACCCTCACTAGGTAGTACGGAAAGCCATACTACCGATAATGTCCCACAAACCAAAAGTGAAGGCAGTGGCGAGTTCCATGGCTTATTATTCGCCAAAAAGCTGCTAAAAGGCAGGTAGCCCTCCCTAAAGACCTCCTGGTTCATTCTTGATACACCATACAGCACTACAAGGATGTTAGATGCTGTAGAAAGCGCCACCGAAAATGATAGTAGCCTAGCTCCAAGATGCTCGCCAAAAATTTTGCTGAAAAGTACTGAACCAACCAGTGGCCCTGCCTGCTTGATCTCCTCATAACTTAGAACGTTAATATAAGCCAAGTTCATCATGGTGTAGCAGAAAAAACACATGAAAAGAGAGAGAGGGCCAGCAATCTTCAGCGTTCTGACGGGATTTTTAATTTCGGACGCCACAGCATGAACACTATCCCAGCCAGTGAAGCAGAAGAACGCGTTGATGAATGCTGCCGCCAGGGAGGAGACTTGTAGATTTGCCTCGTCATGGAACTCATATATAGGTGCTGCGCCTACAACGCTATCACTTGGTTCTGGTTTGTAAAAGATCGTTGAATAAAGACCCAATAAGCACATAATGGCAATTAGTAAAAACTTCAAACCACCCAAGAAATTCTGGATTCTCACTCCTGTTTTCACAGAGGTTCCGTGTATTATAACCCCAGTAATCACTGCGCCGATGCTGATGTACTTGGATGCATTTGAGTGTTCAGAGATGCCTTGGAATCCCACGGCCGATGAGAAATATTTCCCAAATACTATAGCATTTGACATGGTGAACCCAGTAAGCACTGTGTAGGTAGCGAATGTGACGCTCATCATTAGCTTCGGCCTTGTGTACGTCTGTTCAAGAAAGTTCTTACGGCCTCCAGATCTAGGTATCCACGAACCGAACTCCAAGAACAGAAACAATCCAGCAAAAGACAATAGAGCCGCCAGCAGCCATACCCCAAAATATATCAATGTGTTACCGCCACAATTGACGAATATACTGCTCGGAGTAGCAAATATACCAGACCCGACAATTCTCGATACAAACAATACCATTGTCGAAAAAAGACCCAAATGTCTACCCTGTGGTACTTCAGTGAAAGCATCTATAAGAATCCCAGACTTGTCTATACTTTCTCCCATCGAACTGAACGACCCATATCCAACATCATTACCAGTTCCGCTCTCGAGATCTAGTTTACTGCCGTCTCGCTCTATCAGCACATCTTGCTGAGTCTTGATCATCGTGATTTCTATAACTTGCTGATGGTGATTCAGACCAAGCTGATGGCCCTTAATGCCTTGACAACCCCATTATATATACTCGATCGGCCCCCAATTGACTTCTTAGTCACAATCTATAATACTTCATTGCTGATAAATGGCTTCTAGTGGCTTCTTGACGCCACAGCTGGCGTCACAAAATAAGCGAAATAATTTTGTAGCGTCAAAAAATGAAACTGTGACGCCGCCAGTAAATGGTAAGTACTGGCGTCTAAACGGGTTTCAAAAGCGGTGAGAGGTTGAATGTGTGCCGTGCGATTACTTGAGGAAACTTGGGAATCGTGGCTGCAGGTCTGAGCTCGCTCGGGTAAGACTTAAGTCAGCGCTCGCTGTCATGTGCGTAACGAAGGCACAGCTTCTGGAGGGATATTTATGTGACTACAGAGGGGTCTAGTATTGCATTATTAGGCTTTTTAGGCTGGATAGGAGCTCCAATGACAGGATATACGCTCTTGAAGTTGGGACGTTTACAATGACCTTTAACGAAATTTCAACCAGCGTCATATACAGTGAAGTACTAAAGGTAGCATTGGCTAGTCGAGCTATAGCTGTCGAGTGTTACTGCATTTTGTATTTGTAATTACTATTCGCTGATGAATTCTGCTGCAGTTCAGCGAAGTTGGAAGGCTCTTTTCTTCGGCACTTTTAGAAGACAACCGACGTCAAAGAACTTCAGGTACAGATATGTGGCTCCAAAGGTAAAAAGGCAGGTACTCAACACGCATTCCAAAGGTCTTACAAAGAAGGGAATAGAGCCCATAGTGGCTCGGTGCGACAGAGAGCTGTTCACCAGTTCTGTGCAAAATTTGAGAGATGTGATCCTGCAAGATGTCAACGGTCCTCAAGAGGCATGTATTACAGTGTTACGGACGGATCTTGCCAATAAATCAAGAAAAGATGATCCACTCGTAGGGGTTTTAAGCTGGCAGAATATAGCGCCTATCTTTGCCCACCCGCTTAGTCCAATTTACAGCGTGGAAGGGAAAGATACTTCATTTCAAAATACCGCCTTAAGACTCAACTCCGAAGACGGCTTGGCAACACTCTCAAATGTTTGTTGGCCTAAGCTGGCCTATTCCAACTCTTGTCAGGGTGTTGGCGTGCCTAGACAAAGATTTAACGAATTGAAGGGCACTCAGTTTGTTAATCCATCTAATGGTAAACTGCTGCCGGTATTCGAGTTGGATGACGTCTCAGAAGGTTTCGATGCAGTTGGCCTCTTTCCAGCCTACGTCCCATCGCACAAGCAGTTTTTTTCCGGTCTCGACCTCTGTGCCGCAGTGATACGACAGCACTCATGTACTAGTGAAGAGCTTTCAAATGTAGAGGCACATGTCTCGAGCTTTTCAAGATCTTCTGATGAGCCTAGCGTGTCAGAAGGGTTTTTATCAGAACATGATTTCCAAACTTTGAAACAAGTGATCGACGCAACCAACAAGTGTCAACATCTATGGAGCTCTGCTCAAGATAAAGATAAGACATGTCCCGGTGACATTATCCGTTGCACTTTAGTCTCGAAAACGGTAAATCCCAGTCAGTTGATGGAGGAATTTTGCAAACACTTTATGCTATTCAGCTTGATCTCGCAAGCGCAAAGGATATATCATACGATAGATAAAACGAAGTCTTACCAGGATAACGAGCTATCTTTCAGTCCTATGGATTGTTTTGTGTGGCAAGAGTCTTTGGAATTCAACAAGATACCGCTACCGACCTCTGTCACGGAGATGGCACAATATAAGGAAAAAACCGACGATTTCCTGGAGCTGTTAAGCAGCTACTACTTCAGCATCGTCGCTGAGATGAAATCGTCGAGTAGAACATACTTCCACGATGCCACCAGCGTCCCAAGAGCGGTCTCTGTCTTGAAGGTCCTTTTTGCAGTACTAAAAAACTGCAAAGGTATGCAAGCATTCTACCCAAACCTATCGATATATGCCACCAAATCTCTCCCTGAGTGGCCATTTGCGAGTCATCTAAAAGAACCCAATTTGATGGGCGAAGAAGCCAACCTAGCGCTGGGATCCAAGGCGTTGACTATTTTCAAACTGGTCACAGAATTTGAAAACATGATGTTCCATGACAGATTGGATACCACTCATGGTCTTGAGATTGAGCCTATAGCGTCTCTTAAGACCTGGAAAATTGTCATTCTATCAAAGGCCCCGCTACCACTTGAAATCGAAAGGGCTCTAGTGTTCAACTCCCGGGTTTACACCCAGTGTGTCACCGACCTCGAACAAGCTACGCTGATGAAGCACGCGACCTGCAAAGCCCGCAAGATGATCGATCAGGACACATTTGTGTTCCTGTACCAATTGCAGAGACCACCGAAAGCGGATAACGATAAAATGCTAAATGAGATCGTCAGCAAGCTCGAAAGCGCTTCCCAGGCTCATTTATAGTCAAATAGAATCAATTTCATCTTCCATCCTCTGCAACCTGCCTTTCAACTCGCTGTAGAACTCGTTGTACTGCCCATTCAACGTAATAAACCTTTGCACGAGGGACAAAGACCGTACCAGCAGCCTGTTGCAAGTGTCTACGAGTCTGGGAAGCTGTACAAGCCCATAAATCTCAACCACGGCCACTCTGCTGGCCCTGTTCCGCCTTGAAAGCTCGTTACACGCCCCGTCCAGCCTTTGTAACTCTCGTAAAGACCCACGAATCTCCTCAAACCGTCCTAAAACCGTGTGCAACCTCTCCAGATGCTCTTCCTCCCTCCCATGATCTCCAGCAGCATACAACTCCAGCAATTGCCACAACTCTTCGCTGTACCCGCGACCGTCTCGCAACACTTCCCGGAGCTTACACGTCACAGAGGCGACCTTTTCGACCAGGCCGTCGTCTGTCAGCCCATCCACCTCGCCTATCGCCAGTTCCAAGGCCTCGACACGCCTGACCAGGCCCTCTAGCGCCTCCGATGCCTCCATCTCCAGCTTATATAGCGGTGATCTTTAGGCTTGGAATTGGGCGGGTAACTTCTTTTGTAAGGTGCTCAAGTTCGCCTCGTGTCGAACCCCTTTCTAACATTTAAAGTTCACTTTGATGGTCGATGGAAGCACGGTAGGACCTGAAAGCGAGTCAATTGCGTAGCTGTCGACCTATTAAGCTGTTTCGAAACGACTAAAAATGTCTAGATCTGGGTATGTGATTTTCCAAGCGAGTTTTTTGGTGTGTTTTGGACGAAATACTAACGGGCTGGGTTTCGACTTGTAGTGTTGCTGTTGCAGATGAATCCTTGCAAGCTTTCAACGATTTGAAGCTAGGTAAGAAGTACAAGTTCATTCTTTTTGCTTTGAACGAAGACAAGACCTCTATCGTGGTTAAGGAGACTTCTACAGATGACTCCTACGACTCCTTCTTGGAGAAATTGCCAGAGAACGACTGTTTGTACGCCATTTACGATTTTGAGTACGAGATCAACGGTAACGAGGGTAAAAGATCCAAGATTGTGTTCTACACGTGGTCTCCAGACACCGCTCCAGTGAGATCCAAGATGGTTTACGCTTCCTCCAAGGATGCTTTGAGAAGAGCCTTGAACGGTGTCTCCACTGATATCCAAGGTACTGATTTTGCAGAGGTTTCCTATGAGACTGTTCTGGAGAAGGTCAGCAGAAGTGCTGGCTCCCATTGATCTGATATCATTTATATATACTTATCAATTGAAAAAATGCGAAATAGCTGTAGTAAGAGGGAGAAACGGACGCGAGTTCCTTAAAACTTGAATGGCACCCGCACAATGAAGAAGGGCTCCTGAGTTAGTTTCCTCGTGTACACGGTGCGATCCATTACCGTGTCTGCAACGATGAACTGTCTTATTCCCCAGTTTCCAGGACTGAAAACCTCGGGTATCTTTTCTGTCAAACCAGGGAACAAATTCTTGTAGAAGTCTATGAACTGGGTCACATCGTTCCGCTCAATGACAATTGAGCCACTGACCTCTTGGAAAGCGTCGAAAACAAATTGCGGCACGGTGTACTCGAACTTTTGTGGGTAGCTGTCCTTGTTTGCAACCCTAACGATCCACAGTAGTAGGGACTCTCTTAAACGGCTCTTAGTGACTAGATCGTCGTACTTTACCACGCCGAATGAAAGTAACAGACTGTTGGCGAATTTCTTGTCCATCTTGAAGATAGACTTGAAACTTACCATCAGCGAGGAGTTTTTCTTAAGGATATCTTTTTGACTCTTCTGCAAAGCCTCAAGGCTCGCGTTGAACAGCTTCTTCTCGGTGTTCATATACTTCTTGATCATTGAAATTACATTGGAACTGCAACCTTCGCAATCGGAGGGACTGATCTTTGAACGTACCCTGAAAAATTCCAGCTTTTGGACTAAAATGGAATGCAGTTCATCCTGTCCTTCGAGAAAACTCCTCAAAGTGACCTCGGCTTCGGATTTCAGCTTGCAGAGATAGCCAAAGAAATTCACCATTGCCTTGGGAAGAGGCTCTTTGGCAGTGATTTCAAACTGGGCACAGTCAACAGAAACCACATTCCCACTGGTGAGCCCCAAGTTACTTGCCATGGCCTGTTTGATTGTCTCGCTGTCCAGACGTAAAGTTAGCCTGGTCTGATCGTACTCGTTATTGTCTTGAAGGAAACCATAGCTCAACAGTAAATCCTGGCTGGATTTATTACCATAGTTGTTGAACACTTCATCACCTTCTTTTAAAGTTTCAGATGTTTGGAAGCGAACTTGCTCCTGCTCGAATGTCCATTTTACTTCAGTGTCATTCTTATGGTTCAATAGATCGACCACCGGATATAGAAAGGCCTCATTCAAATTCGAGCAGTTCTCATCGATGACCAATCTTGGAAATGCTCTGGAAGTACAAATGCCCGTAGCCCATAGGTACCCTGCGAAACTATTCCACAAAAGATTTTGGTGGTTCTTCCGGTACTCACAAACGTATTTTAAAGCGTCGAAATCTTCAGATTTGTTCAGCTGCTCATAAACTTCCCTATCTGCTGCTTCGATATTCAAATTTTCAAGCAACTCTGCCCACTCTCGAATAACTCTCCTCAGGTTTTCCTTCAACAGTAAGTACAAGTCGGTACCCCTCAACAAACCTAGCTCTCTGAAGCTCCAAAAATAGGGTTGGTCCAATTTCGTAGGTAGGATGTCGATATAAGGCTGGAAGAACGATTTAGCCGTTGATTCAAACTTTAACTTGGCAACGTACAATTGAAGAAGAGCGTTTGGGTTGCCACTGGACACAGTCACATCTTTAACATTGAATTCGTCTTCAGCCAGATCTCTGGTAATGAGTAGGTTCTTTGGAACACTTATCAATGAGTCCTGAGTGTGAATTGCCGAAAGAGCGACAGCACTAATACCAGCGCCTGTTGTAATTTTGAATGCTATCCTGTCGTCTATACTCGCACCATTTTGTTTACAAAAGTCTAAGAACTTGTGCAATTGATCTTCACCAGACATGGTAGGTTCGATCTCTTTTCTTTGAGTTGTTACTGTTGTCTTGAATGCCCTTATTAGCTGCGATGTCGATCCTTTAAAATAGCAGCGGAAGCATAACGTAGTCAAGAAAATACAGTTATAAAGCTGAGAATAATGAAGTATCAATCGGGTCGTCCAAAGCATTGAGCCAATGGCAGTTTTACCACCTCTTCAATTGAGCGTAGCCTAAAAGTGAAATAATACAAGTTCAAGTTCTTTCATCAAATTAAATAAATAAATAAGTAGACAAACAGTTTGAATAACCATTCATCATTTGAATGTTAACTCAGTAGAGACCCTCTTACAAAAAGTAGGCAACGACCAAACCTAGCAAACCGCTGAATGGGATAACAGCGATAGAAGCAGCAGCGCCAGACGAAGATTTGGTGCTAACGGTACCATTAGAAGAGTTAGAACCGTTGTGAATTGAGCCAGAAGCAGTGGTGGAAGCAGAAGCAGAAGCAGAAGCACTGGAGATGGCAGTTGGTGCTTCAGAGATGGAAGCAGAAACAAGGGTGGTGGTGGAAGTGAAGTAGCTGGCGGAGACTTGAGCAGAGTACTCGTCGGCCCACTTTTCAACGATGGCTGGCAAGACTGGCTGACCGTTCATGTTGATGGCGGTGACATTTGGAGCTGGTAGAGGGATGGTGTCATCCAACAAGTAACCGGCGTAAGTAGCGTTGTTGACCATGTAAGTGGTGTCAACTTCCCTGTTGGTAACGTTGGTCTTGTCAGCAACAAATTTGAACACGTTGGCGGTAACATCGTTTCTACCTAGAGATGGCAAGTCCCAGTTGGCCTCTGGTGTGGAGATCAAAGTGTATTGGTCGTAGAAAGTAGAGTCGGTGGTACCCTTCAATTCCTCTGGGATAGCACCACCCAACAAGATGGTGAAGACCTTGTTCTTGATGGAGTAGGTATCGTTTTCATCGAAAGTCAACACGATCAAAGTGTTGTTCATGAAGTACTCGTTTTCCAACAATGGCTCCAAGAAGCTTCTACTCCAGTTGGCGGCAAACTTGATGGTTGTGTCATGACCGTCATTAGTCATGTTTGGAGTAATGTGGGAGAACTGTGGCAAAGTCTTGTCGGCCAAATCCTTCTCAAACATGGTGAAGTTCTTGATGTTACCCAATCTGGTCTCGTTGTTGGCAACAGAGTCGAAGATGATCAATGGGTTGTGCTTTCTGACGTAGTCGTTGGCAAAGGTCTCTTGGTTAGAGTAGTTGAAACCCTGGAAACCAGTGTAAGGCAAGTGCTCCTGGTACTCACCCCAAGTGATGTCTTTGCTGTCCAACAAGTCCACAACAGAGGACACGTTGGCTGGCAAAGCGATGAATCTGTCATCGTCCAAGGCAAAGTAGTCACCACCGACAGATGCGATGTAGTTTGGCTCGGAAGGATGCGTCACACCCCAGTAGTTGTCCAGCACAATACCCTGAGAGGCCAACCATTGCATATCTTCCTGACCAGCAGCCTTGTCGTAATCGGTGTTTTCCAACCAGATGACCACCATTCTGTCGAAAGCAGCACCGGTCACATCGGAAGTGAAGTGGTTGGTGGTAGCGTTCGAAGCAGCCTTGGCAATGTCCGTAGGTTTAGGGTCAATCTTGGAGTAGGTTCTTGGAACACGGCTCACGCTTGCAGAGCTCGACTCCACAGAAGCGGCTTGGACCAAAGAAGCAGAAGCTGCTGCAGCAGCGGCCAATTGAACAAATTTCATCATCCTCGTTTGCTTGTCGTTCTACAGTAGGACCAACTCTCCAAACCTACCCTTCAACGTACCCCATTTTATACGCCATTCTCTCATCTCACTGCTCGACAACCGCCCAAAACGTGGCACATCTAAATTAAACCCGATCGACAAACCCTCAGGCCCACCTCGACGACCACTGTTCGCCTACTTCCTCTTTTGTTGCCTGGCGTGCCCATCTCATTACCGAATACTCGTCTAATTGTCGAACACATTGCCCGCTCTCAAAGACTTGCACAGAAGAAGAGCGCAGCACGCCCATCAATTCCCAATGGAAACCTAATTACCACCGCTGGGCAGTCGTCCCGGCTGCCGCCGCCGTGTATTTCCCAATGCCCTACTGCCTGTCTCGAGCATCGCACGTGTGCCAAGCAATTAACTAGCACCGTGCCAAGCCCGTCTTGGCTTCCACGTGTGTCATGGCGACCGGTAGAGGCTGACTATAGATCGCGTGGCAGGTCCACGTGGCGACGACGACGGCCCGGCAGGTTCAGCAGCGGTGGGCAGCTGCGATGGCAGCTGCGATGACCGGCGACCGGCGGCCGAGGTGTGGGCAGCGTATATATGGACTACAGGCTGCGGTACTGACGGGGTAGGGGGCTGCAGGCGGTAGAGCAGCGAGATGAGCGAACTGGTACCGATGAGATCGCTGGGCGAGGTCGACCAGGTCGGCGAAGACCTGGAGGAGCAGAGCCTGAGGCGGGAAAAGGAGCGCACGTTTGTTTCGTGGCTACGTACGCTGCTAGTTGTGGTTATCCCGATGCTGGTGGTAGCGTTTGGGCTGCGAGAACTGGCTAGGGCTCATCGTCTTGAGTTTATCACGCAGCCAATCCTGAGCAGCTTTGCCAAGAAGTCCGAGGCCTCGAGCGATGAGTCCTGGAGATTGGACACGAACAAGAATTATACAATGGATGTCGACTACTGGCTCAAGCAGACGGAGCCGGCCGAGAGACACTACTACTTGAACGTGACGACGTACGTGGAGCAGAGTCCCGATGGGATGCTGCGGAACCTGACCGTGGTGAACGGGCAGTATCCGGGGCCGCTGCTGGAGGCAAACGCTGGAGACACGCTGTTTATTCATGTGGAAAACCACATGGAGGACGATCCGGTGACGATCCACTGCCACGGGCTGTTTTTCAATAAGAACAACAGTTTCCACGACGGTGCGGCTTACATCAACCAATGTCCGATCCCACCAAAGGCCAACTATACGTACAAGATTGAGCTGGGCGATGAGCAGGTCGGTACGTACTGGTACCACTCGCACTTTGGCGCGCAGTATGCGGACGGGCTGTTTGGACCGCTGGTTATCCATTCGCTGGAAGAGTACAAGGCGATGAACTCTAGTTACGACAAGGACATCGTCGTTCTGGTTAACGATTACTACCACGATATGGCTTCCAACTACCTGCCAGATTACATGGGTCCGGACAACGAGAACACGGAACCGGATCCAGATAATGGGCTGATCCAGGGCCAGAACAAGTTCGACTACGTGGCCTCCACATATCTGGTGCCCAACGGTGGTAACAGCTCTGACGTATCTTACACGCCTGCCAATTTCTCTGTTATTGATCTGGATCCTAATGCAACGTACAGATTGAGATTGATCAACGCCGGGTTCTTCCTTACCTTTGACTTTGAGATCGATTCGCACGATCTGGAGATCGTGGAGGTCGATGGTACCTTGATCGACCCGATCACCGTGGACTCTTTGGCCGTTTCTTTGGCCCAGAGATACTCTTTCATCCTGAAGCCTCGCAATAAGAAGGAGGACTTGAAGAATTACTGGATGCAGGCGAGGTTCAATCAGTTCTGTGCCAAGGTCTCGAATGATAATTTCAACCCGGACGTGAGAGCGATTGTCTCTTACACAGACGACGAGGACACGTCGAACTTGCAGGTCCCAGACTCTCAATGGCAGTACGGCGGGGGAGACGTTGTCTGTAATGAGTTCGATCAGACCCTGCTGCACACGGCCAATGTGACCTCAGTTCCCCGTGCGGCTAACGGGTCGACTTTGCCCGACATCAAGGTGGACTTCGACGTCTCGTTCTTGATCAAGGAGAACCAACTAAGCCGCGGGTACCTGAACGATAAGACTTACCAAAGCTACATGAACGGTTCCACGATGTATCAGATGGCTTTCGCAGCTGAAAACAACACCGTGAAAAACCTAGATGTCAAGGACCTACTAACCTCCAACGACAATCAATACATGCTTAACTTGAACCAACGAGGTGCCGTGGTCGATCTCGTCATCAACAACTATGACGACGGTAACCATCCATTCCATCTTCACGGTCACAAGTTCTGGGTTTTGGCCATTGGCAAGACCGGATGGTTCAATGACAAGTACTATACCGATGACTCCGATGTCATGAACTTCAAAAACCCTATCTTGAGAGACACTGTCAATATTCCCGGCTTCGGCTGGGGTGTGCTCCGGTTTGTCGTCGACAACCCCGGTGTTTGGCCCTTCCACTGCCACATCGGCTGGCACATGGAGGCTGGCCTCATGATGCAATTCAATGTTCTTCAGGACGAGTACAGTGAGTGGGACAACTACCCAAGACAGTGGTACGACCAATGTCAATACTGGCAAAACCAATTGTAAACGACTGAACTGGGGTTTCCGTTCATTTAATTTATAGATTATTTATTGAGTCCGTTTTTGTACTTCTAGCGTTCTTGTAATCATAGATTTTAATTAATGCTTCTCCACTGTAGCGACTCGATTTACTGGCGCTGGCATAGGGCTCTGTTCTTGGGCACTATCAACGAATATCACCAAAACGTAAAATCCTTTAATCAATTGTAGCATGTGGATACCAACCGTCAAGACAGTAGAATATCGTGTTTTACCGTCTGCCGACCTCCAAGATGCTGCTACCAACTGCTAGTTATAGTGTACCAGACTCTGAGCCCGTCAAGTTTGTGATTAACCCTGCAGACGCGCGTTTCCAGACCACAGAGGGCAAAACAACAGGTGCTAGTCCGCATGTTCTGAACGCGGGACAAGTGGACAGGGATCGTCCCTCAGAGCCCAGAAGGAATGCCGCCGGACAGATCACCGCGCTAGGCCAGCTCAGAACCGGTTTGACCGGCCTGCAGGACGAAATCAACGAGTTCTTGACCCAAAGGATGGAATTGGCCAAGGGGAAAAAGCCACGAATTCAGGCAGACCAGGTTAAGCAGGAAAAGAGGATCGAGAGCGAGATCAAAGAGCTCTTGGATGGCTGTGACGGCGAAGAAGAAGATTGATTATCTCGTATGAGTCGTTTGATACGGGTGACTCAAAGGAGATGACCTTCAAGCAGGATAATCAATGCTCAATGGCACTTGTCAGTTCAGGATGGTGGATGAGCAGCGTTTTCGAGGTTGTTTTGTGTGATTGAGGATGAAGGAGTCGTTCGCCAAGCATGAACGGTCAGAAGACGCTGACGGAGTCTCTTCGTTAACATCGCAGAAGCCTGTTAACGAACGGCGTTTACTCTTCAAGATCGACCTTTTTGTCTTGTCCTTTGTGTGTCTGCAGTACTGGATCAACTATGTGGACCGTGTCGGGTTCATCAACGCTTACATCTCGGGGATGAAAGAGGATTTGCATTTCAAAGCGAACGATATCAACGTTACCAATACCTGCTTTACCGTTGGGTATATCTTGGGTATGATTCCCAACAATTTGATCCTACTGGTGGCACCACCACGGGTTTGGCTGAGTTTTTGTACTTTTGCATGGGGTTTACTGACGCTGGGGATGTTTAAAATAACCTCTTTCAAGCAGGCTTGCGTGATTAGGTTTTTCCAGGCTATCTTTGAGAGTTGTACGTTTGCTGGTACTCATTTGATCCTCGGATCTTGGTACAAGGAGAACGAACTACCAGTAAGAAGTGCCATCTTCACGGCGTCTGGATTAATCGGTTCCATGTTCAGTGGTTTCATGCAAGTGGAAATTCATGACAGCTTGAACGGAAGACACGGTCTTGCCGGTTGGAGATGGCTCTTTATCATCGATTTTGCTATAACTGTGCCCATAGCACTTTATGGGTTCCTTTTCTTCCCAGGTGTGCCTGAAAAGAGCAGCGATAGCAGCCCGCTCTCCATGACCAAGTATTTCTTCAGTAGACAGGAACTTCAGTATGCGAGGAGGAGACTGCCCGCCAGAGATGAGAGCACGAGGCTGGATTGGTCCGTGATACCTAGAGTTTTGAAGAGGTGGCACTTCTGGCTTTTCTCACTGGTTTGGACCCTCGGTGGTGAAAACCTAAGTCTTGCATCGAACTCGACTTTTGCATTGTGGTTGAAGGACCAGAACTATTCACTCTCCCACCGGAATAATTACCCATCCGGGATCTTTGCGGTTGGTATCGTGTCTACCGTGCTATCAGCGCTGTACTTGAACAGGTTTCGCAAGGCCAGACATTGGCACGTCGCCTTGTTCCTCGCCGTGACCATGTGCGTTGTGGCCATCATGATCCGCGCCAACCCTATCAACGCCCCTGTCATGTTTTCAGCACAGTATCTGGGCGGAATTGCATACGCTGGTCAAGCCGTGTTCTTTGCGTGGGCCAACGTGGTCTGTCACGACGATCTGCAAGAGAGGGCCATAGTACTCGCCTCTATGAACATGTTCTCAGGTGCCGTGAACGCGTGGTGGTCGCTCGTCTTCTTCCCGGCCTCCACCGTTCCCCACTTCGAGAAAGGCTCCTACGCTCTCCTAGGCACTTCCATCGCCAGTGGTATTGTCTCGGTTCTGATCAGAAGGTTCCAAATCAAAGACCGCCTCACCAAGAGAGAACTACCCTACATAGACGCCAATGACATGCTTCACGATGACGACGACGATGACGACTAAAACGACAACGACCAGTGAAGCTCTCACCACCTATAAGCGCTAAATAATCCGTGTAACTTCTTTGACACCTGGTCACGTGACCGCAGATCGGTGGTCCTTCTATGGCTGATCTCTTTCGCAAGGCGATATCTTCATTGTTGACAAGTAAAACCAAGAGAAGTCGGTAGTCAAAGGTCTCTAGATCCCCGATTGCTGGTTTGTTGTTGATACTGGCCATATTAGGGTTGATAAGGATGACTTTTAAGCCAAAGTCGAAGCTAAAACCTGGGACAAAGAAGCAACTGAGATGGCCGGCGAGAATTTTTGGAGGTGTCCGATTTCCAGGGTTGAATAGTAGACTTGGTCATTCTTTAAGAAAGATTTTGCCAGTGGTTGTCGGTCTGGTACTCTTTGTTTACATGTTGACCAGTTTTTTCACTTTGGGACAATCATCGAGAAGAGCATATCCTGCCGAACATGGTTATTACATCAACGAGATACCTGCATCGAGTGCTTTGATCTTTCCACACGTCGATCACGCCACTGTGTTGAAAGAAATCGGGCTTAGAGGGCTCTACACGACTAGAACAGATATTGAAGGACGGTCTTCCTTTGTTCTGAAGCACGACGACAAGCCACTGTCTGATGACGAAAAGAAGAAGACCTCGGATCAAATTCTGCTAGTCAAGAAGTCGTTCCTGGATCACGGGAAACTGGTGTATCGGAAGAGTACTACTTCACCGGAGATTGTGATTGTGACATTGATCGATTTCGAAAGCTCGGAACTCGAGACAATCGTCTCTGTGGTTCAGAACAGGGTCGACTATGCGCAGAAGCACAAATATGGGGTTTATGTGCGTTGGCTACAAGAGTTTGTACCACTTTTGCAGAATCAGGACTTGCAAAACTCTCAAGAATACATCAAGCCACTCATCATGAGAGCCGCTATCCACGCTTTCCCACAGGCCAAATACATTTTCTTCGTGGATCACACCTCCTTGATCATGAACCTGGACCTCACGTTACAACAGCATCTGTTGGACCCCAATGTGCTCGATATGGCTTTGCTCAGAAACGTTCCCGTCATCCCCGGTTCGAACATCAAGACCTACACCCATTTCAACGTTGACACAACAAGAGTTATCATTCCACAAAGCTCCACGGGCGAACTCGACCTCTCCTCGATAGTCGTCTCCGCAGATCTATACGGTAAGGCGTTCCTGGAGTATCTAATCGATCCCCTGTACCAAAGCTACGAGTGGAACAGTTTTTCTGCCAGTGTCGCCCACATGCTGCAATGGCACCCTCAACTACTCGGTAAGACTGCGCTGGTGGTCCAGAAACTCATCTCGGCTCCCTACGATGTCAGCGCCAAACCAGACGCCGACACCACCGACAAAGTGGACGCCTTGCATTACACAGACGGGGATTTCGTGGTCTCGCTCAAGGGCTGTAAACTACGTGGAACCTGCGCCTCTGACATCGAGTCTTTCTACTCCAAAATCAAGAAAAACTGACTGTACTATAACCCCATCACTTAGCGCGCCTAACATATTGAAATAACCTATCATTTATAGACGTGAGCTCTTCTTTCATTGGTCTCATTCGAATTTCATCGTAGGTGACAGGCTTTACTGACGCGACGCCTTGAACGCGTAAACGCGAAAAAATATTGACGGTCAGATAGATGCGGATCCTCTACGACTTGAAACATTTTACACTCTATACACTCTTCTTAGGGCTGACTCGAGACTCTAGAACAGTTGAAATTCTGCTGGAGAAGATTGGTAGTAGTCCCACTGGTTGACGAGGAGCAGCAGAGAGGTATAATGACCGCTGGAGACGATGGCAAGTTTTATGCAAAAGAGCACCTTGCTACCCTGAGAAGACTACATGGCTTCTGTGCAGCGTTTGAACCAAGAACGGCCTCTTCTTTGGATCCCATGGCTGGACTTCATACTCAGATTAGAACCATTTCAGGATCCATCGTGAATCTTATAGGGACACTCAACTCACATATATCGAACGACCTGATGGCCATGCAGCCTTTGTTCATGGACCTACAGGTGTTGAGTCTTTACAATGATATTTTACTGAGTTCCATTAGGTTAATCTTTGCGACAGAAACGCCTTTGTTCAGGTTTGGTCCCAACCTGGAGTTTGTCAACTGCATTGGCAAGCTCTACTCTACGTTACTGAACTACCAGAGAATCAGCGGAGGCAAGTCGACTCAAATGAGTTCCATGTTGCATTCGTTTGAGTACCAGTTCAGACAAAGCTACATCACGGCAGATAACAATGTTGTTAGACTGGATAATATTCATGACCTTTCGTCCCATACGTTCGACTTGGTCGCCCCTCCCATTATCAGGTTGGAAGATGTTGTGAAGAAAGATTATTTTAGGCTATCGATGAACAAGTTCAGCATGCAGCGACAACTGGTAGAACTCTTCCAGTTTGCGTCTGGTGAAATCGCAATCTTCAAGGTTACCTCAGGAGAACTTCCGAGCACGAAGACGTCACCTGGTCAATTGCTTGCGCAGCTAGCACAAGGCAACTACGCTTCATTGAACCTAGGAAGAGCTCTTCTTTTCCCATTACTGAGAGAGTACGATCTAGAAGTTGTCGCGGACGCCTCTCCGGGAGTAGAGTTGAGAACTGCTACTGGGAATAACGTTCATTTGAATTTGCACTGTGTTGATGCACTTCAGTGGGAGAAACATTGGAAATTGTGCATCAAGAAGCTTTTTGATAGAAACGACGTTATACCTTTAACTCCAAGAAGTTGCACCTCTGCATCGCTAGCGAAATCATCACACCTTTTCCAAAGCTTCAAGATGAAACATAACAAACTAGAAGACCTCAGACCATCAGAGAATATGGGACTCTCGATTGAGTTGCCAAATCAAGTAGCTAGAGAGGAAGAGGCAGAAAAATCGAATTTGACATCAAACGCATCGAATGCATCTCAATCTGGGTTGCGCAGATCCAAACCCTTGCAAGGACCTCTGTCAGTGTTGATGTGTATGAATGAGGAAGAACACAAAGATGAAACCACGACAAACCGAAGCGCTTTG
The DNA here is from genome assembly GCA_003708055.3 of Torulaspora maleeae. Taxonomy (NCBI): domain Eukaryota; kingdom Fungi; phylum Ascomycota; class Saccharomycetes; order Saccharomycetales; family Saccharomycetaceae; genus Torulaspora; species Torulaspora maleeae. Next base: position 187,078 of record PPNA03000006.1, on the reverse strand, counting down.
AGTGATTGCAAGCATCCCTCATTCGATGATCTCGATTCCCTCAACTGCGAAAAGCTACTTGAAATTGACAAGGGCATAAGGATGGAACTATCACCAGTTTCCATGAACAGCCCTGCATTACAACAATTTAAATCTGTTTCTCAGCATTCCTCCATGGACAGGATCGGACCTGTGTCAGAACAGTCCGTCGAAACTAGTGATATGGAGAGCATAGTGTCTTCGAAAGATAATGATGAGTTGGAGTTCAAAGATGACACTTCAACATTTAATCCCAGTGCAGATTTTTACAAGCCAACCTTGTATCGTCGCAAATCTACGTCTCTACGGAGCCTTTTCAGCTCAAAGAACAAAAAGGGACTTGTCGTCGACACAGCAGGTGCTAACTTGGCAGCTTCGACAACATCATTATCAACAAATAATACCCCGTCATCTGCAAGAAGTAATTTGCCTGTCTATTCTGCTGAGAAAGCATATGATGCTCTTCCGTCCTCTATTGATCTGAATAATGATCTGGCGATCTTTGAGAGCGAGAAAGTGAGAAATTCCTTTTGGGACGGGCAGCAATGGATGAAGTTCGGATCTGATTCATCAAGCCTCAGCATCTTGAGATGCCTGAAGGATGAAATAGTGTTGGTGGCGCATGAAAACAAGTTTGATTCTCACTGTCTCTATGCCGCCCGCATTTCATCTCACTGGAAATGTTCTAAGGCTGCTGCTCAGGATGTTCAAGTAGTCATACCATCGTCAGACTTTTTATGCACTATCTTACCGCCTGGCAATATTACTTTGAACATAAGATGCAGTCGATCAGAAGGTTTGTTGCATACTCTTCAACATTGCGTCAAAGGGTACCTACCTGCCTATATTCCTTCTTCTCAAACCGCACACACCCTCTCCAGTTTTCCATCTTCAAATGCAAGTAACGGAATAACACGTTCTTCCACTGGCATGTCAGAATTCAACAATTTGAAGAGTCGAGCCGAAGCAATCAACTCATTTCTCTTACTGCCATCAGTAAAGGTCAAAATCCATGAACGGGTAGACCAAAAGGGATGGCAGGTGCAACGAGTTGGCCACGTCGACATTTTCTCACAGGAGTACAAAGGAACTCCGGTCGCTGTGAGATTCGACGTGTTCAATGGACCAGAAGGCAAGGAGAGTGCTACAACATTCATCAGTCGATTGAGTGACATACGAAGGATTGGTAGGACCGGTTTATCAATCACGACTGAGATCGACGAACGACTACTGGAGTTCGTGAATAAAATAATCGCTGATCAAGTGTACAAGCTGATCAAGCCCATAGGTTGAGGCCCAAATCTAATTACTGACGATATCAATGATACATTAATACATATATACATGAACGATTGTGAACATCATTATTTGTAGGCTACTATCCCGGCAGCATGAATATTTCTTCTGACATCGCGTTTGTCAACATCGTGCGTATCTTCCACCTCTCCCCACCTCTCAGTTTGATAGATGATTTCCAATGTAGCTGCTTGAGCAATGGATTCCATCGATGATTGCAAGCCCTCGGCAGATCCACTCGAGGCTTTATTCTGTAGTAAAAGCACACCGCAGATGAATGATTTTGTTGTCAATACTGTCTTCTCAAACACAGCCAGATCCCAAAGTGGCAAGGTATCTAAATACTTTTTGGCAGCGATTCTTGTCTCTTCTTCTTGTTTGTTACCTCTCAGTCCATCAGTGTCTGCGTCAAGAATTCTTAATTTGATTGGTGACGAACTGTACTTGCTCAGGAATTTCTCCACAGAGCTGATAATCGGTAAATAGACCTCATCTTGAGCTTTCCTTAAAGCACCTTCATATTCCAGTTTTGGGCAAAACACCAGCAAAGTGTCTGTGTCTAGATAACGAAGCAGGTCCAGCGAGATTTGCTCACGATCACCACCAATCTTGGCCTTGGACTCGAGGTCACCGTCTGGCCTATTGACGATCTCCAAATCAATGCAGCGAGAAACCAACGAAGTCAACGGAAGGGAATGTGTCTTGATTGCAAGACTTGGTAGGTTGGTCCATTCCTTCTGTAATAACATCGCCAACAGACCCCGGTTCTTGTCAACGGCCAATGGATGGCCTAGCGGGGTCAGGATCGTCTTGGAGTCCAATTGAACTAGGTATTTTGACCCATCATCCTTGAGAGATACTTTTTCCCAGAATTTTTCCCCAGTCTTGGATAGCCTATTAGTTTCTGTCTTCAAATTGTTCTCTATGCTGCTGTCAATCCCTAATGGAGAGGCCTGTGTGGCCAAACGTCTGAGATTCCAGCAAACCCTTCTGCCCGCAGCAAAGCTGGCATTTACTGACCTCAACATGGCTTGCCTGGCAGTTGTTATCCTTGCAAGTTCATATGTCTAATTAATAAAGTGAAATTTCAATGCGAATTATTATGTATTAAGTACCAACACCAGAGCATAAAACAAGAAGCCCAAGAGATATGTCAGTCACACCATTCATTCAGGAGCTAACGACAAATTTGAGATCGTCCAAGGCCCAATTGCAGTCCGTCAACGTGCAATTGAGTATGCTTGAGAGACAGGAGAAGTTGGCACAATTGACCACTGAAGAACTGGGGAACTACCCAAACGATAAAGTATGGAGATCCTGTGGTAAAGCATTTGTTTTGCAGGACAAAGCCAAGTACATTGATGATCTGAAGCACGACGAGACCGTGGTTCAGGAGCAGACAAAAGCATTGAAGATCAAGAAGGACTACCTCGAGACCACTGTGGAGAAAATTGTGGACAATCTCAGAGCTGCAATTCAAAGTAAATGATATCTTCACGTAGAAATAGCTATAGATTACAGGATATCATCGCCTAGCACACAAGTCGCCCTTTGTTCAAACCGCACTGTACCCACCTCTCTGAGAAGAACCGCTGCCGAAGATTCTGGCAGTGACTTCCTTCAAAAATGCCGGTAGTGAAGTTATGAGCTGCGTGGTGCGATCTATAAACTCTTCCCGGAAATCCTGGAAGGATCCACCCCTGGTGTTCACGTAAGCCGTAACCATCAAGTAGATCAAAGTGAATAGTAATGCATATAGCAATATCCAAGTAAACCACGACGTGCCCTTCTTTTCGCTGTGCTTTGGATCCTTTTCATGGGGAGGTTCGTCCTTGTTCCCGTCATCCTTCTTTATCAGACATCCAGAGGGACCCTTGATGCCTATACGGATCTGCTTGTCCTGCCATGTGGTCGACGAAATTTCATCTGTCTTCATGTTATCGTCACATTGGAACTCGACCTGTGCATCAAAGGTCTCTGGCCCCCATTTGGCGCCCTTCCAGGTCAGACGAACTCCGCTGTCAATTTCCTCGACACCTCCCGACAAATCTCGAGCAAAATCAATCACCTGTGTCAATAGCGTGTCCTTGTTGGGCACAGAGACGTACGTCAGCCCGCACAGCGCATCGCTTCCATCACAGTCAGATGGCCTCTCGGCCTTATCGTTCTCTGCACAGGCATTGATCCACCATTTCTCCTCGGTCGTACTGGGAGGTGTCTCTCTCTTCACAGACGCACTCACGGATCCACCTTCCTCGACAATCCTGTACTTCTTCAAGGTCTCATCGTCCTTACACTGGAATCCACTCACGACCCCAAAGCCAAGCAGCCCGATAATTAGCGCACTTCCGGACTTCATTGCAAACCGCAAACAATTAATCCAGTTTCCACGCGTTTCAAGGCCTCTGCCAGCTCACAAATACGTCGCTTTCGTCTATCTTAAACCCTCGAAGGCTATCTTGAAGTGGCTAGTGACTTCCCTTGTAGCGTGCCAAGTCAAAATTATATGCGACTGTCTTGGCAGCCCTACATCCTTACACCCTCACTTCCAGGCATCCGTACATTTTGTGTTTTCGTAACTTGAATGAAATTTGAAAACTTTGGATTTTGCGTCGCTTTTTTTTGGCGTCGTTTCCGCAGCTGAAATTTTTCAGCTTACTGCGCAGTAGCCAGGCAGGCCCGTAGGCGGACCTCTGCCTGGAGATCTGTGTGCGCTAGGCAGAGTCCACGGCGAGTCGTGGTGGAGATGCGAGCCTATCTGGGCCGAATGCTAATGCAGTGGTCTGCCCAGGCAGATGCATCGCACCAGGCTGGTACCAATGGACAGCTTGTGGGCAGAGGTGGTATGGAGATGGTAGTGCAAGGTGAGAGTTTGGCAATTGCCAGCAAGGTTTGAGATGGATTGAAGTTGATTTGGAGTGATAGCAGAATCCTGTTATTTTGCTAGGTTGACCAAGAACTGACAAAGGAAAAAATGGCTAGATACGGTGCTACCTCTACAAACCCAGCTAAGTCTGCTTCTGCTCGTGGTTCCTACTTGCGTGTGTCTTTCAAGAACACCAGAGAGACAGCTCAAGCCATCAGTGGTTGGGAATTACAAAAGGCTCAAAAATACTTGGGACAAGTGTTGGAACACCAAAGAGCCATCCCATTCAGAAGATTTAACTCTTCTATTGGTAGAACTGCCCAAGGTAAGGAATTCGGTGTCACCAAGGCTAGATGGCCAGCTAAGTCTGTCAAGTTCGTCCAAGGCTTGCTACAAAACGCTGCAGCCAACGCTGAGGCTAAAGGTCTAGACGCTACCAAGTTGTACGTTTCCCACATCCAAGTCAACCAAGCTCCAAAGCAAAGAAGAAGAACCTACAGAGCTCACGGTAGAATTAACAAGTACGAATCTTCCCCATCTCACATCGAATTGGTCGTTACTGAAAAGGAGGAAAACGTCGAAAAGGCTGCTGAAAAGAAGGTGGTTAGATTGTCTTCCAGACAAAGAGGTAGAATCGCCGCTCAAAAGCGTATTGCCGCTTAAATTGGCGTCATGATTGAAATTTTCGAGTAAATTTTCCGCTGTATAATTTTAACACTTTATCTCTCTTTTGTGTAATTAAAGCAATCCTGGGACAGTGGTCTTAAAGTTTCGTTTATTCATCTCTATGTGCTCGTTATATATTTTGGTTAGGGACGATTTTGGTTGAACTTGTTGATGATTGTACGATGCCTACTTCGGGCGTCATGTATCCGCTTAGATTTATCACATACATGCTCATCATGAAGATCAGCCCATGGATGCCGAAACAGTAGAACATAAATATTATCCTGGTGGTCTTGTTGGCGAGAACGACGCGAGCAAAGCTCAAGAACATCTTCTCCCATATTGATAATCTGTTTCTCCTGTAGTATTCCATCTCTTTTTTCTTTAGATTCGTCAAGGGATTTATCGAATCCTCGAAAATCTGCGAGTACTGAGCTTCCGTGTCGATATTATCTGCTGCTGCATCGCCAGTGTTGCCGCTGACTCTCGATAAATAACGTATTCTTTCGTAAAGCTTTGTGTTATCGGTTTGCAATTTCGTCAACTCGTTCTTTAGCTTACTTTTATCATTGCCAAGCTGTCTCAACTGCTTTTCTAGCTCTGAGTTTCTACCACGTAATCTATCACGTTGTTTGGTTATGATTGGTAGAATGGTATTGTTGCCGAAGGTGGTAGGGACGTTCGACTCTTCAGGTATACCGACGATCGAACTCGTTGGTGATAATTTGCCAGACCTATTATTTATTTGTCTTGTGACGCCTGACATCATGCTTGCTGTATCGTTGAACTTTTGATCGACGTCTTCAATCTTGTCCAGGTCTGCCTCTAGTTTGCGATTTAAACTTTCCGACTCAGTGAGCTTTTTCTGCAGTTCTGTTACCTCACTTCTCAATTCATCGTTCTTGACTTCAATATCGGCCAGCTTACTCCGTAAATCGGCAAGAGCTCCTTGAAGTTTCTTATTTGCTGATATAATGCCCGATTCCACGCCGTTATACCCATCAGCGTTGTCCTCGTCGTTTTCGTCAGCGCCGAATTCTATTCTCTTCAAAGCTGACAATTCCTCTTTGATTTGAACATAATCAGAGTAATTCTCCAGCTTCATTCTAATGGAATTCACCTCCGCTTTATAGGAGTCAACTTCGGCCTGCAAATTGCCAGCTTTTTCAGTCAACTCTTTCTCAGTTTTGGTATGCTGCCTGTGTTCACGCTCAGAGGACGCACTCAATAAAGCATTCTCGCTCTCCAACTGCTTGATTTTATTCTCTCTAGTCTGTAACTGCGACTCTTGTTCAGCAGCACTGGTAGCCTTCGCTAGCTGTCCATTCAATTCTTCGTTTCTCTTCTCCAATTGGAAAACTCTTGACTGAGCAGATTCCAGCTCTTGTTCCAAAAGACTACGTGCCGTGAGATCCTCCGGGGATAAGACTTCGCCACTTGGTTTTCCCTCGGAGACACGTTTCTCCAGGCTCTCCATTTGGCTCAAAAGCTTTGCCTCCCTCTCATCCCAGTTCCTTTGTTTCTCTTCCCATCTTGAATTCACTTCTTGCTCTTTAGCTGTCAGCCTTCTCACCAAAGTGACAGCAGAGTTTTGTTCCAAATCCAGTAACCTAGCCTTCAAATTATCGTAATCTGCATACTTGGCAAGCTTATCCTCCAAGGCTTCGACTTGTTGTTTAAGGGCGCCAGAATCGTCGGTCTTGCTCAGCTTATCCACGGAATTCAGCAGCAGAGGTGTTGGATCTGGGGCTTCTGAGATCTTCCCGTATAGATCCAAAAGCACGACTTCGGAACTCTTCGATCTCTTCGTCAGACTATCGATTTCCTGCTGATAATGCTTAATGATCTTGTTCACATTGGCTAATTTTTCGTCTGAGGACAGTTTTTTGAAAACCTTGGTCTCAGCTGCTAATGCTTTCCTCGATTCCAGGAACTGAGATTCTTTCTCCTTGATCCCGATGACATCCTTGTCCAACTGGCTCTGCAAGTTGCTTAAATCTGCCTTAGTCCACAAATCCACAGCATGGTTGTACACTGAAACGTCCATTTTCAACACCCACCTACTGTGAAATACAACTTGCAACGACCCAATGGTCTCCTAGTCGGCCTTTGACTGAACTACCAATACGTTAATGTTAGGTTTACCTTTATGATTGACAAGCCGCACCGGCAGAACAAGACTACAATTGACGTGAACTGTGATTACTATGGTCAACAGATTAGAATTCGTTAAATAAGTGTTACATTGGCACCGGGAATGCCATGCTTGCTCTATAGATGTAAGGGCGTGAGGTCGTTGCATGGTGGCTCTACGCGGACCAGTACCTGTAGAATTGTGGGGCCTCGATGGAGACCGGTTTGACGTCGTCTTCTGACTTGGCCTTTGCCTTTTGCGTTGAAGATGGCGATGCAGCGGCATCGTCTGTCAGGCCAAAGGAAGCGCCTATACTCAGTTTTGGTGGGTTATCTAGGAGCTTTTTGATCTCAGACAGGTGGGATTTCATTTTTTCTTTATCCTCGATGAAATCCAGTGATTGTTGTAATTTTTGATACACGTTATGCGAATGTCTTGATAATGCTAGTCGTTGAACCAGAGTATCCTCCTGTTGTCTTTGTAGGGTTTTCTTTTCCAGTTCGAGGGCTCTTTCGATCTTGTTGAGATATTTCAGTTTCAATTCCGATTTGGCCAGCTGCACTTCGACGAGTTCATTGGCGATGGCATTAAGCTGCCTTTCCTCACTTGTTGCAAACACGTGTGACCTTACGCCAATTGAAGATAGCGCGATCTCTGAACTTTCCTTTAGCTCATCAGTTTTTGAGCTTTCTGGTTTCTCCTTCTCGAGATCCTCCATGGCAGTGATGGCACGGCTGGTCATCTTTTGAACCACTTTGGGATCTACCAGGCCTACGAGAAATGCTACTGTTGACATCACAGGATTCTCGCTCTTGGAAAACGGCAGATGAGGTGCGTATTTGAGGGGACCAGAACCGTTTCCCTGGCTGTCCTGCTGTAGGAATCTGTCTTCGATTGGTAGTTGTAGAAATTTCAATATGCATTGCTCTGGTGTTTTGCTATCGATGCTCTTGGCGATCTTGTACCAATCAGACCCGTGTTCTTGCAAACCAGTCAACAATTTTTGTAAATCTTCTCTAGACCACTGATCATCCAAGTTTTCCAAGATCTTGGCCCTCTTGACAGGATTCTTTGAAGATTCCTGATCTTCTCCGACTTCCGTGTTGTCCTCATCCTTGACTTGCTCGACGGGCGTCTCAGAGTCCATCTGAGTGCTCATCTTTCTCTTACGCTCTTCCAGATACTTGTGTAACGCGCTGTTGTCGTCATTTGTGTCCATCATCTTCTTCAACTTGGCCATATCTGGCAATTGCACCGAGGGTTTGTAACTCTCAAACGGGAACAACCCACGAGGCGCGTCGTGCCTCGTGGAGAACTCCCCCGTGAATGGCGGCTCCACGCTCTTGGGCAGCGATTTGGCATCCACCTGATAATTGATCAACCCCCACTTCATCAAGAACTTATGCACTCTGAATATCGCAGCTGCGTCACCGCAAACGTTTCTTCTCGCCGCCGTTACGCTGAAATACTCGTTCGGGTTCAACCGGTAGGTATTCACCATGAAATTTCGGTATTTGACATAAACCTGTGGCGTCTTTGACGCTATACGGTTGGTGAAGAACTCTGGCAGCGATTGGCGCTCAATGGAATGGATCTTGAGCAGGTGGAACCACCCAGCGTAATTGGGGATCACTATCTCGTGCGACTGCGGTACCGCCAGGGTCTCTTCGCGGGGCTCGCTCTTGACAACGCCATTTTCCTGCGACTCCTGTCTTAACATCGACTTGTCCACGCTGCCGCTCGGCTCTTCCTCCTCGTCTTCCTCCTCGCGCTGGGGCTCTCGTACTGGCTCCTTCTGCTGCTGCTCCTCGCCGGCAGACACGGCCTCGTCATCCTCGCCAAAAAGGTTTTCAGTGGTCTCCGGCACCTCTGGTTCCGTACCGGTCGCCACGGCCGCCTGGGGGCTACCAGCTACATCCTGGCCACCGCCGCCATCTTCTGGTCCAAACAAACCGAGGCTCTCCATCTAACAACCAGTCCTGACCGCCTGAGACCGCTTTAAACGCTTCATTCCGCATGTTTACCTTGTTGAATTGGCATTGTAATTGAACTTTCCAAAAAACAATAAGCCGGGTCATATCCGTCTGAAGCGACTTTCATTGCTGTCCGATCCAGTCCCGGTCCTGTTCGGACAACTTCTATTCCCGGAATTCTTCATATCGAACAAGGCTTAAACAGGACAATCGAACAAGCTCCAGATCTGGACGGATCTAAAGAACTCACCACCAGAGACTCGCTAGCAACCCATCCGAGGCCGCTCACACATGTTAGCACCGATCCACACGCTTCTGACCGCGCTCCTGCTGCTGTTCACGCGCGCCGTGCTCGCGGACGTGCAGGTCGTCGAGCCCGAGGCCGGCTCTGAGATCACCGCCAGCGGCGGCACCGCGACCATCGACATCAAGTGGATTGACAACGGCGCCTACCCGTCCGTCAAAGACATCGCCTACTTCACCTTCACCCTGGTCACGGGGCCCAATACCCAGATCGAGGCCGTCACCGTGCTCAAGCAGCGAGTCGCGCTGTCCGAGATCTCCGACGACGACGACACCTACTCCTACACGCTAACAGTCGACGCCGCCGCCGTCGGCGACGGCCAATACTACATCCAGGTCTACTCCGTGGTCCAGGGCAAGGGCTACACCAACAACTACTCGCCGCGCTTCACTCTGACCTCGATGTCCGGCATCTCCTCCGTCACCTACTCGGACACCACGCAGCCCGCGGGCGAGACGCGCGCCTACGAGGACACCACCACCACCGCAGCCACCATCGACACCAAATCCTTCACGCTGCTCTACACCCAGCAGACCGGCATCTCGCGCTACGCGCCCATGCAGCTCCAGCCCGTCAGCAAGATCACCGCCACCACCTGGACCCGCAAGTTCGCCACCAGCGCCGTCACCTACTACTCCACCTACCGCGGTACGCTCGCCCAACAGACCACCATCACGCCCGGCTGGTCCTACACGCTTCCCAGCGGCATCAACCTCGCCACCCCCGCGGTCTACCCGACCGACAACGGCGGCTGGTACTCGCCCAAGCAGCGCCAGAGCCTCTCCACCCGCAAGGTCAACCTGCGCAAGCGCGCGCTCGCGCGCGCCTAGTTACTACACACGACCCTACACAAACCGTACGTACACCACAGCCCTCAGTAGATCTCCGGGAACTTGCGCGCCAGCCGCTGCAGCGCCACCACGCCCTCTACGCTCAGCGGCTCGCCCTCGCGCAGCACGCAGGGCACCGCGTCTAGCACCAGGAACCCGACGTCCCCGCTGTCGCTGGCCCGGCACACAAACTCGTGCCACGTCCCGGCGGCGAACCGCCGCTGCAGTGACACGCGCACGTTGGCCAGCGTCACCGTCTCGCCGCCCTCGGTCGGCGCGCTCAGCACCAGCGTGCTCTCCGTGGGCTGCGCCTGCACCTGTGCTACCAGTCTGAACACGGGGCACGCGCCCTGTGCGACATCTCTCGGGTCGATCCTTGGAGTCTCGCTTGCCATCCTGGTCTCTGTGGTGGTGGTGGTAGTGCGACCCGTGTGGTGCGCGCGGTGCAGCCCCTGTGATAAGCTAGCTGCCTGGCCTCCCCGGCGCACGCCGGGGAGGCTACCCGGCGCGCGCGCCGGGCCCGGGCAGCCATTTATAAGGGCGCGCCCTCCGGGCGCGCTCGAGACTTGCGGTCACGACGCAGGGCGCTGAAGATGGCTGTTAAGGCAGACAACAAGGGCAATTCGCAGGGCGCGAGGGGCGCGGGCTCCTCACTGAAACTGCTGGCGGTCCTCGGGCTGGCGCTGGTGGGCGGCGCCGCTCTCCGCGGCCGTGGCGCAACGGAGCAGACGGTGGCGCACGAGCAGGAGTGGCCAGCCAAGGCGGCCGTGTGCGGGGCGATCGAGCCGCTGACCCCGGGATTCAACCGGTCCGTCGGGCTGATCCTCCACGACGCCGCGTTCAAGAAGCTGTCGGTCGAACGGCTTTCAGGGGCCGTACAGATCCCCACAGAGATCTGGGACGTCAACCCGGAGCCCCAAGACGACCCAGCGTACTACGCGCGCTTCTACGAGTACCACGCGTACCTGGAGAAGACTTTCCCGCTGGTGCACGCGCGGCTGACGCGCGAGAAGGTCAACGAGCTCGGGCTGCTGTACACGTGGCAGGGGTCAGACCCCGGGCTCAAGCCCGTGCTGTTCATGGCGCACCAGGACGTGGTCCCCGTGAACAAAAGGACGTGGGACAACTGGGAGTACCCGCCCTTCTCCGGGCACTATGACCCGGAGACAGACCTCGTGTGGGGCCGGGGCTCCAATGACTGCAAGAACCTGATGATCGCGGAGCTGGCTGCCATCGAGCAGCTGCTCAGCGACGGGTACCAGCCTAGGCGGTCTGTCATTCTGTCGTTCGGGTTCGACGAGGAGTCCAGCGGGCCGCTGGGTGCACGCCATCTGTCCGCGTTCCTCGAGGACCGGTACGGTAAGGACAGCATGTTCTCGATCTTGGACGAGGGGTTCGGCGTGTTGCCGCTGGACAACGGGCTGCACGTGGCGTGTCCGATCAACGCCGAGAAGGGCTACGTCGACGTGGAGTTCACAGTGCGCGGCAAGGGCGGCCACTCGTCAGTGCCTCCGGACCATACGACCATCGGGGTCGCATCGGATCTAATCACGCTACTCGAGAGCAACCCGTTCAAGCCGAACTTCCAGCTCGACAGTCCGCTGTATGGGATGCTGACCTGTGTTGCGGAACACTCGCAGCTCTTGCCGCAGCAGTTGCGGAAGCACATCTTGAGCGCGCCCAAGAGCGCCGAAAGCAAGCAGGTCGTCGGAAACTTCTTGTCCAACCACAAGTTGTTCCGCGACTTGATCAGAACTACCAGGGCTGTCGACATCTTTAGGGGCGGCATCAAGGCGAACGCGTTGCCCGAGGTTTCTACGTTCTTGGCTAACCACAGAATCGACATCTACTCGTCGGTCGCAGAGACCGTCGCCGAGGACGTTGCGTACGCCCGCCAGATCGCCGACAAGTACGGCTACGGGTTCTTTTACAACGGCAGCTTCGCGGTGCCCGAGACCGAGCTGGGCTACATCGAGGTCCATGTCAAGAAGTCGTTGGAGCCCGCTCCCGTGTCTCCCTCTTCGGGCCCCGTCTGGGACATCCTCGCTGGTACCATCCAGGATGTGTTCCAGAACGGTGTGTTTGCCGACAGAGATGACGCGAGCCTCTACATCTCGACGACGATGATGTCCGGGAACACGGACACTAAGTACTACTGGAACCTGACCAAGAACATCTACAGGTTCGTGGGCTCCATCCTGGACGCCAGCACTTTGAAGAAGATCCACTCAGTGAACGAGAGCGTCCCGGCTGATAGCCACCTGTCTGCGATCGCGTTCATCTACGAGTATATTGTCAACGTGGACGAGAACTCTGAAAACTGATATATAATAGATCTTTATAAAACTTGAAGCAACTATCTAGGGTTTGTGTGGGTCCTGGCGTCGTCGGAGCTGAACTCGCTGTCGCATGTTCTTGGCTGGTACACAACCACACCGGCGTCCTTCTCTAGATCGTAGTTCTCGCTCGCGGTCCTGCCGAACGACAGCTGCGAGAGCCCATCCAGCGATACGCTGTCCTCTTCGGCGAGCTTCTGCGACAGGAACGGGTTGAACCTATTGCTCGGGTCCACGGCCTGCGAATGTCTTCCGAATTGCTGGCCGAGACGGATGCCTCTGCGATCTCGGTTGCGCTCGTAGGGTGTCCTGTAGTCGACAACAAAATGCGACTGCGATTGCGGACTCTCCGACAGGTACGACGAGTAGTTACCGTCGGTCTTGTCTCCGGAAGAGTCCGATGAGGATTCGTCCTTGTACTCGGCGCCAGATAACTTGCCAATCAATCTCGCGACCTTGCGGTCTTTGCTCTTCTGGACCAGGTTCTCGCCCGCATCCACGATGAAGCCCAGCTTCATCAGCCGCAGGAAGTTGGCATACATGTGCAGAGCATCGGCCCCGAGTCCAAAGATGAAAAAGACCAGGTATGACATCAGGACGTAGATCCACACCGTCAGCAGTTTCTCCCCGGCATCCATCTTGGGGATTATGTTCCACAGCGCCTTGGAATGGACTTTCTTGAAGTTGTAACTGCCGTGGAAGCTCTTAAGATCCTCGACAAGCCCGTAGAGTGACAGCGGGAACATCACCAGGATGATCAGACAGCAAAAGATGAGCAGCCTCGCGAACCGGGTCAAGTTCAACTTGGAGTTGGTGCAGTGCAGAATGTCCTTGACATCCTTCCTCTTTCGGTAGAAGATGTAGAGCACCAGGATCGCGTAGACGGCCGCCACGATTGAAGCCAGGAAGGGCCACATCAGATACAACACTGCGGTCACCCAGGTGGGCGACATCAGGTTTACGCACCCGTAGTATCGCGTGATGCCGAACCGGTAGGTCTGTACCAGGTACGAGAGTCCCATGATCACCACCGGTGGCACCAGGCAGATCGCCAGGTCCCTTGTGATTTTCTTCCAAGAGCTCGCATCCGGCAGCACAGAGTCGGCCTTCAATACCGCATGCAGATTGTTAACGATATTCGTCACCGCACAGGAAATCCCCACGTTCGCACCGACCTGCAATTTCACCACTATGTCACACCAGCCCTTCCCGTTCCACCTGGTGGCAAAGTCCTCGCCGCTCCACACCGCTGCCGAAACGATGTACGACAAGTCCATCGCCAGCAGCCAGCTGATCAGCACCACAGCCGGCACGTTCTTGTTCTGCGAGTGCCACGCCAGCGGTGGCACCAAGAACACAAATGCCACCGTACACAGACCGATAATCGTAGCTTGCATACCCATCTTACCGGTCCGCACCTGGCCCGTCCCGGTCACCACGCCCACGCAAGCGCATTCTTTTATAGCAAACCGACCAGAGCCTGCACACTGTTTCAGAACCCTCTCCCCCGATCATACTCACCGCTATCCAGGCCATCCATCTCTCTAGTTCGGTCCCTGAACCTGATACTTGTTTCCTGATCAGTGTCGCAATGTACTATCTAGCTCGACGACAGACAGCGAAATAGTGGCGCCCGTAGAAAACCCGTGCAAGAAAACAAAACCCAGCTGGAAGTAACAAGACCTCAAACAACCGAAGTTGAAGACGGTTGTAATTGGCGAACCTATCGGGAAGCCGTGCTTCAGAAGTGTCGGGATTGACCCGGCGAGCAGCGAGTCTTATGTATGTTTTGTATAGATTAGATCACAAATACCTGCGCCAGGGCCGTGAGCGAGGTGAAGAGGTAGTACCACAGGCCGTGCGTGGAGGACATGAGGGAGAAGCCGGAGGACTTGGAGGTGGTGGAGGGCGCGGTGGCGGAGATCGACATCAGGGCACTCGAGTAGGTCTGCTCTGCGGAGATGGCAGAGAGGATGGATTTGACGTCGCTGTGGGAGACGGAAGAGTCGAATTTGGTCGAGTTTGAGAGGAAAGTGATCACGTTTCCGTCGGAGTCGAAGATGGCACCACCTTTCATGACACCTTTGGTGTCTCTTGGGATGTAGCCGTAGGACTGGATACCGGTGCCGAGGTACTCGATGCCTTGGAAAGTGTGGAAAGTCGAGTAGAAATTGTCACGCTGGGTACCGTTCATGGCCTCGAAGATATCGAACTCACCGCACCCACTGGCCCAGCAGGAACAGTTGGAGTTCGTAGGGTACTGGGAGGTTCTGGGGATGTGGTCATTTAGCAGCCAGATGGCAGGCAGATCGTAGTACTCGATCGAGGAGCTGTTGGATTGGGTCTCTCTGGGCATCTCAAACTCAAACAGGAACATCTTTGTTACACCGCCAAACCCGTAGTATGCGGGGATGCCGCTCCGGTAGTAGCCGCAGTCCTTGTTCACGCCAGATTTGGGACAGGAAACGTTGGAAAAGATGATGAACTCTTCATCGGACGAGATGTAGTTGTCCTTCTTCAACACTGTCGCGGAAGAAGCTTTCGAAATACCATCCGAGTCGGCATACGTCAACGCTTTCCCCAGACACTTGGAGCTGTCACCAGCCCCGGTCAGGAACGTCACGTTCTCCGCCGTCTGAGTAGAAGCATTGTAGTAAGCACGACGAGCAAACTCGCTGGAAGAATCTGAGTCGCTAACCACAAAGTCGGACGATTCGTAAAAGGCAAATTGATGCAACTTCAATGGACCACGGAAATGCACCGAAAGGTACGCCGATACTGGAGCATTGGTGCCGGAAAACCATTCCGCGTCTCCTACTTCACACGAGCAATCGTCGCTGTCGATCTTCGAAAACTTCTTCACCGGCGTATAAGTACCTGCAAATCCCACATTAGAGAACTTGATCTGCTCATAAGCACTCACTTCCGCGTTAACTACCTGCAGGCATAGCAGCGCCAAAGAAATCAAAACCGCACAGAAACTCATCTTGGCACAGATTTCCAGTATGGTTTTGAAACGACCTGAGTTCACAAGAGTCGTCTACGTTCCTCCCATTTAATGCCATCAAGATTATGTATTCGACCAGGAGATACGGCCCGCGACCACGAGGCACAGCCGGCCTCCCAAAAGATCTCAGCCTGCTGCTTCTATTATGGGTCGTCGAGGCTAAATTTTCTCAGAGACGCAGTCGAGCGAGTCTTGGCATGGTGAAAATCCTGTCTGTACAGAAACTCCCGCAGGACGCAGGTGATCTTGCCCCTCGCTAGCCAAGCCTCCAGAACGCCAAGAAGCGAGGGCTGCAGCACAGCAAGAGCCGCGACGCAGTCGATGGAGATCGGGCTGGAGCTGTGCCCGAGGCAGGGCCATGTTCTGAAGGTATAGTGTGGAAATATGATGTCACGTGCTACTGCCATCTTGGTCTGTAAGCCATCACCAGCAGGGTCATAGTGACTGCGTAGCAGATCATCGCTAGCAGCGTCCACAGGGTCCACTTTCTGTAGTGTGCTCCCATGGATTCGTGAGAGTTTAGGATCGTGACAGCGATTTGCCTGAGAAATTTGTTTCTGTGCCCTTTTAAGTTGTATTGCGGGCAGGCCAGGGTTTCTTCCGAGTCCTGGAGGGACGTGGTTGACTCATTGACGCGGTTGATTTCTTGTAAGGTCTTTGGGCTGAGTTCCAGATGGGTTTTTTCGAATTTTGTTTGCACTTCGTAGACGGTAGGCATCTCCTCTAGTGGGATCTGGCTGTGTGTCGGGTCGCTGTCAAGATGCCATTGCGTGTAGATATAGATGCCCAGGTTGGCCAGCCATAGAAGTGGCACTAGAAATCCTGCCGCTAGGCATCGGGGCGGCCAGTCTCTGTAACGAGAGCCTGCTTGGCAGGTGGGACACTCGCAATAGTAGCGTTGATCTTCTTGATCTGAGACAGTGGGAAATTGTCGATTCTGAGTTCTTGGCTCTTTAAAATAATTCATTCTATATCTTATTCAAAGGCTACCGGCGTTGCGAGCTGACCTACAAAACATAAAATGGAAAAAACAATTGAGAATTAATAATTGACAAGACCATACGACAGGAAGCTATAGCTCTTTATACAAGTGCATTACAGTACCGATAAATTTGAGATAACTCGGTCAATTGGATGTGTCAGATTGAAGTTACTATGTATTTTTCCCCTTCGGGCGATTACAATTTTCGACTGGCGCGACTCCAGGTGTAGCCCAGAGTGAGCTCCAAGGCTTGTGAAACGTTGACAAGTATCAGCTTTTATCGTTTCGAAGCCCTTTCTTCCTCTTTTGCAGAAATTTCTCCATATACGACTGAGTGAATTGCTTGACTTTGATACGCTTCTCCTTCGTGGGTTCCTTGGGAGGAGATTTCGTTAGGTCCTTCTTCAGCTCTTTAGCAGTTAGTATTTTCACAATATCTCTGGCACATAACTTTGCATGATCATGGGATAAGTTGCTCTCATGCTCGTATTTTCTCAGGAGATTTGGAACAAACGAGGCGAAGAACTTATTCCACTTATGTTCCAAGTGGTTTGTTTGATTCAATTTCTTCTTCTTGAGCTTCTTTTCCTCTCTCTCTTTCTCTTCCTTCAGCAACGCCTCTTTCTCCTGCTCTCTCTGTTGATTAGCCTCTTGAATAATCCTCATTAGATCATTTCTCTTTTGATTCTCTAGTTCCATTTTGTCCTTCAATGCGCGGATTTCTTCCTTCTTAGCCTTCTCAATGGCCTCCATCTCCATCTCCATCCTCTTTTGCTTATGTTTTTCGTAGTCTTCATCGTCTAGCCTGGGTCTCTTGTTCCCATTGGTACCGTTTCTCCTGGAGACAGTCTCTTTAGATGCATAGGGTTTTGAATTGAACGTTTTAGAGGACCCCGTAGGCGGATTATGCAGCTTTGTTTTTTGTTGCGCGTTATAGTACATTGGCTTACCATTTTCATGCACGATTTCCCATCCGGGTGGTAACCTGATTCGCCGTAAGTCCACCATTCTATTTGATGCTTCTTTTATGTCTTTCTTGTCTATTCGTTTATAAGTCTCGAACTCATCCCATTTAGCCAGCAACTTTTCACAGTCTTCTGACAGTGCTTTCTGCACCTCTTTGAAGCGCAAAATTTCTTGATCAATTTGCGACGATGTAATACCATTCTTGGTAGTCTTGGGTAACTTCAGCAAGAAGCTAATTATTTTCTGACCCATCTCTAGATCATTTTCAAACATTTGAAGCAATTTCGATAGGCAAGTGTACCCATGCAATTTGATGACTTGATGATGCAGCGATTCCTCTTCGATCTCGTATAGCCTGTTGAAAAGCTTTTGTGCAATCAGTTGATCGTCTACCTGCAACAAGACACTCATGACTTTTGTAACGTCTTGAGGATTTTCACAACCCGAAGGATGAAGTGATTCCACGAATTCTATGTTGAAATTATTTCCTTCAGCTTTTTCAATTTTGAGACCCTCGCTTCTCTTCATCTTGATCCACTTCTTCTCGAACGAGCTGCTCACCGCCAGAGCGTCCGCGATATTTTGCGGTAGCAAAGAAGCAGCATCGGTCTGAGTCTTACCACCGAGGAACCCTATACAGTTTGGCTCTTCACAGTAACACTTTTGTGCCGTCGCACCATACCTATCCACGTTATAATCGAACGTGATCTCTTCGCCTTTGAAGATTCTTCTATTGGCGAATATCCCCATCTTTAGTTTCCCTGCAACAACCCACTTATTGACATAAGCATTTGGATTACAAGAATGGTTACAAAACCGCGCCAGTGAGCCCTTCATTGTAGCGTCGATGAACTCTCCATTCTGCAGCATCATGAAGTAGAAATGCTTGTAGTTTCTCTCATCATACTTGACAAGTCTATCACGGAACTCCTCCTCTGCAATGACTTCACCCTTATACTCATAGATAAACTGATGCTCGTCGATATCGGTCTCTGCTCGCACTCCATACCCTTTCATTTTGGTTTGAAAGACGGCAATGTCAGCATATTCTTTCTTCTGAAACCTCTGGTTCTGACAATCATCTCCACAGGAGCCGCATAACCCGTTCACACATTCAATTAGAGTCAGACGATTGATACAGTCGGAGTTTTCATCACACGCATGGTTTCTCCCCTCTGAAAAGTCTTCAAAACAGTCACACTCCATAAACTCATTGTTCTTAGCACTACCAAGATGTTTGGAAGCATAAGAACATTCTTCCAGGCTCACAAAAGAGGCCAAAGCTTCCTCAGTCTTATCCTCATAATTGTCAAACTTCTTCAAAATGGGTTCCGTAGAGCCAGTTTTCGCCGGAGTAGAAGACCTCGATGACATGACAATAACCACAGAACTCTTTGGTAACCACCAGGGCCTTAAAAGTTTATCCTAACGGTATCTTTTGGAAACCTAGCGGGCATCTTCCAAATCTACATATTTTTCCAAACTGTAAAAGCGATGAAGATACATTAATCTTCTAACGGCCATCCGTAGATCGTGACGATAATAGCGAGCATACTGGAAGTATCGATATCGAGCAGAATTCTAACCGAGCGTGTCGATTAGTGCTTGGATGTCCTGTGGTAGTTCAGAAGAGACCGGTAGATTTTAAACATCTCCTCTTCGCGCTGGCCGGGGCGCAGAGTGGCATCTTCATACAGACACATTGCCTTTTTTATGCTCATGTTGACAAACGCTATGCAATTGGCGAGTCTAGTCGAAACGTTCCCACACTTGCCGTTGTTAAAGATTTTCTTCGTCTTTTGTACTATGCCGTGGTGAGAATCGTTGACGATGTTTTCTTCGTTACGCATAATGCTGAGTTCTTTGATTCCGCGAGATCTGAGCGATACGAGAAGAGTTCTCGTGTTCTTGCCTATTTGCAAATCTCTTCTCATTGCGTGGATGACTTTGGCCTCCGACTCTTGGCCCACGGGGAACGCTTGGAGTTGAAACCAATGATTGAAATTTGCCAGGTAAGTGGTGTACTTAGGTAGAAGTTCGACGGGCCTTTTCTGTTGACAAGAACCGTAATCGATATCGATTTGGGCAAACGCAGCATGACGGGAGTCACCTGGGATTATCTCACATCCTCTCTCGCTGAGCTCAGTTTCTTCGTTGGGCTTGCAGATCGTGTTGAAGGCTTTTGCCAAAAGATCATCCTGACACAATCTTTGACAGTCTCTCGGTATGTTTAGTTCACCCAAAGGTACACCACTGAGACTGCGCTTGGCAATAGGATGCAAATTCTGACCAGGCTCCGCACGGGGCGAATCCGAAGTGCCAAACCAGGGGTACTCGTCAAGTTCACTAATCGAAGGTGACGGTTGAGGCGTTGCTGCACCTCTTGCGAAAAACTGATGCAAGGAGGTGCTGCTATTTGTTTTCTGCAAACTTGATGATCCATTGGTATTATTAATTTTATCCCATTGTTCATTCGTCTTACTATTGGGACTATTCAGGGTTGCTTGTGATCCATTACTTCTCTTTGTAAACCAAGAACCGTATGACAAACCATGCTGACTGGATAAAGAAGAGGACAGGCACTGTATTGAGTTACTTGCACTTTTCAATGATGAAGGCTGGATGACATATGCCAGCGACTCATCTGACGATAGCGAAACTTTACTACTTAAAGTATCTTCGCGAGGGATCTCCCAAGCATTTCCTGCACAAAGATACTTGGACAGATCTGTATTTGATCTCTCCAGGGACCCCACCTCCCTCTTGACATTTTCCTTTCTTGTTTGGGTTTGTTCACGTCTCTCACATTGAGTTTTAGATTTTGTTTCTATTTCTATTTGCCCATCAATTCGGGGTCTCAACAGTCCAGATAAGATGAATATCAGTTTGTTGGCAACTACCATGTTCCCTGACATGATTACAATTCTAGTCTTCTCTTCAGCGGCTGTTGGGTTTTGGAAGTCGCAAATGATCTTAGCCAAGAGTGATGGCAGGAAGTTCAAACGTGGTCCATCCTTTATTTCAATCCAATTGAATATATCTCTGAACCATGTCTCGACAAACAAGGGAAAAGTCTCCGGGCATAAAAATAGCCTTGGTATCTCTGAAGTTGACCTGAAGCAGGGAATTAACCTTGTTTGCAGAAGATGTATCATGTTCTCACACTCTCTTGGAAAAACTGACTCGAGATCAGCCGGCAGATAGCCGTTGAATGGATTCAAAACATCGCGACTACTCTGCCGCACCATCGTCAACACATAAGCTTGACACTGATTAAACCATAGCGTGATATCATCCCAAATTTCAGATACTACTTGCAACAAGATGTTTGGCACACATAGTGAGACCGCCAGTCTATTTTTGTTGGTCGAAGAGAAGAAAAAAATTCTAGTGATCATCACAGACTCGGAATTAGGAATTTTCCTGAATTTATTTCCCTGAGACGAGTCAGTAGACCTGATTGGTGACCCAAATATATACTCTTTCAATTCATTGGGTCTTATTTGATCCATACTGGAGCTCTTAGACGTCGAATAGTCAAAAACAACGCTATAGTTATCCCTGTGTGTCATGTGCCCTGTCTCTTCCGCGATAACCAATCTAAAAACGTACGACGAAAAGACATTCGAGCGGAACGAAGCACTGTAGGGGATAGTCTTACTACCGAACAGCTTGTATTTTAGATCGTCGGACACATGATCCAACATTGGCGGTAAGCTCGTCGGACATGGCATTAAAGACCCATAATGATCATCGAACGCAGCCGAGACTGTATTCTTGGTACTACCATTCAGTTCCGGGTGCGTGAAAGATGTGATCGTGCTGTTTGAATGCATCGGAGACCCAAAACTATCATCGATCCACGAACTGGACTTCGAGTAAACGCTGTTATGTGAAGACCCCTTACGAAGCAGGTTACCAAGCATCTCTCACGCGTATGTAATCTTTTCAAGTAAATGTATTGCTTCCTATAGTGAAGTATTTCTCTCAACAGATCTTACCGCAGCCCATCTATCACAAATGTACCAGAAACTCCGAACCTTCCAATAAATTTAAACTCCCCTGCGCTATCACGCACAAGACGACTCAACCGAGGCTGAAACAACCAGATCCTTCCACTGAGGCGGGTTTCTTACTTGACAGCCAGTGGTTTCTATGAAGATTCTTTTCAATGAAGGAGCTCAAGATCATTAGGGCTGACATCTTTAGGGCTCAAACATAGCTTACCCGCACAAAACAGCCGCCGAGGTTGCGGAAAAGCTTTCTTTAAGGAGCATACAACTTCTAAGATAAGCTGAGTGACACCGGAAAGCTCAGTGTATGCTCTACCTGCTGGTAGGGTGGCACGAGATCCTTGTGAGACGATCGAGAATGTTACAGGAGGCTACAGTGACTGAAGTGAGTGGAAGTCAGGGGTGAGGCTCGGCGGCTGACCTGAGCTAGGATCCAAGCGTCTAAGAAAGAGCAGTGGTACGGGAATGGCTGTCAAGGGAACTGGTTGAAGTGGCAGCGCACCGCAAGATGTTGACCATGAACTGGGCGGGAAACAAGAAGTTTCTGCAAGAAACGGAAAAAGTTGAAGCAAAGAGTTGCCCTACAGTAAGGTCCTCCAAGGTGTGGATAGAGTCTCCAGGAGGGCTAGAATGATAGTCTTCGTTAAAGATTTCACGACCCTGGCGGCTGTGAACCGTCCCGTACAATATGACGTACAATTCATTGCAACCCGAAGGTCCTTCACAGCTAATCATCTAGTCACGGCCTAAAGATACGAAAACTGAGATATCAGGTCCCATTTATCGATTGGAATAGTGAAAACTGATCTGTTACACCGATGATGGGCCAAATGGCGGAGACTCCACGATGGTTGACCTACTCGCTCATATCGTCGCTGTTGTGTGTATGTGGCGGTTTCTGCGTACCACTGATATCGTACACCTTTAGAAGTCGCCAGCATATCAATACGAAGTTGGTGAACTATGGGCTATCGTTGAGTGCAGGGTCGATGTTGACCACTGCCTTATACAAGATGCTACCTACTTCAAATCCTAAGGGGGCTGATCAGATGACAGTCTTCTTTGGGGTGCTTATCGGTATGTGCTTAAGTTTATTTCTGAACTATTTGGTGCATGCCCGGGCCAGTCAGTCTCTCGTACATTGCGCGCATGATTCTGAACCCCAGTCTGAACACCAACATCACCATGACCACGAACACGCCGTTTTTGATCATGATCATGGAGTCACCGTAGTGGATCCTGTGCCAATGGATCGAGCACAAGTCGCGGATCAAAAACCGTCGCAGCCAGTGGTTGGAGAACAAGCTGCCCTACTGAAGGGCAGCGAACCCGTTAAGGCCAAATCACACGAACAGCTTATGAAGACAAAACCCTCTTTACTCGACTTGTTATCCACCGTTGATGCAGCCAAGATGGGTGATTGTTATGACTCGAATGCTTGCGTTCCAATGACGGGAGGAGAAAACTTCGCTTGCATTCCGCCCAGGTCAAGAGTACGTCCCAGTATAGCTTCGACTTTGAAATCAAATGCTTCAAGCCACGACTATGAAGAGTTGGGAGAACAACAGCTCAATTCCCATCCTGTTGGCGCTGCTTGCCTGGAAAATGAAGTTGGCTATGACTTGGAGAACCTGTCCGTGTACCGCAAGAACTTCCACTCACAAAGCCAGCTCAGTCACTCTCATCATCACGAGCAGGGAAGGAGCGATTCCACTGCATCACAGGACTACGGCTCTGTACACTTAGCTGGTACTAACACATCTATGGCGAATAGCCGACACAATCATCATCATCACCATTTAGAGACCCCTTTCTCAAAACTTGTTTCCATAGGTCTACAAACTTGCGTTGTGATTACTTTGCACAAGTTTCCCGAAGGATTTATCATATTTTACACCAACCAGTCCTCAGATGTATCTGAAGAGCTTGGCTTTTCCATCTTTTTGAGTCTATGCTTCCACAATTTTGTCGAGGGATTTTCCATGACACTACCGTTTTATGCCGCTTTTGAGTCTAAGGCTTTGGCCTTGTTAGTTACCACCATTCTAGGTGGATGCTCACAACCACTAGGGGCCTTGATAGGCTACTTAATTTTCAAAGACAAGAAGGCCGACAGAGGCCAGCCGCACATGGACATGTATCTTAGTGTGACTGCTGGGTTTTTGTTGGTGATAGCCTTACAAATGTTTCAAACTGGTATTGGTTTCAGTCAAGGACATCACCATCACGAAGGTGAGGCAGACGACGAAATCAAAAACAATCATACCTCGGTCAGCACATGCCTTAAATGGTGCTGTGTCGGTGTTCTGCTGATATTAGCCAGTGGTGTGTTTAAATGATTTTGATCGCACGCACATTGTCCTACCTACAAACTCCTCCGAGATTGATCGTTCCTTTTCTCCCTGCTCGTGCTATGTTCAAATACCAAATCTATAGAGTCTTTGCCAATTTGTTTCTGTATATTATTA
Organism: Torulaspora maleeae; assembly: GCA_003708055.3. Lineage (NCBI taxonomy): Eukaryota > Fungi > Ascomycota > Saccharomycetes > Saccharomycetales > Saccharomycetaceae > Torulaspora > Torulaspora maleeae. Next base: position 163,219 of record PPNA03000006.1, on the reverse strand, counting down.
TCATAAGTCCTGAAGTTTAGTTCCGCCCAAGTCGTAACCATCCTCATTATTATGCAATTGCTGCGATACAGGTTGCGATATTCCATCGGCCTTTCCTGGTGGATGTCTCTCAAGTTGTTGAAGCACCTCTGTCCCCGCTGAAAGCTGCGGCTTTCGTTCAAAACTGGTTTCATCCATCTCCGTGGTTGTCAAATCATCGTCCAGCTTATCCACCAGTGGTAGTTGGAAATTGACATTGCCCCATCTGAAATAAAGGACAATTATGGCGATGAGACAGGCAATGAAAACGACTAGAGCATAGTTCATCGTTTTGGCAGTGACAGGAATCTGTGGAGGTAAACAAACTGAAAGCATTGACAACAGAAGCCAGAGAACAGAGCCCACATTGACGACCCAACCAATTTTGTATTTTATTTTGATTGGAGCATTTCTTAGCGTCCGTCGTCCGGTGAGAAGGACTAAAATCAGTGGTATCAAGGTAGCAGAGCACAGACACAGCACAGCACACCCAATAAATGCATTGAAGGCTGCTGTGGAGAAAAGCGGCAGTAAACCCAAAACGTATGACACTCCCATGCTCAACAGGACAGAGTATTTGGGAACTTTCGATTCCGAAGAAGGATCCACATACGTCCAAACTGAATGATATGGTATAGCATGGTCACGTCCGAAACTGAACACCGCCCTAGAGGACGTAGTTATCGAACCTATTCCAGAAAAGAACAAGTTTCCTAATATCAGCAAAATGAGGAAAACAGATACAAATTTGGAATCTGTTGAGTGCGTGAAGATGTTTACAATGGGTAGCACTTTGTTATTCTCGAACATGCTGTTTAGGTCTGGCAGGATTAACATTATTGGAAAGAGGAAAATAATTCCAAGGAAAGTTGAAATGAGCACAGCACTGGACATTCCCCTGGGAATATCTTTTTCAGGTTTTTTGACCTCATCTGCCAGAGCGGGGAGCATACTAAAGCCCTGTAAAGTGAAATTTGACTGTTGGAATCCAATAATGAACGAAAGAAATGCACTCTTGTACCCCGAAAGACTATTATCAAAATGGAAGAATGCGTAGAACAACGACCGGAACTTGCGATGATGAAACAATAGTAGTAGCACGTCAATAAACAGGACAGCGTAGACAATCCAGTAGATGCACACCTTGTTAATAACTTCCACATAGCGGGCGTAGCTGAGGTTGACGACACCAACAACCGTGACAACACCATAGTAGACCAGCACTGTGTAGATGCCTAGTCTAGCGTCTGATATCGTATGACTGTCACTCATACCTATCAGTGAGATAATCAACTGGGCTCCGGCAAACGTAACCCCGATGCTCATGAACCAGTTTCCTAACAACATCAGCCATCCTGTGAGCCATGAGCAGATCGGTTTGATCGATTCAGGCGCAATCATGGCACTCGCTCCATGCAATTCCATGGGATACTTTGATACAACTTCTCCCAACGAAGAAGCACACAAGAACGAGAAGAAACCACATATTGGATATCCAAACATGATCGTAAATGGCCCACCATTCATCAGGCCTATCCCCATGCTAGTGCACATTCCCAAAACGGGGCTCATTAGACCAAATCCGAGTCCTATCACAGAACTTCGGGATAAAAGAGACTTATCCAGTTGTTGTTCATACTCAAAATGCTCATATACCTCGGGTACTTCATTAGACTCATCGTGAATTATCGTATGCAAGTTTTCAAAGATCTCGTTTGGCGCCAGATGTGCTATGTTCTCTCGAATACCTTCCGGCAGCAATCTATACTCATGCACCATTGCAAAAGTAGCTTACGTATTCACCCAGCTTTCAAGTATCTGTTCCACAATCAGTACGACAGCTACCAGAGCTTTGCATCAGCTGCTAGGGTCTCTTTACTAGCCGGCTGATTCGTTCTTCCTGGCAGATTCGGAGCAGGCTAGAGCTTGTCGATCAACGGAGTTGCAAATATCCACTTATAGCTCCTTCACGGATGCCTGGCCTGACCTCGACGATTATTTGACGGTATACAGCACCAATTGGCTTTGGCTTGGAAAGTTGTCGTTGATTATAGTATAGCGCGAGCTGAAATTCTTATTAGATTCAAGTCTTATTAAACCTTCAACAACTAGCAGACAGAACACCTGGCAACCGCTCTCTAAAGGCTGTCTGTGCAGGGGGGTAATTAGATATGAGTGACGAAGATCTGTATGATGAGTTTGGTAACTTCCTTGGCGATGAGATAGTCACAAATGAGGACGATGCGGCAGTAGATGGTTCCAATGAGATTGAAGCTGCCAATGCAATTGTACTTAGGGAGCAGGATGGCTCTGAATATAATGCTGTAGTCAAGAGCGACTGGAGAAGTACCTACGGCGACGAGGTAGAGGTTCTTGTAGAGACTACTGACAGACAAGCAGCAGATGAGCCTTTGGTTCAGGTACATGCCGAACATTCAAAGGGACCAGAGTACACGGTGTTCACACATTTGGGCAAGAACGTACCGAAGACCACGTACGATAGAGACTATATGTTGGGGATGTTGCGGATTCCCGAGAGGATTAGAAACGTTGTCGTCATCGGGCCGTTGAACTCTGGTAAGACATCACTCGTGGATTTACTGGTGATGGAGTCTCATAAGAACTTACCACATATGACTAAAAACATTGAGAAAGGTTGGAAGCCACTGCGATACACGGATAACACCCGGATTGAGATCGAGCGAGGGGTTTCAATGAAGTTGAATGGTTTCACTTTCCTCTCGACAGACTTTGGAATGAAGTCTGTGACTATCAACCTGCTAGATGCACCTGGCCATGTCAATTTTATGGATCAAGTTGCCGTGGCTCTCGAAGCTGCAGATTCGGCTGTCATATGTGTTGATATCGTCGAAGGTATAACGTCTCCCGTGGAGAAACTGATAAAAGAGTGTCACAAAAGGTCGGTGAATCCCATTTTCGTCTTGAACAAGATGGACAGACTAATACTAGAGCTGAAACTGCCGCCCGGGGACGCGTATCTCAAGATCCGACATGTTGTTCAACAGATAAACAATTACAGTAAGAAGGCTTTCAGTCCGGAACTCGGCAACATTGTCTTTGCCTCTTCAAAACTAAGGTTCACATTCACAATTGAGCAATTCGTGAGATATAATTATTCATCGCTGCTGTCAGAGGAGCAGATAGCTAAATTCGTCTCAGGCCTATGGGGAGATGTTTGTTTCAAGGATGGTCAATTCAAGAAACTGTCATTAGAATCCGCCCATCAATATTCATTTGTCCAGTTCATCCTTCTTCCTCTCTACAAGCTCTTTACGCATACCCTTTCAAGTGATAGAGATGCTCTGCGTCAGACAATGTTAAATAATTACTCGATTGATTTGAATCCCGAGTGTCTAACGTACGATCCACAGCCACTTCTGAAGGAAGTGCTGTCAAGAGTTTTCAGAGATCAACGTGGTTTGATTCAGGCAATAGCTCACGGTCCACATCCTGTAGCAGCGTCAGTAGATGCTTCGTCACTGAAAGCACATGTACTACAAACTATTGATTATGGTGGATCTGAATGGTCGTTACTCCGAATATATTCCGGCAGAATAACTCCTGGCTTACAGGTGCGTGTTGTAGACTCAAGCGATGCTCATTCGGCTACGACTGACGGCCATAATGTCGACGAGGTCGATGTTGAAGATTACCCAACTGTCAACATCGAGGAGCTAGCCTTGTTAGGCGGTCGATATGTGTATCCCATTTCCCAGGCCAGTGTGGGGCAAATCGTTCTGGTCAAGGGTATATCAGAGGTTTTCATGAAGTCTGCAACTTTACTAGACGCGGATACGAGCCGCTCTACTATTTTCCATCCGATTGACTACGTGAATGAACCAGTGTTCCGAATTGTCATACAGCCATTGAAGCCAAGTGAGCTGCCGAAACTGTTGGACGGTCTGAACAAAATATCTAAGTACTATCCTGGGGCCGTAATAAAAGTTGAAGAATCTGGTGAGCACGTCATACTTGGGTTCGGTGAACTTTATATCGACTCCTTACTTTACGACCTAAGAAATTACTACGCCGGGATTGAGATTAAGCTATCTAACCCATTGACTGTTTTCTCAGAGAGTTGTCAGGGAGAGTCGTTTGCGGCTATCCCAGCCTTTAACTCAAAGGGATCCACCACCATCAGTATTGCTGCTGAGCAAATGGATGCAAGGCTAATCAAAGATTTGATGAGTGGACGCATAGAAGAATCAGAGTTGAAAGACCGCAAACTCTTGTCAAAGTGGCTCCGTCAAGAATATGGCTGGGACTCTCTTGCAGCCAGAAACGTTTGGTGTTTTCACAATAATAATGTTCTCATCGATGATACTTTACCGGATGAGACTGATAAGGAAGCCTTGAAAACATTTGGACAACAAATCAAGCAGGGCTTCAGCTGGGTCACTCGAGAAGGACCTCTTGCTGAAGAACCTATCCATGGTGTGCAATTTAAGATACTACAGGCAACTGGACTGGAAAATGTCGGCATTGGAGGACAGCTTATTCCATTGGTGAAGAAAGCTTGCTGTATAGCTATGATGACAGCAACTCCAGTACTTCTAGAACCAATCTATGAGGTTGATGTTATTTTCAGGAGTGTGTTTCTTCCCATAGTAGAGGAGCTGTTCAAGAAACGTAGAGGCGGTAGGATTTACAAATGTTATAAAATCGTTGGAACGCCATTAAGCGAGATCAGAGCTCAACTGCCAGTCATAGAATCAGTCGGGTTTGAGACAGATCTACGATTGTCGACTCGAGGAGCAGCGATGTGCCAGCTACACTTTTGGAACAAAATTTGGCGGAAGGTCCCCGGTGACGTTTTGGACAAGGATGCACCAATTCCTAAACTGAAACCAGCTCCAATCAATAGTCTAAGCCGGGACTTTGTCATGAAAACGAGGCGTAGAAAAGGCATATCTAATGATGGCTTCATGTCAAATGATGGGCCCTCCATAGAAAAGTACGTTGATGAGGAAACCTACGAACAACTGAAGGAGAACGGGTTGATATGACGAGATACATCACTTTCTAAAAGGACTTGAGAACACGTCTATTACACAGAGGCCGAGGGTTTATCTTGAGCTGAAAGAAGAGACAGCACAACACAGTGCCATCGCCACGGCATATACATACCTATGAGTCTACGGTTTTCAGTATGGTTTGTAACGACGAGATTTTACATGATTCTTATTCTTCTCTCTCTTTTTCTTCTTTTCTTGCCTTTCTACGTTTTGATTAGGTTCAGGCTCTGATGGCTCCTCCGTCGACTTCTGGACATGATCCACCTCTGAATCGAAGAGTTTCATTCTCTTTGAGTAATCCCAGAACTCAGACCTAGCATGATAGCCCACGTTACTGGTTTTCCAAGTCCTTACAGTTCCATCCTCACCACAGGAGTACGCTATATCAGGATTCTGTGGTGAGATGAGGACATCTCGAATAACCTCATCACCATGCGCTGACGGTATCGTTAATGCTCCGTCCAAAGAAACTGACTCACTATCAAAAGCCATTAGCTTTAGGAAGCTAGCACCCTGTCGAGAACCTCCAACTGCTGCATAACCTGGATAAAGATCAATCACATAGTTACATCCCCATTTATCTCTTACGTCTCCGAAATCTACTGGTTGTGATTCTCTAAGCTCATCGCTCTTATCATTGAGTTCACTAATGGATAGGGTCTCCATATGAGACAGGGTGTATATTTTTCTTGGAGCCAGCCATCCACAGGAGTGCACAGAGGCATAATTTATCACTTGATGCAATGCATCTTCTTCATCTTCCTGAGATAAATCATAAACGTTTGTATAACCATCCGTAGAACCGCTCAGTAACACTTTCGGATCACTTGGATGCAATCTAATGTCTGTAACGTCATCGTGGTGAGAGTCCAGGAAGCTCCTCACTGGACTCTTCCAATTACGAATGTCAAAAAGATGTACTTCTGCGTCGACACCGGCCAACTCGGTACCGCATGCCAGTAAATCATGACGAGAATCTAAGGAAAGAAATGGAGCTCCATTCTCGTTCTTCAGACTTGCCACTTTATCTCTAGACCTGATGTCAAATACATTAACTGAATCGTTCGAAGCCACTGCATATAATGATCCTCCTTGAAAGTCTGAATTGATTATTCTTAGTTTCGTGATTGAAGAGCTACCAGCTTGATCAACACCTATGGACTTACCAGTGACCCAGTCTAAGTGGTGAACTTCCCCATTGCTCAGACCTGTCAAAAGGGCGTGGTGATAGAGTGGTTGTAAACTCAAACTCCAGTTATCGGAACCAAAGCTCTCGGCATGTAGTGCAGAATAGGAACTCATTTCACTGACTCATGGGCCAATAACCACTGCAGATGGTTAGAATTGGTAGAATCCTGAAAGTTGAAGCTCTTTGATAAGATGTGATCATATTGTCCATTTGATGAGTAAAAAATTAATGGTCTCTAGCGGGATCGAACCGCTGATCCCCGCGTTATTAGCACGGTGCCTTAACCAACTGGGCCAAGAGACCTCCTAATTGTTGAAAATCGAAAGGGTTTGAAAAGTACCTATCAGACAGTTCCAAGCAGTCTTCTCATAAATATTGCCGCCTTTGAGAATGGCAATTGGTCCTCATTGAATTGAATCGACTGTAATATGAAGCAGATCATTCTTGATGGCCCTGGATCATTCTCAATTTGAGCTGCCTGAGATTTAGGACTGGTTAGTTGCGCGGAGTGTCAAAAGCTAATGGACAACCAGAAGTGAACGGACTCAAGGATAGAGCAGTTTAAACTTAGTCTTCCACAGCCAATTCCCTAACGATGACTTCTGAACCGGGCAAGATTAAGGATGAACACAAGAGACGCAAGATTCACTCTTCTATAACGGAAATTTCTCATGCTATTGACCGTTCCATTAGCGAAGCAGTGTTTCCCATTGCACAGACCTCTGATGAAGACAAGTTCTTCCTCGATAACCCCAGGCCTCCGTACCTAGATGATTTGATTGAAGAGGCAAAGAACTTCATTGAACTGCAACACAGTTTGCAGCGTGACAGGATAGTTCTGGTCACCTCTGGTGGAACTACTGTTCCGCTGGAGAATAACACTGTGAGGTTTATTGACAACTTTTCTGCTGGTACTCGTGGTGCTACTAGTGCCGAGCAATTCCTTGCTAATGGCTATAGTGTTATCTTCCTGCACAGAGAATTCTCGCTAACTCCATACAACAGATCGTATACGCACAACGTGGAAGTGTACTTCCTGGATTATATTGACTCTGATGGCTGCATTAAACCAGAGTATAGGGATAAAGTGCTGGCAAGCAAGAAACTGTTTGATAAGTATTATAATGATGAGAAAAAATTGTTGTTGCTTCCTTTCACCACTGTGAACCAATATTTGTGGTCTCTCAAAAGCATCGCTAAGTTATTGAATTCCACTGGGAGCCTTTTCTACCTTGCGGCTGCCGTGAGTGATTTCTTTGTACCTCATTCGAGGCTACCTGAACATAAGATCCAATCCAGAGACTATGGACATGACCTGAAGAAATCTCAGGATATGACCTCCACAACAACCCCCGACGGGAAGTTGATAGTCAATCTTGATCCTGTTCCCAAATTTCTGAGAAGGTTGGTAGAATCATGGGCAAAACAGGCGATGATCGTCTCTTTCAAGTTAGAAACAGATGAGGCTATATTGATCAAGAAGGCTACTCAAGCACTGGACAGATACAACCATCAGTTAGTGATAGGGAATCTGTTGCAGACCAGAAACAAGGAAGTGGTTTTTGTCGACCAAAAGAACCGGAAAGGTGCTTGGATCAAGACGGATGACAAACACAGCATAATTGAAGGATTGATTATTCCGGAAGTGATTAAGTATCACGAAAAGTGGATCAAGTCACAAGAAGATTGAATGCTGGCTTAAATACCCAATTTTCATGCCGGTTATAGTAGTATTCTATGACATGATTCTGTAATGAAAACGCCTAAATAACTCTCAAGGGTAAAAGAAGCAGGTTTACGCTTTGCTTCAATATTCTCGACCAGTAATTTAGCTGATTGAGATACTTTTTTTTATTTTACATGCTATGATCTATCTACAGGAAGGAGACTCCAATACCATATTGAAATCCTTTCCTCAATGCGTCTCCGCTGTGCACCGTCAGTGGAAGCGTGAAGTTTAGCTCAAATCTTGCAACTTGATGCCTCAGCAAAATCCCAAACCCTATAGAAGTAGAGTGCTGGCTGGCCAATTGCTTTAAGACAGTGGACAGCGATGCATTATTGTGGTTAATCAGCTTACCACCGTTGAAGAACCAGTGTAAACGGAAGTTCGAATGTGACCACTTCTTGATCGGCAGGCGACTGAAGAAACTCACACCATAAGCAACGAATGCATCGCCTCCTATCGAATCGTATAAATCCTTTGGTCCAAGTCCCATTATTTGAAAACTTCTGATATCGTTGGCTCCCCCATTATGGAATTTGTCGCAAGTATTGAGAGGTTTCCCTAACGAGCTGAGGTTCGCAATATAACCGGACCTTAATGTGCAGCATGACCCAATAAAATCGTCTTTGAACCAACTGTTGTTTCGCGAGAGCTCGACTTGAGTTTTCCAATGCTTTCCAAGTGCCAGCTCATTCGAGAGTTTGAATAGGCAACCACTTGTAGGTGCAATTGGGTTGTTCCGTTTATCAATAGCTAACGTATGCCCCAATGAAGATTTGATATCATCACCGGCTTGGAATAGCAGCGTATCGGATGCGACTAAAGAAGAAATCTTGGATGTTCTCCACTCAGATTCATAAAATATCTCGTGGTTGATGGCTCCCGCCTCTTGAAATCCACTCTTCAGGCTAGTACGAAACCCGCGAATCAGCAAGTCAATTGAGTCATTATTCCCAAACTGTCTGGAGTTTTTGAAAAGCATTGAATTTAGCATCCACCAAGGTGTGACTGGTTGTCCGTAATCTAGAAGGTAAGAAGAGTGCGTTTTTGTTCCCTTTGTAATATCTAGTTTTAATTGCTCAGCTCCGCCAAACATATTACGTAGCTGGAATTGCAAGTAACCATCACCTTCTCCATTTCCTATGTTTGTGCCAGTCTTTGCAGTGAACCTCTTGATCGGTATGATGTTGAGACGTGAGATAACGTCTATAACTGCCAATTCTCCCGAGATGTTCTGTGATTCATACACTAGACTTGGATAGTGATGTCTTATTATTGGTAGTCTAACCACTCCTCGACTATCCAGTGACTGGCAGGCATTTTCTACCAATCCGTGCTGGATTAGCTTCACATTCAGCAAGTCAGCTTGCTCACAAAGTTGTGAGAAGTTGGTTGCCTGCAAGATCGTTGCATTCAAGTATTTTTGTAAAACATCGGGACGAATAGATTCGTGATTCGTGGCTATCACAGAACTTACGGCAATTGGAGCCTTAGTGGTCTTCTTGAAAAGTTCTTTGATGTAGTTTTGTTGTTCTACTTGTGGCTCTTCTGACCTTGGTTCTGTGTCTTTTTGGCTGGAATTGGACAGCTCGAAAACACGTCCTTCCAGAGATGGTTGATCCAGTTCCTCCATAGTGCAAAGCACTCTTACAACACTCAGGTATGGTCTACCTTGTCTTTTGTTTACACTCGATGATTGGCCTTTACTCGGCTTGAAAAATCGATTATCGCTTCAAGATGTCAAGACTATCAAATAAACAGGATAAAAGTGGATACTGTTACAAATGGATTCTAATACATCAATTCCAGATTAGAAACATGACTGCCTTAAATGTCCATTAATCTGGTTGAAACTCTGTGTCAAGAGTCTCTTTATCCCGGGCAGCTTCTTGGTACAAAGGAGTTATGCATTTCCTGCCGCTTTCTGTCTTGAAATGTCTCCCTAGAGCATCACTTCTGGCAAACTTCTTACCACAACCCCAAGTGGTACCATTCTTCAGCTTCCCACCACAGACGTATCGCTTCTTACCTGTGTGTAAATCCTCGTGTCTCTTTCGATCATGCTGCCTCGCGAAAGCTTTACCGCAGCTCGAGCAAATGAACGGTCTTTCATTCGTATGTGTTCGAAGGTGAGACTTCAAGTTATATGGTCTTGTGAATTTTTTATCACACAGTTCACAGGCATAGGTAGCCGGGTTCTTCTGAGATAGTCGTCTCTTGGTGTTCCCCGATAAGTTTTGCAGAGTCTCCCCATCACCCAGCGGGCTCACCGATCTATTGTTTCTCAGATCATTTGGACTTGGAGGTTGCAGATCTGCCAAGAGCAGAAGCCTATCATTATCCTCACTTAACGAACGTGCCTTTTCGTCTGGTGATAGACTTCGACTTCGCAGAGGGGACCTTGACACTCTTGAACCCTGTGACGCTCTTCTCTTGGCTATCCTCCCATGGCGCATGTCTTCGTGTTGCGCATCCGTGTCAGTCGGACACAGTAAAGAGACGTCCAATTTCTGTTCAGCACTCTGGAAGATCTGCTCGTCAAGCACCGGTGAGGACATTGGAAACCCTATTATCTCATTGTGTTGTTCTTTGAACTCCTGCACAGATATGACAGGCGGTACTCGCGCCCCACTATATTCTTCATGACCGGAGACACCGTTGTGAACAAAGTCATCCAAATTCTCATCAAACCGGCCACTCGAAGCCGACAGCAGATTATCCAGTTCATCCACGGTCGTTACGTGCTTGAATCCACTCGAGCTCATCGGCAGTGAAACGTTAGAATACGCACTGATACCAGAGTGTACACTCAATAAATCGTCCAGCTCATCGTCACCCGTGGTCAGATAAGACACTGCCGGTGAAATCGCAGGATCGTTGGGATGCAGGTTCGGCGTGTGGTACGCAGAGGATGCATATCCACCCTCCACGTCACTCTTGTACATATCGTTCAAGTCCTGATCTGTGGAAAGCGCACTCAAATGGGTCCTGATCTGTGAGTTTGAGTTGGTCCCACTGTTGTCTCCTTCTCCCAACGAAGAAACCGCAAATTGACCCCAGGTGTCTCCATCTGGATCCTCCACTTTCAAAGTGGGTGTCACAGCATTCCGCTGCGACGACGTCGACGAAGGCGAGAACAACACATCATTCCCAGTATTGAACCTATTCTGCTGCTCTCCAATCATCTGACCATCACTCGAAGTCAGATAACTCTGCAGAAAATTCTCACTTTGACGGTCCTCCAGTCCTAAACTCGACAATCCCGTCACATCCAACTGAAGATTCCTCTTTCTACCACCCTCATCATCACGAACCCGCTCTTCTCGACTCCTACCAGCTTCTTCCGTCTCCGTATGAGCGATATCCCCGTATACACCCGACATCACTTCGCTTTGTCCAATGTCGCCGTCCTCAGTAGCTTTTCTCTCCAGAGCATACGATGGCACACCCAAGCAACCACTGGAGCAACACTTTTAGTCCCACCTATAGGCCTTGACAACTGACTTGGGTCCTTGTTTCTCCGATTCTCACTCTTCTTCAGTTCTAAGCCTGTTATCTGCCAAGCTTTAGGGTCCATCGACCGCTTACACCGAGAAAAAAAAGCACGTGAGTATGCTGCGACGGCGTCACAAAGTTCTGTCGTCGGAAATTGAATTATTAATTAATTGTTTAATTATTCTGGAATCTAGACGATGTGAGATGATGGTTAGTTGGTATGCACGTCGACATCGAGACAGACGTGCCAGATGTCGGGAGCAAAGGTCTTTATCTTCTCCAGGTGTGAGGCCGTGTAACGGTAGGAGTTGTTGAGTTGTGCTAGGTGGTCTAGCGTCTCGGTGATGAAGTTGCCGTTGTCGATGGCGTCGATGTGAACGTTCTCGTGGATGTGGAGAGTGACTGTGTGCAACGGTTTTTGGATGGAGATGATCGCTAGCGCGAGTGGCCAGCCGGCTCTGCTCGAGGGGAGCAGCCCGAGATTGATGTGTCTCACCCTCAGATCTTTGACTTTGCAGTCGCGTAATCGCTCCACGCAAGTCTCGTTGGACTCGTTGTATATGTGACAGCGGGACTGGTCGAAATAGTTGGCCTGGAGACCTCTTCGCAGCGCCTCGACACTCCAAGGATTTAGTTCAAAACAGAAAACGTTTCTGGCGTCACGTTTCAGGTAGCTCAACGTGAAGTATCCAATCCCAGCGTACAGGTCGACCACATCGTTGCCAGCAATCTCGGGAAACGAGTCCAGCACTCTTTTCTTCTCCTTGATGTTGCCTCTGCTGAACATGGTAAACATGGGCGCCCAGACCTGGTGGATCCCGTTCTGTATTATGTGGCACCAGACGGTTTTCTCGAAGTCCGCAGGCTGTGGGTTTTCCCATAGCTGTTCGTTGGCCCGGTCTTCGGGCGACAACGGCGATCCGTACAGAGGTGATATGTTGAACGGCCGACGCATCACGTCGCTCTCTATGATCGGCATGTTTGTGGCCACATGAGTCATCTCTGGTGGGAACAACTCACGTAGCATCTCTTCAAAGTACCTCGCTTTCACCTCTCCGCCTACCTTCTGGAAAAAGTCTCTCCATAGCGGATGTTCAAATGATCTCTGGCTGGAGTAGTTGAAGAGCAGCAAGGGTGAGTAAACCGTGTAGCGTCTTGGCAGAGTTTCCAACAATTCTGGCACCTGCTCCGCATGCAAACCCTCCAGAAACCTCTTGGTGAACCCTAGAATCCCAAGATCGCCCTGAGTGTCCTGGTGGTACTGTCTGGTATCGAACCCAGACAGCATTGGATGAATCTTGTCGTCGATCGTCGTTCGAATCACCCGGTAATCACCCTCTGCGTAAATCGGCTTCACGAAACACTGCTGGCTCTCCAGCTGGCTCTTGATAGGCTTTATCAGCTTGGGATCCTTGACAAGCAGTTCATAGGGCATCTAAAATCGAATCTCAGGGGCAGAAGCCGTCTTTAACAGGATTTTTTATATGTTGGATGTGAATTTTTCAATAGATGAAGTGTGTCTTCAAGTAAATGAAAACAGGGACCTTCTTAAGTTCGAGCCGATAACAGTAATCCAGATACCAGAGAGCTTTTCCGACATTTACGATGAGCCAGAAGCATCTCAATCAGGATTGTATGTACCAGGTTGGAAAACCAGGGAAGTTTCAGCACTTCTCTGTGGATACCCATCATTACACGGCTACTAACCAAACCATAACAGTGTCTCGAAAGGACAAGAGAAGGCATAATATCGAGTCCAAAGTGGCCAAAATACAGCATGGATTTACTTCTGATAAGGATATCCACTACAAGAATCGCCTTACTGCGCTGCAAACGAATTTGACTACTCTGCATCAGGGCAATAACCGGTCGTATTTGCGTCAGCTTCGTGATTTGGAAGAGGCTAGAGACCTTGAACTGGTGAGACTGCGTCTGTTTGAAGAGTATCGAGTGTCCAGGTCGAGCATCGAGTTCCAGGAAGACATCGAAACCGCCAGGCATGAGCATGAGAAATTGGTCAAACTGTGCAAGGAGAGACTCTACGAGACCATTGAACAGAAGATCAAACAGTTGCAGGAGGATAGATTGCTCATGGACGTTGCCAACGCGCACTCCTATGCAATGGACTACAACAGGACCAAGTACCAAAAGTACACTCGAAGCCACACCGCCAGCGGCTGGGAGTCGTCGTCGAACGAACTCGGCAGAGACTCGCCCAACGAGAGTGCCACAGATACAGGCAACGAGCGCAGGTTTCTACGTAAGAGAGCCGCCACCAAAGCGGGCAATGCGTCCTCCAGGCTCGCCAACGCTGTCGACGAATCCGATTTCCAGACCAACTCGTCGGCCTCTGCGCTCGCACTTACAAACGGCAACGCCAACGGTAACGCTAATGGTTACACCAGGCAGTCCACACACGATTCCAAGGCCGATGGTAACTCGGACGCAGACCTTTTGCAAAGCATCAGCGACTATGGTGATCTGCATGCCCTACTATTCGGTGAAAAAGACCCAGATAGTAAGAATAACGACAAGAAAAAACACAGAACTTCGCAGAGGTACACGGCCAAGGCTGCTCCGCCACTGCAATCGCTCAAACCTGACGAAGTGACCGAGGACATAGCATTCATCAGACACCTTACTGGTCAACCTCCAGCTCCATTCAAGACTCGAATTATTGATTGAAATATGTCATTCCGTACGATGTTGCCATATTGACAAAAGCAGCGTTCATCAACATCAATTGACGGTTCAAGAGCTGTGATTCCTGGGGGTTATCACTCGCTGTTTGTTTCTGAGATTGCTAGATCACTGCTGAATGTTCCATTTGAGCGTTAGGGTTCGAAGACTGGGGAACCGTTTGTTCCGATGCAATGGGCTGACGATTTGTGTTCTAATAGCGATCGTCGTAACGGGAGCCCTGGTGGTACCACAGTTTGTCTCTGAGAGTTATGACGATGGGTGGCCCAAGTTCTCCGACGAAGATATCACGACAGACCGGGATGGACCTTTCTACCGGGGATGTGTGGACACCAGGGCGTATCTGGAGGACGAAGAATACGTGAAGATGAATGCGACGTTTGTGATGTTGACGAGAAATGAGGAATGTGACGATGTAGTCAAAAGTGTGAAGAGCATAGAGAATCACTTTAACCAATGGTTTCAGTACCCATACGTGTTTCTCAACGACGTGCCCTTCACAGAGGAGTTCAAAGAAAAGGTTAAAGGCTTGAGTAAGGCTCCCATGCAGTTTGGTACTGTGGACAAGCTCGATTGGGAGTTCCCGGAGGAAGTACGAGACTCATTTGCGTTCCAAAACGCGCTCAACGATCAGGGTGATCGTGGGATCCTGTATGGGAACCAGGAGTCCTACCACAAGATGTGTCGTTTCTATGGCGGGATGTTCTACAAGCACCCGCTGGTGCAGCAGTTCGAATGGTACTGGAGGCTCGAGCCCGATGTCGAGTTCTTTTGCGACTTGTCGTACGATCCGTTCTTGGAGATGGCTCGAACCGACAAAAGCTATGGGTTCACAGTGCTTCTTCCAGAGCTGTACTACACGATTCCAAACCTTTTCCGGTACACGCGCAGTTTTATCCGCCAACACCAACTGCAACTCGGGTCGCTGTGGCGACTTTTCACGGACAACTACAAGATAATCGACACCGAGGACGAAGTGCTGAATAGCCGAGTCAATTTCGACAGTGACGTGGATGACAGACTGTCCGAGAAAGTGGCCATCGAGCACCTCCTGCAGACGGGCGGCAGCGAGGAAGAGATGGGGCTGCGGTACCTGGTGGCCAAATCGCAGTCCAAGATCCCGCTGTTCGATGACAAGTTCGACGACGAGGAGTACAACCTGTGCCATTTCTGGAGCAATTTCGAGATCGCCCGTCTCGATGTCTTCGACAACGAGGTCTACAACGCCTACTTCCGCTACCTCGAGGAGAAGGGCGGATTCTGGCGTGAAAGATGGGGCGACGCCCCCGTGCACTCCCTGGGGCTCGGCATGATCCTGAACGTCGAAGACGTCCACTACTTCCGCGACATCGGCTACCGGCACTCGGCGATCCAGCATTGTCCCAAGAACTGGAACGGCTTCGAGTTCGGCACCAAGGTCGCCGAAGCACAGCTCCCATACCTCGAAGCAGACCCACGGGCCAAACGCAACCCGTTCCTGTACCGCTACAGCAGACCCGTCGAGAACGGTTGCGGCTGCCGCTGCCGCTGCGACCCGTGGAAGAGCGACATCGAAGACACCGCATACTACTGCATGGAGCGCTGGACAGACCTGCAACTGGCAGACGACGCAGAGCTTGCTCCCGGCGGCCACTACCCAACGGTCAACACCGAAGAGATAGAATCCCAGGTCAAGGACGACTACCTCGCCCAACTGTTCGCTGATAAAGCCTTGTGATTTTTTCACCTCTACAATTACACATACATACATACAATCCAATGAACCCAGAACACGAACAAATCAACCACCGAAACCGTAAAGAGTCCTACCTTGTCTCTTCAAAGCGTACACCACGTCCAGCGACGTCACAGTCTTTCTCTTGGCGTGCTCGGTGTAAGTGACGGCGTCTCTGATGACGGACTCCAAGAAAGTCTTCAAAACGTTTCTGACTTCTTCGTAGATCAAACCGGATATACGCTTGACACCACCTCTTCTGGCCAATCTTCTAATGGCTGGCTTAGTGATACCTTGGATGTTGTCTCTAAGAATCTTTCTGTGACGCTTGGCACCACCTTTACCTAGACCTTTACCACCTTTACCTCTACCGGACATTGTTTGACTGCTTGTGACTTGCTGCGACCCTCCAGAAGTTCTACAATACCTCCAGCCCGCCGCCAGCCCTTCTTATACGCCAGAATAGAGCCTCCAGTGCTGCCTCCCACCGCTGGCGACGCGAAAGCCCGGGCACGCCTGCCCATACTAATGCGAAACCCCCGGCACGGCCCACTTTCGCGCGAATTGGCGGCGTAGTTGTGCGGACCGGGGCCTTCGCGGGTCGCGTGCGAAGCTGCGGGCACGCTGCCCTCCTGGGCCAAGGACCCTCTGGGTATATAAGAAGGGCAGTCTCAGTTGTTGGGTAAGTGTCTCCTACTCGAGAGTACCACAGCAGCAAGATGGCAAGAACCAAGCAAACAGCAAGAAAGTCCACCGGTGGTAAGGCACCAAGAAAGCAGTTGGCCTCCAAGGCCGCTAGAAAATCCGCTCCATCGACCGGTGGTGTCAAGAAACCACACAGATACAAGCCTGGTACCGTTGCCCTGAGAGAAATTAGAAGATTCCAGAAGTCTACCGAGCTTTTGATCAGAAAACTGCCCTTCCAGAGACTGGTCAGAGAGATTGCACAGGATTTCAAGACCGATCTGCGGTTCCAGTCGTCTGCGATTGGCGCTCTGCAGGAATCTGTCGAAGCGTACCTGGTCTCCTTGTTCGAGGACACCAACTTGGCTGCCATCCACGCCAAGCGTGTCACGATCCAGAAGAAGGACATCAAGCTTGCCCGCAGGCTGAGAGGCGAGCGTGCTTAGGGAATTGCGGTTCATGGGTCGGTTTAGTAGTTAGTTGTAGTTTGTATGTTTAAATGATTACCGTTTGGAGCGTTTTGCTGTGGCAGCGACACGGCAGGGGTATAAAGGAGCAGCAGCTGGATTCTCGAAGAGGTGTGGTGGTGCGATAACGGTCGGTATCGAAATGACAGAGTCGCAGTCGTCTTGGGAGCAGTGGTACGGGTACACGTCGACGCCGTACCCTGCGGTGGTGAACTCGGTGCTGCTGCTGGGGACGCCGGCGGTGTCGCCGGCGGTGGAATCGCCCGTGTCGGTGGCCCAGCGGGCTTCGTCGTCGTTTTTAGTGAATGCTTTCTCGAAACCACGGTACCTGGGGCCTTCAAACAGGAGTGCTATGCTGTTTGGTGCAGCACAGGCGCTCGGAGCGTGGATGATCTACGATGGCGACGTGGAGAGCGGATCTGGGTTTCTGGCCGCGTGGTCTACGCTCTACCTGATCGTTGGTGGGCGTGGGTCCGTCAAGGCCCTGCGGTACGGCCGCGTGTGGCCTCTCGTGCTCACCTCTGTCACCGGTGCCAACGCCGTGATGTATGGTAGGCGGTTCATATCGGGCGGGTTTACGTAGTGTGTCTATCTACCACTGTATAGGTAACCAGTTGTTCTTCTGGGCAATCAGAATGATCTCGCTGTCGTTGTACATCTCGATGAACTGCTGGTCCAGCGCCCTGGCCTTCGGAAACGCAAACCGGCGGTACTCGTCAAAGATCATCGTCAGCGACCAGTTCTGCAGCTTCCGTATGCATCCGATCAAGCAGCCCGTTCTGTGCTTCCCACGGTTGCAATGGATCAGTATGGGCTGGTTTTCCGGGTTCAGCACCACTTCCAGCGCTCGGGTGAGAAGATTAGACGGTATGTTCACAAAGGGCTCCTTGTTCCCGCTCATCCCCACCTGGAACAGTCTGATTCCGGATCTCTTGAGAAACTCTTCGTTCTCCGGCGGATACTCCTCTGGGATGAGCACCAGGATCGACTTCAACTTCAGCCTGTGCTGCAGAAACGCAAAATTCTCCGATCGCGGGAAACTACTCCGGTATATCTCGCCGGCCACATGGCTGAAGTTCTCTGGAGGTATCACCTCGTGGTCGGCTTCTGTAACCACTTTGTCTTCTTCGTTATCAACTCCCGGCGATGCGTCCGGCTTCTTCTCGTGGAATCGTTGTAAAATCTGGTCAAACTCGTCTCGAAGTGCTTCGTCCTCATTTATTATCGTGTGCAGGTCACTTCCTTTCCCATCGTCTCTGCGGTAGCTCTTGTCCTGCTGTATAAGTCGTGCGATCTCTGCCTCGTTCTCGATAAGACTGTCGATTACGCTGCTCTCGGCCTCCTTCGGCGTTCCGTTCCCACCTGGCATCACTTATCGGTATCCTGAAGCTCAATTGATGGTGCTTGAGGGCTAGTTGGCCCCTAGTTCGAAGTGACTGTGTGTCTCTGTCTTCAAGAAACATTGCCTTATCACCTCGAAGTCCCGTATAAAAAGGACCACTTAACCAACAACACACAACTTCGTCGATAAAAGCTTTGGTCGGCGTGTGCTAGTGGTGGTGGATATAGGCTGAGATAACGATGAACCCTACTGGAACCACGGCTTCGTCGACGATCAATCTCGTCAAAACGATTTTGGGTGCAGGACTGTTAGCGATTCCGTTTGCGTTCAGAAGTGACGGTGTGCTTGTGGGCACCTTGTTGACGCTGGTGGCAGCGGTGACTTCGGGTTTTGGCCTATTCTTGCTGTCTAAATGCTCCAAGACACTGATCAACCCTAGAAACTCTTCGTTCTTTACACTGTGCATGTTGACATACCCGTTGCTGTCGCCTTTGTTTGATCTGGCCATGATCGTACAGTGTTTTGGTGTGGGACTGAGTTATTTGGTGCTGATTGGTGATCTGTTCCCTGGGTTGTTTGGTGGTGAGCCTAATTTCTGGATCTTGATCTCTGCTGTGATTACTGTTCCTCTTTGCTGCTTGAAGAAACTGGATAGCCTGAAGTACTCTAGTATCCTGGGATTGTTTGCAGTGGCTTATCTATCTCTCCTAGTGATCACCTATTTTGCCCATGATTTGCTTTTAACTGACGATTACAAACGCTACAGAGGGGAAGTTTCGTGGTTTAAGGTTTACGACACCAACGGTTTGATGTCTACGTTCAGTATCATTGTCTTTGCCTACACCGGCTCGATGAACCTTTTCAGTATCATCAACGAGTTGAAGGAAAACTCTATAGAGAATATCACGTCGGTCATCAAGAGATCGATCTCGATTTCGACGTTTATGTTCCTTGCAGTGGGGATCGCGGGGTATCTGACTTTTGGCAGCAATACCCTGGGTAATATCATGCTGAATTACGACCCGGAGTCTGTCTGGACCCATATCGGTAAGCTCTGTTTGGGATCGATGGTCATGCTTTCTTTCCCACTGCTATTCCATCCATGCCGTAGTGCGATCAACAACCTAGTCGTGTGGTTTGAGATCCAGTTCAAGATCGAACCTGCAGTCACTGGTGACACAAGGAGCGAGTTACATTCAGGCCGCACAGACGCAACCCCGATCAGACTCAGTATTCAAGATGAGGACAACGAATCGCTATCGGGATTCGAGAACGATGACATTGAATCCGCCCACACCGATGAAACCCATGTCCTAAGAGGTAATAACGTGGAGCGCATTCCATTCCCTGATTCTCGGTTCTATCTCATTACTGTTCTTCTACTTCTTGCAACTTACACCCTGGCATTGAGGATCAAGTCGTTCGCCTTCGTCCTGGCAATTGTTGGTGCTACTGGTTCAACAGCTATCTCGTTTACATTGCCGGGGCTGTTTGGATACAAACTTATTGGGACTGACTCGTTGGCAGTCGGACGGGTCATTCCCCCAAGAGATAGGTTTTACAAACGTTGCTCCGCCCTCCTTGTGTGGTACGGTCTCGGAGTGATGGTTTTCTCACTTTATGTCACATTAAAGTACGGGACTGATTAATATTTGAATAGAATCTGGAAAGATATATCGCATGCATTAATAGAGTTCTTGCATTAGAATTCAACTTGTAGGTTTACCGTGATACCAGGACCAAATTTTAGTAAAAAATAAAAATACTCCGAAGCGGGGAGTCGAACCCCGGTCTCCACGGTGAGAGCGTGATGTGATAGCCGTTACACTACATCGGATTGTTTTCTTGTTGAAAAATCAGTCCTTGCATTGTTCATATCAAAATGTTTTTATCACGTTTTTTCAAGATATAGTAAGCGCAAGTTGAAACTCTCAACTTTTCGTAAGATTTATTGATATAGATTAACAACTTCTTCTGAACGGGCATCTCACACTATTTCAAGAATTCATCACGATATTGAATATGTTGCATGTAGTACAAACGGCTACACATTTCACAACGGTATAAAAATCCGCCAACGAGCGAACATGCCGTACCAGTAGTGGGCAACTCGGAAAATAACTTGCTCTCTGTGCATGTGCCATGAGCATGAGCCTTATATGGTTGAGAACCAGATCATAGAGAAGTGCGTAGGAGTGTCCGGCGATTTTCGAGGCTTTTAACCAGTGAACAGTCTTCTATTTCCATGTTTCGAATATAAAGAAGAAAAAGACGGATCTAGATTGAAATTTGCTTTTTAGATTCGGTACGCTGTGTGATACGTCTAAGTCCTCGTGTATCTTTCACTTCTTCCAGAGATGATGAAAAGCTATGACAAAAATGAGAGAGTAGATACCAGAGACCTGCAGTGGTAAAGGTAACGTGTGCGCTAAGTTTCCAACTTCGACTCAAATTTTGGCTGTCCGCAGGGCGTACAGGTACTCATTCCTGATGATGTCGTCTACACCGAGAGCGGACTTGACATCGATGATCTTAGATACAACGTGTGTAACAAAAATTTTATCCACGGTTCATGGTATTTATCCCAGTGATCGTAAAGCGTAATCAAATCCTGAATTGTATTCATAACTTCCTCCAGATCGACCTGCGACTCAGCAACAAATCTATTGAATACATCCTGCTGTTTGGATGCCTGTGCTGTAATGGGGTCAAACTCAAGGATATCACCATTCTTGCTACCCACATTGGTCAGCGAGGTTTTAACCGTCCTTCCCCTCAAGCAAATAGTGATAAACAAGCAAGCTATGGCGATGATATGAGGTGGATACGTCAAGTGCACGTCATCAATATAGCTATCGTTAATCAAAGACCAGCAATTTTGCAACTCATCTTGGGACAACTGCAGATCAAACGGCGGCTCTTTCAATACGCTGACAATCTGTTCCATTGACTTGTATGGGTGATGAACTATGAGGTAACTTTGCAACTCTTCTATCAGGTAGAACTCAAACTCTGTGACTTTTGTAGGATCGGGGGGCACAAACTCCGGCCACAACGATCGAGCTTCACTCACTAGAGTCCTGATATACTGAGGACATTCTTCCACTTTGCAAGCTAAGTAAACGCAAGTCGTCACCAGCAAATATAGATTGACCTCACGCACTGAAACTTTCAGCAAAAACCTTGACAGGTAGACGTGACCCGTTGCCAACGCACATTGTCGTATATTCAGCCTTCTGCCCAGCTTCATAATCAGAAAATAACAGTATATTCGCAAGTTGTAATCCTTATCGTAATGCAGATCCTTGTGAGTTATTGGAATGTTTTTGGTCGTTGGCTGGTCCCCATTCCCTTGTTTATTGTCCATCACGATATTCAGACCTTGAGGGAACAGCTGACATTCCATCAACCATAGCTTCTGTCTCTCTCTCGCCAGCGACTCTTTGGTGTACTGCCATTGATGGCGTTGCGTCGAAGTCCAATAACTTCCCGACATCAGCCCTCAATTGATCCAATTGACCGCCAGGTGACCTTAAATTATCCGAGCTCACCTCTAACCACCTCCAGATCAAGGTTCTTGACCTAACTTACAGTGAGGTTGAGCTGTCCGGTAGGACCCCTGAACTTCCGGACATTTTTGAAAAATTTTCGAGTGATGAGATGACTTTCCTTTCCTATATAAAGAGTTGATTCTGGTAGCTGGTGGTTAATAGGACAGATGATTATTCTCACTATTACTTTTGGAAGTTCCCAATCCATAGCCAAAGAATCGTCACTGTTCGAAGCTTTCAAAAGGAGTGTGTTATCCACATTCAACTATGCTTTGGGTTGAAAGTCTCCCACCAGTTCATATGCGGAAATCGTAATGAGATTTAAAAATTTTAAAATGTTTAAATCAACTCATTAAGTGGTTTTTGGTGGCATTCGTGTCCTCAAAGTCGCTTTCCGACCTGGGACTTTACAGTTCCAGTGCTTTTCGGTATGGAAATCTTTTAGATTTCAAACCATAGTTATGACGATTGTTCGGCAGTTTTCTGCTGGATAACCCAATGGAGCTTACTTTTCTTGGCTCATGGATTCACCTTTTCAATTTAAACCAGTTTGAAGCCTTGGAAAAGGCTTTTGCGTTGTCAAATGCGCCGAACTGCCAAAGACCCAATGGGCAAACCTCTGAGTGATTTCCCAACTCAGTAGAGACTGGATTTTTCTCTCAACAATATCTTTTATCATGATGAAATACCAATGCAACATAGAGTCAAGCTCTGAGCCTCATGGCATGGACGAGACTTGCTATTTATAAACTCTGAAAAGATTTGTTTCGTATGCTTGTTTGGAGGTCTGTAAAAATGGTCGATCCTCAACATCTTGCTACATAAAAACTCTTGTTCATGCAAACATGCCACCGAGAAGTTCATTTCATCTTTTGCCAGTGATTAGTTCACTACCATAAATGATCACGGTCCAAAAAATATTGCACCAGTTCCAAAACACCCATGTGTTTATCTCTATCTTCGGCTGGTCTCCAAACCATCGTTCACTGCAGCCCCACAGACACATATCGCTGTTCAATTCTCCCGAGTATTGCAAAATCAGGTGAGTGTACATCGCGATCAGTATGCAGGGGCTGTACCAATACAAGATACTCATTATTCGACGACTTTTCCGTAGCTCTCTGAGATCTTTTCTTTGTAGTGCGGGAATGATTCTTGTTGCTGAGTAAAAAACCAGCACTCTGAAGCACAGATTGAGAACGATGGCCGGCGATACCGACTCGGAGGCCAGTTTAAGTGTGACTTGGAAGATACCGCCGATTGAGGACGGTACTGAGATTGCAAAATCTCTGAAAAGTTTCCAAATAGGTTTAAAAACGTACCACAGCTTACCCAGGTGTTGAGCAACGTTGAACGGAGCAGTCTCCGTACTCTTGGTCCTCGAAACGATAGACTCCCAGGCCATCTCGGCGTTCTTCAATACTACATCGTGATAGTATGACAGCAGGTTATTTGTACGGGAAAGATTCCTTTGATGTTTTTGCCAAGTAACTTTGACCATCTCCAATATTTCGTCAGTCGCAGTGGTAGCCAATTTCGGAGATATCTCATATATGCAACGAACGATGTAAGCAAAGAAAAGCGAGCTTTCAATGACAGACCCATTCTTGCTGACAATCCCATAGAGTCCCAACCCACATACCAGAGACAGTGTGAATCCAAGCAGAGACGCGGTTTGCACGGACAGATTCCAAATGGGAGTCACGTAGATCCGATAGAGATAATACAGGGAAGCAGTGATAATTCCTCCAGATGTCAAAAGCGAAGTGATTATCCAAGTGTTTGAATTGATCTCATACAGAAGCCACCTATTAGTCTCGCCGATGGCTTGGATCCCCAAGACCGTAAAGAAACCCTCCGACAGAGCAAAGAAAGCGGTGGAATGAGTCAGGACAAACTGCCAAGGCTGAACGATGTATCGATAGTAATAATAGTAGAGCATCCAGCTCGAGTGAGTAGAAAACACGCTGGTTCTCAGGACATCCACAAGCGACTGTTCCGGCTGAGATCCATCTTCCAACACCTTAGTCAACTCCTCATTTGAAAACCCTGATAAAAACAAGTACAACAGCGACGCGATGATGAAATGCTGCAAGTAATATATGAACGTTGTGCAAACAATGTAAAACATGTTCCCGCGGCTCCTGGCGATCATCGAAAGCGTGGTCGAGATTAGATACAGATTGAACAACGTCACGGTAAAGGACAACCCACAGTACAAACCACCAACTTTGAAAGATATCGGAATCGTCACCAGCGTAGAGAGCAGGTAGAAGCCTGCCAAGGCCATCCTAGTCCCCTGCAGGAAACTCTTGGATATAGTAGTCATCAGACCCAAATTCGAAACAATACCGCGTCAACACTACAAGAGACCACAGTCAAACACGATAAACTCCAGCTGGTACCATATACACCGACCTGTCCTTTCTCCACTCGCTGCAAAGCTCCAAACAGTGGTCCCTGTCCCTATGACAGCCTTTATATGCGTAGTTAGCCGAAGTACTGCCAGAAGAGGTGTCTATTTACCAAGAATTTAACGTAGTGGATGATCTGCAAATTTTTGGCAGCTCATCGCCTGTTAATTACTGTTAACAATCGATGGTTCAAGGCATATATAGGCCATCAATTGAGCTGGTAACTGGTGTGCAAGGTCGTTGAGTCAGGCAAGATGGTTAGACCAAGACAGGAGGGCGAAAGAGTGAGGAACAATGGGCATTTTAAGCGTGGTAGAAAGGATCTAAGATCTATAAGAAGACCTCAGCGTGCAGAGTTAGAAACCATCTCAGATGACCCAGAAACGGCGGCTGAGGGTGGTAATTACGTACAGAATGTTGATAGTCGATCCAAGCATGTACATGATGGTGATGAGGATGATGAGGACGAGGTGAGCAAGAGGAGAAAGGTTTATGGAGCTCTTTTGACTATTCTTAAGTCAGAGCATCCAGTCAAAAAAGCCAAGAGTAAGAAGCAGGAAGATACTGTGGTGGAGGAGGACGATAGGAGTGACGAAGAGGATGGAGGAGACCAGGAAGACGAAGTGGAGCAATTGGAAGAAAACTTACAGCATGGAGAAGCTGAGCCTTCCGACGATGACCTCGGAGATGAACCTATTGATGACAGCGATGGCGAACACGATCCTTTTGAGTCTCACTTCAACCAGGTTCCAGAGAAGGCGATCGATGAGTTGGACAGCGCATTTAAGGAGAGAAAAGTGAAGTACAAGTCCGCAAAGCTTCCTATTGATGATGAGCAAATGTGGATTTATTCCAAACCTTTTCTACCGGATCAGAAGGATGACAAGCTGGAAAAGTCACCGCGTCATAAGAGTTTGAAACAGTATGCGATCAAGCAAAGATTGAGGATGTACAACGCTCTGGATACCGAGGAACTTTCGAAGCTCCAAAAAACCCTAGTGGATCCTATGTTTCAATACAATGATGTGCTGTATGAATATGAATCTTATGAGAAGGATGAGGAGAATTATAGAGACCTATACGCCTTGCATGTCTTGAATCATGTCTACAAGACGAGGGACAGAATTCTGAAAAACAATCAAAGGATTAGTGAGAACCCGGATGCAGATTATTTGGATCAGGGTTTCACTAGGCCTAAAGTGCTGATCGTTGTACCAACAAGAGATTCAGCATACCAAGTTGTCAAGAAAATTATCGCAAAGTCTGGTTTGGACCAAGTTGACAAGAAAGGAAAGTTCGAGGATCAATTTTTCGAAGATTCCCTACCGCCATCTTCCAAACCCAAGTCATTCCAACATACTTTCAAAGGTAACACTAATGATTTCTTTGTGTTGGGTATCAAGTTCACCAGAAAGGCCATTAAACTTTACAGTAGCTTCTATCAATCAGATATCATCGTGTGTTCTCCGCTAGGTATTCAACTTATCCTGGAGAATACGGACAAGAAGAAGAGACAGGATGATTTTCTCTCATCCATAGAGATTACCATCCTCGATCAACTACATTCGATAGAGTACCAGAATATTTCACACGTCATGACTATATTCGATCATCTGAACAAAATCCCACAGGAACAACATGATACAGACTTTGGTAGAGTGAGGTTATGGTATATTAATGAACAAGCAAAGCTCTTCAGACAAACAATGATCTTTACTAAGTACCTTTCTCCAACGGCAAACGCGCTCATCAACAACAGATGCCAAAACATGTCAGGTAGGTGGAAGAATCACCACCTGATCGAGCCAAGTCAATCCAGTATAGGTAAGCTGGGTCTGAAAGTCAGACAAATTTTCCAAAGAATCGATATGGGATCTGCATCTGTAATTGAAGAGCCTGATTTTCGATTCAAGTTCTTCAGCAGTGTGTTTGTCCCATCGATTGAAAAATCGACCGGTTATGAGGACGGTATTCTAATTTACATTCCGGACTACGCCGATTTCATCAGGATACGTAACTACCTGAAGGAGAAAACAACGGTTCTGTTTGGGGATATCAATGAGTACTCAGATCAAAGACAATTGAACAGTAATAGAGCGTTATTCCAACAGGGACGTGCAAAAGTCCTTCTTTACACAGAAAGACTGCACCACTTCAGGCGTTATGAACTCAAGGGTGTGAAGAGTATAGTCTTCTATCAACCACCAACAAACCCAGAGTTCTATGGTGAGATTGTAAGATTCTTAGCCAAGAGCGCCCTACTGGGGACTGCTGATTTGAACATTTCAACCGTCAGAACAATTTACAGTAAGCTAGATGGGCTTTCTCTCGAGAGAATTGTCGGCACTAAAAGGGCAGCGGTACTCACTCGAGGCCAAAATGAAGTTTATGAATTTAGATAGTTTGTTTACATTATTTTGTCCTACGGAAAGTGTTATTATGTCACAACAACGTTAAAATACCAAAATGATCCCAAATCTTATATAAATACAGCTCATGAATCCACGCTGAATATGGTAACTAATCTAATCTCAAGCAGTAAACTAATTGTTTAATTGGCTGACAGCCATCAAGATGCATGCCAAACTAACGTAGGGACTAGCCCTCTCACCCACTCTTGCCATCTTCCAAAAGGCTCCAAGCACACCATGGCCCTTGTATCGATCCAATAGAGATGGCCACTGGGCATGGACATAGGTGCAAGAGCATATCAGCAGTAGGATAACTTGCAGCAGGGATTTGAAGTTGAACAAAGCCGACATGATTGGTCGTAACTATCTTTCAGAGGTCGAGAAACAAGTCGATTGAAAACCAAATGGGGCAAAACAGTCGTTAATCGATTCGTAACGATGAGATCCTGGTTCTGTACCTCTTGAACAGTAGCGTCACTAGAAACGGACTTCTTTCACAGTTTATGAGCCAAATGAGGGCGTAGGACAGTATTCAACCTAGTCAATCTGACTTTTGCCTTCGATTGTCTCGATTTCCACTAATTAGCTGCGTTCAGGCGAACTTTCTATGTGTAATGAGTCTCAGTTTCACTAAAGATCCTTATAGTTCTTGGTGATTTTTCAAAATGTAGTCAAAAATTTTCAACACTATTAGCATCGAACTCAAGAGTACATCGAATCGAGGTCGTTCTGGTTGTCTTTATCGGTCAATTACAGCTCTTTGGATCCTTATCAGTGTGAACTGCGACTGGAAATATGAAGATACAGACAAATGCCGTTAACGTCTTGGAACGAACATCGGCGTACCTAAGATCAGGTTTGCTTAAGAATACTCCTGCTTGGTATGATGTGGTGGCCTCTGTACCTCCCAAGAACCGATTTGCTCGTGAACCCAGACTTTTAAACCCATCAAATATGAGAAAGTTAACCGAACTGAGGGAACAGATGGGCGAACTCACCAAGAAGGGACTCTACAAGACGAGAGCAAGCACTTTGGATAGAAAGATAAACACTAGCAGGCTGTACAAGGCGCCCAAATTGCAATTTTTCGAGGATCAATTGAGAGAGGTGTTTTATCAACAGCATCCATGGGAGTTTTCCAGGCCTAAAATGCTTGTGGAGAATGATGCCGAGGAAGAATTCGACTGGAGTCACATCCAACAGCTGGGGAAACCACTAGATGGTGAGAGTGTAGTACAAAGGGCATTGTTTTTACTCAAAGAGACCCCAGGCAAGAGTGTTGTGGAAGCTTATGACCAGGCGAGATTCGAGTTCTACCGGTTGAGAATGCAGCAAGAGATTGAGCAGCAGGTGGCACAAGAAGAATGCGAAATGTTCAGCTCCGTGTTTGGAACTTCAGCCATTGACTTTGGTGTTGAACAAGAGCAGAAGGTCATCGACGTGTGGAAGCAAAAGGCAATGGAAGAGACAGACCTGCTGGCGGCCAGACGTGCCAACCCATCAGAAGCTTGGGCGGCAGCAGAGGAAGAGGGTGACAAAAAGGGCGCAGAAGATCAGAGCACAGAGGAAATTATCCTATGACTGAGATGACATGCGATTAGATTATTAAATACTGTAAATAGCTCCAAATCATATCGAACCAATATGCAATTAAGCGTTAAAATCTTCAGCAACTGGGCCATCGATGTGACAAAGTACAACACCATCGCCAATGAAATTCTCTTTACAGATGAAATCAAAATGCCCCACAAGAGCCTCTAGATCGCGTTCCACATTGGTGCTGATATCTGTGAAGTCCTCTGGGTAAATAAACGCAGCTTTAAGTGAACTTCTCATTTTGAATTGCGGATTCTTAACAAGCGTGGGCTTGAGGTGCTCGGCAAACAGTCTCATCAGGTCCTCCTCTGTGGTGGTTGACGAGACATTGGTCAACATAAACGCATTGTTCTTGGCGAGCTCAATCTTAGCTTCCTGAACTGGAGTGAAATTGATGAGTGTTGTAGTTGTCTGCGATTCCATTTGCTGAGCTTTCTTTTCCTTCTCAATCTGTTTGAAAGATTGTAATATTCCTGAAGCATCTTTCAAGCAAATTGAAGGCTTTACTGAGTCACCGTTATCCAGCTTTTTGATGAATACTGATCTTTTCGGCTCAGGATCTTGAGATTCCGAATAGAGACTATAAGCTTTGGCTAGCTCACGCACAAAGGCCCGTTGCACAGGTCTCATCGGTTTGAAATGTAATGAAGTTTTATCAGGGTCATTCATGAACTTGTTTAGCGTTTCTTCAATTTGAGCACACCATGCCTCATGCCTTGCAAAAGTCCTCAAGGTTTGCTCACTAAACGGTAACTCCAGCTCTTCAAAAGTACTTGCAGCTGCAGCGATACTCTCACCAGAGGCCGTTTTTGATTGTGAGGAAGCCTCATTGGAGTCGCTGATGCCGAATGCTTCTTTCAACTGTAGATGTCTCTTGTGCATCTCACATTCATCGGTACAAGCGAGCACCGTAGAATCTCCCTTGCTACCTGCCTTCGAGTTTGCTCCACAAGTTACAAACGATTCTTTCAGTCCACAATCGCAGGTCACTGGGACAGAGACGGTACACGGCAAATCAGGACATTCATTGTTCCCATGGCAAGGAACTCGGCACTTGTGACCACAATGAACACGCTTCTTGTTGCAAGTTTGCTTGCACTTGGTCTGACATTCTCCTGGCAAATGACAACTTTTCTGGCATAAATGGGGACAGTTTTCCAGCTGCTTATTGCAAGTCATACCACATGAGACGTCGTTTTGGAAGCACAGAGTCCTAACCTTTTGCTTCTTACCACATTTGCATGGTTTGAATACTGGCGCAGTACACGGAGGACAGGCCTCGTCAAATGTGTGACAGGTGTGAGGCATTGGCTTATGACCACATGGGTAAATACCTTCAACCACCTTGATACAGGGAAATCTGCAAGGTGGTAACTTGGTCCCACAACGAACTGGCGCTTCGACGACAGTTTTCCCGCATGGGCACACCATATCATTAGAATCACTCTCCAAACAAGGTGGACACTTTCCGGGATGGCATTTTCTTTGACACTTATGCTTGCCACAGGATAGAGTCAAATTACAGTCCTTGAGACAAATATGCTGAGGTTCGACCAAAGATTCGTCGAGCAGCTCTTGCGAGCTGTATGCAGTCTTACGTCTTCTTTCAGCGTCAGGTCTACCCGAGCAACATCTCTCAGTACATCTATGGCGGCGACAAGACATAAGTGATTCACATTTAGTATTACATCTTGGTTCACCCGGGAATCGACAGAGGACCGAGAACCGCTTTTGATGACATGCACAGTTTTTAACATCGATTTGGTAGCACGGATCCATACAAGGTCCGTCGTGACAGCTGAAGGGACACGTATGGTTACCGCAGGCCAGTTTTTTGCCGCAGATAGAATCACACGTCGGTATAGGGTCAGTACAAGCTCTTCTTGGGTTTCCCAACTCTCTCAAGGGCGTACGGCCACAAGGACAAGTCTTGAGCTGCTTGGGCGAAAATGGACATGGCAGTCTACCGGAGATGAATGGTGACGGTTGGCACGGCTGCACGAAAACGTGTTTACGACAACGGTATTGGAGCTTGCGCAATTGACTGCAAGCGTATACGCCTATCCAAGACTCACCTGACTCATTTTTCGACAGTTCGCCCGCCACTTTAACGTCTTTACACTCTATGGAATCCATCGTTTCCAGTCCACAGTAACATTTGATCCTACGCTGTTCATCCTTCCCTGCCAACTTCGCAGGACACGGTCCACAAAGACCCGAGTGACATCTCCTCTCGCAAGTATGTATCCCACAGCCCATCGGCAAACCACACTTCTCCTCACACTGGTATCTGTGCCGACCCTTCATCGACACCAGTTCATGACAAAACACCTGCTTCGAGTGTTTCCCGCATCGACACCTGATAGACGTGCTTCTCTCGCACTGAGGGTGAGGACCCAAATGACACGGCTTTGAGCAGCCGTGAGAGCATATGGCCGCATCACAGGTCTGTCCACATGAGTTGGGATCCAGCGGATTTGGCTCCGGATTAACCACTTTCCCACACCAACACGTAGGCCTGCCGCTGGCAGGCACCTTGCTACTCACACGGTAACAGTTAGGACACTTCCAGACTTTCTCCACGGTCTTCTTCGTCGACTTCAACGCCCACTCTCGAATGCATTCGTAGTCAAAAACCCGGTAACAGCCCTGGCACGCAAACATTTGGCAAGTGTAGTCCATCTCCACGGTGCAGATCATGCAAACATAATTGTCACCGCGGGCAATCTCCCGGACAGTCCTCTCGTAGTACGCCAACTCATCTTCCGCATCGGACTCACTTACAACCTCTCCCACGCTGCCATCCGAGCTGAAATCGCTATCGTCCTCTGAAAACTCCAACACCAACGAATGAGGGTTCAATTCCTGCTCTACCATCCCCAACTACACCCAAAAGTGGCAACTGCACTCACATATGGCGCCGTAAGGTTCATCTCATCGCAGTTCGCTATGCTCTAATCCATAATTCTTCATAACACCCACCCACCTCAGGTCAAATTCCAGTGGAAAAGTTTCAACATAAGCTGATGGTAATAGGATTCAACCAACTTGACCATATAAATGGGATCAATTGATCTAGAAATCCTGGTGGAGTGTAGTTGACTGCATTGGGAAGCAGGACAAGTTGTTTGAGAGAGCTGAGATGTTGAGAAGTGCTGTTGGTAGATTGGCCATTCGTCGTGCGTATGCTTCGGCACCTAAGTCTATGACCATTGGGTTGATCCCAGGTGATGGTATCGGTAAGGAAGTGATCCCAGCTGGTAAGCAGGTTTTGGAGAGATTGACCGGTAAGCACGGTTTGAACTTCGATTTCATCGACCTAGAGGCTGGCTGGGGCACTTTCCAGGAGACTGGTAAGGCTTTGCCCCAGGAGACCGTTCAGGTCTTGAAAAACCAGTGCCAGGGTGCACTTTTCGGTGCTGTGCAGTCTCCAACGACCAAGGTCGAGGGTTACTCTTCGCCAATCGTGGCATTGAGAAAGGAATTGGGACTGTTCGCCAACGTTCGTCCTGTGAAGTCTGTCGAGGGTACCAAGGATAGACCTGTGGATATGGTTATCGTTAGAGAGAACACTGAGGACTTGTATATCAAGTTGGAGAAGACCTACGTGGACGAGGCCACCGGAACCAGGGTGTCCGAGGCCATCAAGAGAATCTCCGAGGTGGCCACCAGGAGAATCGCCACGATCGCCCTTGACATCGCTTTGCAAAGATTGAAGACCAACGGCCATGCTACTTTGACCGTTACTCACAAGTCCAACGTTTTGTCGCAGAGTGATGGTCTTTTCAGAGAGATCTGTAAGGACGTCTACGAAAGCAACAAGGACAAATACGGCGAGGTGGCCTACAATGAACAAATCGTCGACTCCATGGTCTACAGAATGTTCAGAGAACCACAGTGCTTCGATGTTGTGGTAGCTCCAAACTTGTACGGTGACATTCTGTCAGACGGTGCCGCTGCTCTAGTGGGATCTCTAGGTGTTGTTCCAAGTGCCAACGTCGGCCCAGAGATCGTTATTGGTGAACCTTGCCATGGTTCAGCTCCAGACATTGCCGGCAAGGGTATCTCCAACCCAATTGCTACGATCAGATCCACCGGTTTGATGTTGCAGTTCTTGGGCCACAACGAACCTGCTCAAGACATATACAAGGCTGTCGATGCCAACTTGAGAGAAGACAAGGTCAAGACCCCAGATTTGGGCGGTAACTCTACCACGCAACAAGTGGTGGATGACATCTTGTCCAGACTATAATGATGCGCCGCGACTTGCGTTTAGAATTGAACTAGTTTACATAGAGAATAATAAAGTAATGACATGACCCACTAAGTATCTATCTTTCAAAGCAGACAGCGAAGAATCCAATACCACCGTCTTCTCGAGGCAGTGCTCTGATACAGCCATCTGCTAGTTTTTGGCATTTTATTTCATCATCTCTAAAGACTTGCTGGAATTCCTCGATCCAACCACGCCTTGGCCACTTTGGGATCACTTCGTCCCTTGAAGCTACTTTCCAACCCCATTGCTGCACTTTCTTGTCGAGAAGGAGATCAATGACAACACGTTCATTCTCTTCTGCGTGGATGGAACAGGTGCTATAAACGATCTTTCTTGCCTTCGGTAAGCTCATAGCATGCTTTACCACCTGGAACTGGAAGGATGCAAGTTTATTCAGACGATCCTTGACATTATCATCCATCATCTTTTCTTCCTCATCTGGCACTTGATCTTCATCTTCCGCCTTCTTCTTTGCTTTATTGTGGCTATCCACAGACTTCCGACCGAATATCCCACTTCCTGAGCAACTTGGATCCACAACCAGAGCTGTGACGTCTTTAAACTTCTCAGGAACTGCGAGTTTCGTAAAATCACCGACGTTGATCTCAATAAAGTTCCCGCACCCGGCTACGTTGATCATCTTCTTCAACACTTTAGCTCTAGCAGGTTCCTTCTCAAAAGCATAGATCTTTGGCACTTGATCATTTGACGATAGAGGCTGCAAATGAGCAGCAACATGAGTAGTCTTATTACCTGGAGCGGCGCATGCGTCAATAACCACATCGTTCTTGCCTGGGTTCAGAATGTGGGCTGGAAAGCAGGAAGCACGATCTTGGATAATAATCTTTCCCTGGCGATAGAGCTCATGGGACGTTATCTTGTCCCTGGGATGCACGCCGAATAAGTTTGGTATATATTCATCATAGTACAGCGAACCTGGCTGGATTGCAGACCAGTGATCTACTCGATGAGGGAACTTTTTCGTCAATTCTTCCATAACTCTGGTGGTATCATGTTCAGGACATCTCAACGGGTTTATCCTTATCCATCTGACAGGCGTAACGTCATTATTGATGTCATCTTTATCGACAAGCTCAGATAGATCTCTGACATGCAGTTTCAACTTCAGTTTCACCAATTCGCTGTTCAGCCTGGTCTTATGCTTCAGCACAAACTCCTTGATCGGTAGTTTACCCATCTGTATTCTTTTCTGCTTAGAGACCAACAAGTCATGGCACAACAGTAACAACGTCAGCCGAGAGTACATCGATTTGCCCTTTTTCTTTGGGACATCGTTGTAAATACCAGATTTCTGCATGATCTTCTCCAAATACGGTTTATATTTCCAGCAGGAGTCCAGAACAGCGTACAGATGCTTGGGATCACTCTTCAGCTTAAATCTCTGACAGCTCTTCAGCACCAGCGTCTGCATGGATCCCGAAAGTCTGCCTTTCTTGTCCTCTTCCTCGACATACTCAAGCACCCAAGTGGCATCTCTGTAGAAATTCATTTGAGTGTCTGATGGCCTGGAAGTTTTTATTTGATGATGAAGCTCATCTCAGCTTCTATTAGCGTAGATCACTTTAATTTTTCACTAAATTAGTTAGAAAACTAGACCGTACAGATCAGATTCACTTGACTTGATAAGAAGACACTTCAAGATCTGATCAGACCTGCCAATTGCCAACCAGTTATTGAGATTTTGGTCTTTGGAGCTTAAGGCGAGAAAGCTGGCGAAGGAAGGATCCTTTCGGTTCATGAAGAGACAAGACACAAGCAATAAGGAACTGACGAAATATAAAGAGGATGAATTCTGAGACTGTGAAACATGAGAATGGTGACAGTATACCTGAGAAACGTAGGCTCGATGAACCTGAAAGTGAGGATAATTTGAAGAAAGTTCAGACCACCGCTGGACAGAATGATGGACAGGGCAGAAAAGTTATTGTGCCAGTGCGTGCTCCTAAGTTACATTATACGCCTCTGAAGACCGGGCTATGTTACGACGTGAGAATGAGATATCACGCAAAGATCTTTACCTCGTACTTTGAGTATATCGATCCTCATCCAGAGGATCCCAGAAGAATCTACAGAATATACAAGATATTGGCAGAAAATGGGCTTATAGATGATCCAACCCTTAGTGGTGTTGAAGACATTGGCGACCTGATGCTCAAAATACCTGTTAGAGAAGCCACTGATGAAGAGATTCTACAGGTTCACTCGAAGGAACATCTAGAGTTCCTGGAAAAGACTTCGAAAATGAACCGCGAGCAGTTATTGAAAGAGACTGAAACCAGTGATTCTGTTTACTTCAATAATGACTCT
Organism: Torulaspora maleeae; assembly: GCA_003708055.3. NCBI lineage: Eukaryota > Fungi > Ascomycota > Saccharomycetes > Saccharomycetales > Saccharomycetaceae > Torulaspora > Torulaspora maleeae. The sequence continues at coordinate 128,272 of PPNA03000006.1, read as the reverse complement.
TACTTTAGTGCCAAGCTGCCCTGCGGCGGTGTGATCGAAGCCTGTAAGGCGGTGGTCGAGGGAAGGGTTAAGAACGCCCTAGCAGTGGTGAGACCCCCAGGTCACCATGCGGAACCCGAAGCTGCCGGCGGGTTTTGTTTGTTCAGTAATGTGGCCGTGGCAGCTCAAAATATACTTGAAAAGTACCCAGAAAGTGTGAGAAGAATACTGATCCTCGACTGGGATATTCACCACGGTAATGGTACTCAGAAGGCTTTCTACAACGATGATAGAGTGTTATACATCTCGCTACACAGATTTGAACTTGGCAAATATTATCCCGGTACTATTCATGGTCAATACGATCGCACTGGGGAGGGGAAGGGCGAAGGTTTTAACTGTAATATCACCTGGCCTGTTGGAGGTGTCGGAGATGCCGAGTATATGCTTGCTTTCGAACAAATCGTCATGCCTATGGGCAGAGAGTTTCAACCTGACTTGGTCATTATTTCCTCAGGTTTTGATGCTGCTGATGGCGATACGATAGGTCAGTGCCATGTAACGCCTAGTTGCTACGGTCATATGACTCATATGCTGAAGTCCTTAGCAAGAGGAAACTTATGTGTGACTCTAGAGGGAGGCTATAATCTGGATTCTATTGCTAGAAGTGCTTTGAGTGTTGCCAAAGTGTTGATCGGCGAACCACCTGATGAGTTGCCAGAACCAACCAAAGATCCCAAGCTTGAGGCCATAGAGATGATCGACAAAGTTATACATACTCAATCCAAATACTGGAAGTGCCTGAGACGAAAGTACGGTAACGCTGGTTGTAACTTCAGTGAGCCAGTCACAGATTCTATCATCTCCAAAAATTTCCCTCTACAGACGGCTATACGTCAGGAACAGTTCCAACAGCTTTCTAAAGAAAAGGGGTTTATAGAGTTTCCAATTGAGAAGCTAGAGATTCCTGATGATAGCATTCTTTGTTCTCCGGACGTATATCAACAGAGCACCATTATAATAGTGGTGCATAATACACCCGAGATTTGGGCCAAAAGAGATGTGATAACGGGTGTGATTGACCCAGCCAGTTCCGTGGTCATAGATTCCCCACTGGATATCATCAAATGGGCAGTTGATCGGAAGTACGGTGTGATCGATGTCAACATTCCTCAGTCCATGTTTGAACAAGATAATTTTTCTGCCGTGATGACATCTCAAGAAGTAATACTATACATATGGGATCATTACGTCAAATACATTCCTTCACTCACGAGGGTAGCCTTCGTTGGTGTCGGTGACGCATATGCTGGAGTAGTACATTTATTAGGCCATCGCGACACAAGAGCGATTGTGAAGGCGGTGATTAATTTTGTTGGAAGAAAGCAACTAAGGCCCCTAGTGCCATTAGTTGAAGAGTCCCTGGGCGACTGGTACTTCAAAAATTCATTAATCTTCACAGACAAAAATCACCCCTGTTGGGCTGACAATGAAAATAAGAAGCCTAGGAAGAAATATGGTAGAGTATTGAGATGTGACACCGATGGACTCAACAGTAATATGGAGGAGAGATTCGAAGAAGCGACAGATTTCATCCTAGATTCTTTTGAAGAATGGAGCGATAGCGAATAGTGAATCTTCCCCCAGCATGTCACAGCACATCAGCCATAATGTTGCATGTTCTTGGAAGATACAAGAGTAAATCAGGTCGTAATTGCACGTCTTTCATGATTCCCATAAGATTATAGTACTATAATTAATATGCGCAGCCTCTGAGGTTTACAATGTTAAAACCGCTCATAATGACTGCTAATAATGCTACAATTTGCCATTGCAGCCTACAAAACACCCGAGACCTTCTTTCTGAAATTTCCGTCGATTATCGGCTTTCCTTGTTCTTCCTTCCCAGAACCCATATGAGTAATACGTTTCCCTATCAGGGACTTGGGTTTTGGAGGTGGATTTGGTCTTAGATGAGCCGGCTTTGGTGGAGGGCGAGGTCTCTCCTTTGGTTTGCCTGATTCTTTGTTGAGCTTCTCATAGGCTTTTTTGTTTGTATCCTTGTCTCGATGATCCTCATTCTTAGCTAAACTATTTTTCTGTTTCGTAATGGATAATTCTTCTGACGAGCTCAACAGCTCATGAACCCTCTTCTGAATCGATTCTTTCGATTCCCTGTTACCAGTCGAGGCTTGTGAAACCTGATAAACCACTTTACCAGCAGGGGAACTGAAGTCGCTCTCGATAGACACCGAATCTCCATTTCGGCTATGTGGCCTAGAATATGACGGCGAGTTTTGCTTTCTTATTGTATGATTTTTCTCGAAGATGATATTGGAACTCTCAACTCCCTTCTTGGGCAGATAAGTCGTTGATACATCAGATTTCGCGGTATTAATTTCCGGCTCTGGAGTTTGCGTCACTGAGTCAACATATATGGGTCTGTCAAACTTTGTTGCATTGGCACTCACGATCTTGCTGATATTTCCCCTTCCAGAAGGAGAAGTCTCCACTGGAGTGGTAGACGACTTCCGGAGTACTAAGGCTGGTTTGTCAGGCGTTCCACTGATCTTCTGTCCAAGAGGACGCACATTTAATGGGCGGAATGACCGAATAACGCCAGTGCTTCCAGTGGAGCTGGGCCTTTCAGCGAGTTGTGGTACTGAAGTTGAAGCCACGAGATGAGAAGGGCTAGGACTGATCGAAATCGCCGTTGGATATTCGTGTATTTGACCGCCCAAAGATTGACTCGCTATCGGCTGATTGATTATTGGGATGTTCAATATTGGTTGCGTCTTACTGTAGTGCAACTGTTTCTGATTCGCTTGTTGTTCCATGGCACGCAGCAGATAGAAGTTCTTGATTGGGCATGGAACTCCTTGCATCCGAGAGACTTCTTCCAAGGTTTGGCACACGTTTGGTCTTTGATTAGGCTCCACCATAAGCATCATACGGATCAGATTTTTCAATCGGTCACTGTAGAGTGGTTGAGCTGGGAACTGAAATCTCGACTGCATAATGGCCAATTCCCCACCTTTCTCAAACGGCGTGGTATAATAGCACAGTTTGTACAGAAAGACACCCAACGCCCATATATCTGATTTCTCGTCAATCGAATGCCCACGATACAGATCGATCATTTCCGGTGCTCTGTACTGTGCCGTAGTATTCTTCAAAACATCATGTTGAACAAATGCAAACTCCTGCGGATTCTTTGGTGGTCTAATTATTCCGCAGACAGATCCAAAATCACAGACTTTATACTCACCCGTATGAGATAGCAACACATTTTCAATCTTGATATCACGGTGAATCAAAGGCGGTACCAAGGCGTGCATTGCCGCGATACCCTGGGTAACTTGACTCATAATGCTGAGAATCTCAGGTTCCTGCAACCTATTCTGTAACCTTGTGTTCATAAAGTCAATTAGCCCGCCACCAGCGCAGTACTCCATGAGTAGAAACACCTCATAGCTGCCGTTCTGGAAGGATGACTTTGCTGCGTGAGAATCGATATACGAGACAACATGTTTATTATTCTTCAACAGTTTCATTGCATCCACTTCAGCTCTGAGAGAGTTCAGACTTGGCTTATCAGGTACAATGACCCTCTTCAGGCACGCAATGTTCGACTGCACAAACGAATCTGCTGGCTGAATCTCAGCCGTGTAAACCTGGGCGAATCCACCACTTGTAAGATACTTGATCACTTTAGCATGATGCGACCCAACTGTTAGCACAACCCCTGGGCTATAAGTGCCTATCTCTGGTTGGTTCATTTCGATAAAAGCTATTCAGAGGCTGAATAAAAAGATTCCGTTGCAATTAAATGAGGAATTGATCCACGAACAGGACAGATCCAAACCCTAGTAGGATATGAGACCCCAGCAACAGAAGGAATCAATCACAAAATTAGCCAAACTGACCTTTCTTAGCTCCTTCCCGACTATTTAATTGACGTTTAGGAAGGATATTGTATGGTCGTCTTTCTCAGAGCGCGATGCTCAAGCCTCTTTCCTATTATCTACAAGACAGATAGAGATAAAGGGAGTGGACCCTAGATCTGGGTCTCGTGAGTCTTCTAGGGCTCAGTCGCACGTTGAAGCCGGCACTGGGTTTACCGAGGAGCTGCTTAGACTCTCAGATGGTGGTCTGATCTTCCGATATTTGCAACGGTTGCTGACCTGGGGAGGTACCGGAGACTCAAGAGGCCTGCCCAATCAAGTGGGCTAGAAGTCCAGGCTGGCGTTCAAGCTTCCTGTACCGAGTCAAGCTGCCTAGAGTGTAGGGAAATGCCACGCTGCTAAATGACTCCAATATCACGTTGCAAATTGACTCCAATGCCAGTAGGGCGATTATACACGTCATCAAGCACCTCAGGGAAGAACAGGAAATCAAACTCGATAGATCCAGAGCCATTCGCATCAACTATAGTTCAAGAAGTCAGCTGTAAACCTTAGGACATAGTTCGTCCGCAGACTCTATCAGTCAACAAATTCCAATGGTCTCTTGGCCCAGTTGGTTAAGGCACCGTGCTAATAACGCGGGGATCAGCGGTTCGATCCCGCTAGAGACCATTAATTTTTTACTCATCAAATGGACAATATGATCACCTTACACGTCTAAGAGGGTAACAGATGAAAAATTATTGGTCCTCGAGCGATGCGATGGATCTACAAGGACTCATGGACGAACGCCTGATAAAGCGGTAGTATGTCAATTCGATTTAACTCTTTTTAACGAATACTGAATCCTAGGAGGTTTATTTGCTTGACAGCGTCCTGTAGCTAATTCTTTGATTGAACTATGTCGAATCAAGAGGCAATTGAACAACAACCTATGCAGGAAGTGCCAGTTGCAACTGAAGAGGTCTCGGAAGAGCCCTCTGTGGTGCCTGCCAACGCAATCAAAGGTGGCAGAGAGACTTCTGATAAAGTGTTGTACGTCGGGAACTTGGACACGTCGATTAATGAAGAGATCTTGAAGCAGTACTTTCAAGTTGGTGGTCCCATTTCCAACGTTAAGATTATGGTCGATAAGAACAACAGCAACGCAAACTATGCTTTTGTCGAGTACCACCAGTCGCACGATGCCAACATTGCATTGCAAACTTTGAATGGAAAGCAAATTGAGAACAACGTCGTCAAGATCAACTGGGCTTTCCAGTCGCAACAGTCCTCGCCAGACGAGGAGACGTTTAACCTATTTGTGGGTGATTTGAACGTGAATGTGGATGATGAGACGTTGAGAAACGCTTTCAAGGAATTCCCCACGTACCTGCAGGGTCATGTCATGTGGGACATGCAAACTGGTGGCTCTAGAGGTTATGGGTTTGTTTCGTTTGGTGAGCGCGAGGAAGCTCAAAAGGCAATGGACGCCATGCAAGGTCATGAGTTGAACGGTAGACCACTAAGGATCAACTGGGCTTCCAAGAGAGAGAACAACAACAACGGTAACCACCCACGTCGTACCGGTGGCCCACGTAACGGATTCCGTCACAACAACAGCGGGTTTGGCCCTGGCAGCAGAGGCATGCCAATGCCTCCACCAAGCTCTATGGGTCTCCCCATGGGTAGCGTACCCCCTCAGCAAGCAAGCGGTCCTCTAGTGCCACCACCAGTGAACCCACAGGCTGTGGACTCGATGATAAGAAGAGCTCCACTGAGGGTCACTACAGCTTACATCGGCAACATCCCACATTTTGCCACTGAAGCAGACCTCATTCCACTGTTGCAAAATTTCGGCTTCATCATAGATTTCAAGCACTATCCAGAGAAAGGCTGTTGCTTCATCAAGTACGACACTCACGAGCAGGCCGCTGTGTGTATCGTTGCGTTGGCCAACTTCCCATTTCAAGGCAGAAACCTAAGGACCGGCTGGGGCAAAGAAAGAAGTTCGTTTGTCCCCATGAACCAGCAAGCACCACAACCTGGCCAGCAAGAACAGCAAGAACAGCAAGAACAGCAGGAACAGCAGGAACAGCAGGAACAACAGGAACAACCTGCTGTTGCGATCCCAGATCAACAAGCGCAGTAAGCGGACTTCCCTCGCGACTGTTGAACAAGACAATAATTACCGTTCCATCACGATGGTCCCATCGTCGGTCAAAATTTAATGTGTATTTCTCTGCATTTTCCCTGTGTATCTGTACTGAACAATGATGAATACTTTATAGAAACGCTCCAGAAAGAGTCATATTGGCCAAACTCTGTGAATGGCACAACTCCACGACCACCGGGAATTGTCAAGACATGAACTGGAACGAGCGGTGAACCTGGGCGGCTATTTTTGATGTTCCGCGAACTGACACAGTATTGGATCAAAAGGATCGCAATTCGATCCAAAAGCGCTACATATCTTTCGCAAGGACGACCAAGCTCGATTACAGCTCTGATAGGTCCAAATTGATGGTTCTTTCTCTCAATTGATGGTCTACGTAAGATCTCGTAGAAGGTGATCTGAAAATTTTTGGTCCACCACAAAGCATCTGCTCTACTAACTGTCGATCGCGACTGGTTTGACCGACCATAGACAGCTTTCATGCTCTAGAAGGTTTGCTAGTGGTATAATATTGGTAGCTATTGTATTTGAACTACCACACAGGATTTTGCTGCGCTCTGAGATCATTTTTTCAGCAACTGTATGAGTTTTTTCTGGGAGTTATTACAACAAAAGATTGCCAGCATATTTATAGAGCCATTGAACAGGAATAACTCATCAACTTTAATTTTCACAGTTGCTATTGTATTGGCAACGGGCGCATATTTCATATTCAAGGGTAGGAGATTTGTCATGGAGAATCTGGCTAACATTGGAGACATTACCAAAAATTATAATGCTACGAACACACTTCGTCGTTGGATGCCCAGAGGTGGTCAGATGGATGGCCAAGTGCTCAAGAAAGGTGGGTATATAGCCGGGTTGGTGAACGACGGAAACACCTGTTTCATGAACTCTGTTATTCAGTCTTTGGCATCTTCGGAAGAATTGGTCAAGTTTTTGGACGAAGAGATCACGAAGAAGGAGAAAATAGATGCCGGCGAGGTTTCGGATGAGGAGGAGAAGGTGCCTGTCGAGAATTGCACTTCAAAGGTTAAAAGGGGCAAAGGCAAGTGCTATGGGAAGACCAAGAAGCATGCCAGTCGGAAACTGGCGAACGGCAAACTGGATGAGGAAGTTACACCCGATGTAACCTTCACTCTGGCTCTACAAGAAATGCTCAACAAGCTAAACTATAAATATTACAAGGATAGACCATGTTTCAAGACAAACAAGTTATTAAAAGCGATGTCAAAATCTCCGAACAAGAACATTATACTTGGGTACGATCAAGAAGATGCTCAAGAGTTTTTCCAAACTATATTGTCCGAATTGGAGAGAAATGCTAAATCTTTGAACGGCAAGGAATGCGAAAAGACACCGATTCCGCAAGAAGAATTGGCCGAAGACGCTGTGATCGGCCAATTGCACCTCGATCAGGTTGGGGACGTTTACTTACCATCGGAGCAGATTGACCCTAATCTGGTGTTAACCAATGGTGGGAAGAAACTATATACCCCATTCACACTAGTCACACCTTTCGATGGTATCACTGCTGAACGAATTGGTTGTCTTCAGTGTGGTGAAAACGGTGGCATAAGATACTCTGTATCTTCTGGTCTGAGTTTGAACCTGCCCAATGAAGACATTGGGTCAACAGTCAGACTGTCGGATCTAATGAATGATTGGATCAAACCGGAGATCATTGAGGGTGTGGAATGTAACCGCTGTGCATTAGATGCGGTTCGTGAACATTTATTGGAGCAATTAAAGCAATATGAGTCGAAAGGTGGTTCGATCCCAGAGAAATTGCTAAATGCATTCAAAGTAAGAGTCGAAGAGCTGGAAAAGAGTCTGGCTCAACCGGTTGTCGATGACGTGGACTACAAGAGACTTCACACAGAGAACATGGTTAGGAAGTGTTCTAAATCGAAGCAAATCTTGTTTTTGAGACCACCTCCTCTATTATCATTCCACATCAACCGGTCAGTATTCGACCCTCGCACTTACATGATCAGAAAGAATAATGCTAAAGTTTTATTCAAGTCAAGACTGAACCTGTCACCTTGGTGTTGTGATATAGACGAAATCAATCTGGATGCTCGATTACCCATGTCTAAGAAAGAAGAGCTTGCATCAGATTCCAGCGACGATGAAAACATGGGCCACGAATACTACGCAAAACTGCATCAGACCTACGAGAAAGAATTTGAAGATAGTGACGAAGAGTTCGAGAATGACGGCAACCATTATGTGAATAGAGATGTTAGCAACTACGACCCTCTGAATGGTGAAGTTGATAGCGCTTCGTCCTTCTCCAATGCCGAGGAAGACGGAACGCATGACGAATATTTGGAAGAAACAGACGCATTGGGGAACACGATTGCAAGGAAAGTCCCCAAGAATCGACTAAACGGTGGAGCCGAAGAGCCCGAGCATGCGGTTCATATCGATGTTAGGGAAGACGGTGCAGATGAAATCTCGTCTGACAGCGACGATGACGAGCCGGAGCGTCTCGTGCCTCCACCACCACCGGTCCGGACTGTTCCTATACAATCCACGGTACCCGCTGGACCTTTGACTTACGTTCTACGTTCCGTGATTGTCCATTACGGTACACACAACTACGGACATTACATTGCATTCAGAAAGTACAGAAACACATGGTGGAGAATCTCAGATGAGACCGTCTACACGGTCGACGAGGCGGAGGTTCTCTCGACGCCGGGCGTTTTCATGTTATTCTACGAGTACGACTACGATGAGAACTCAGGCAAGATGAGAGAGGACCTTACATCCGAGGACGACGACGACAGCGAAAAGTATCCCGATCAAACAGACGACAACACCGTCGAAGCATCGCCGGTCTCCGACACCACCAGAGAGAACGGTCCGGAAGCAAGCGATTAACAAAATGCCTAAATAGATAGGCTTCAGTAATCATAATTAATTGTATACTATACAAGTTCCTCGTACGCCTTCTCAGTGCTACCCTCGAACTTCTGCAGACGCCTAACCTGCGCCCTCTCTTCCTCGACTCTGTCCTCGTTGACAAGCTCGTCCAAGTCGTAATCGTAGTTGTTTGGATCTTCGTCAAACTTTCCAATGACTCTTCTCTTCAACCCAGTCCTGGGATCGACCTCCAACTTGCCCGTTTTTCGAGCAGAGGAGAAACCTGATGTACCCTCAGACTCATCCTCTTCCTTGCTGAGCTTGAACTTGAACGGAGCCTTCGCTTTCGAGCCCTTGGCAGAGGCTCTACCCTTCGTCACCGGTTTGTCGACGCTGAAGCTGCCAATGCCCGACACCATGGGCAACAGAACGGCAAAGAGCAGCACTGCTGCCAATACAATCACGTACACATAGATCTCCATCGCCTGAGGGTCTCTTGGGCTCGCTTGGTGTCTCTAGAGGCAGCGATGAGCTCTTGCACAAGTATCGATAATTTTTCACTTTCGGAACCATAGGTAAAATGGCTCACAAGACACAGCAAGACATTACCCAAGTTTCGCTACAAAGACCACCAATTGCTGCTCCCAGTCCAGTATTCGAGCTGCCATGATCAGGACGCTTCCAATAAGGTACTTTTCCCGGGGTTTTAGCGTTGCCGCAAGGGCATCTGTCGCTAAAAACCTGGCCCTCACAAGACACCTTATGATCCCGACGATAAAGCCAGCAGCTCCCACACACCGAGCACTAGAGGCCGCAAAACGGTTCTACGCAGCTGCCTCCACGGATGGCAACGACATTCCGCCTGAGATTCTGAATCTGAGCCCCGAAGAGTACCAGCAAGAGGCCGACCGCTGTCTGGAGAGCCTGCTAGACGACCTGGAGACTCTCAGCGACGACCTGCCACACAGAATCCCCGACATAGAGCTCACGCAGGGCGTGATGACCCTGCAAGTGGCCGACGTGGGCACCTACGTGATCAACAAGCAGCCTCCGAACAAGCAGATCTGGCTCTCGTCGCCCATCTCCGGGCCCAACCGCTTCGATCTCTACAAGGGCGAATGGGTATCGCTCAGAGACGGCTCCCGGCTGCTCGAGACGCTCTCATCCGAGCTGGGCCAGGCGATCCCTGAGCAGGAGATTCAGCTCGACCACTGAGGGCCTACGACTCACGACGTCTGTACATATATACGCCAGCAAGGCCTGCAAGGCTGCTCGCAGCCCAATTGGCACCTGTAGCAGTCCCCATGGACCCTCAAGCAGTTCGTTGATGGCGATTCTCGCCGACTTGCTATCTGGTCGAGTCTTATGGGTTTCGATGGCCTAGTCAGGGGGACCTTGACTATAAAAGGGGCCTCTTGTTCGACCTTGACACGACCAGTAACAACCGTCACTGTCGAAGTTCAGAGGTTACAAGCAAGCAGCCATGGCAGGTAAATCTTTCATCGTCACTCTTAAGGACTCTGTCCCAGAAACAGAAGTGTCCAAGTTCAAGCAGTCTGTCGACAGCCTGGGAGGCTCTATCACGCACGAGTTCTCGCTGATCAAGGGCTACACGGTCCATCTGCCAGAGCAATTGCATATCAACAAGCTCAAAGACGGGTTTGGGTCGATCATCGCCAATGTGGAAGAGGACAAGGAAGTCAGTATCAAGGAATGAGCCGGCAGCAGGGCTGCAGTGACCCAGGCAAGACAGTTATGTAACTATCGATATAGATGTATAGGAGAATACATGCTAGGACCAGGAATCAGGATGCAGCAGTTTTATAGCGAGTTGAAGGGGCTCGTTTGGCCAACGTGGGGTCTGGGAAGGTCTCTTATAAAGGAAACAACGCTTGCGAGGAGGAACAGGACAGGTAGAAGAGGTCAAGAAGGCGAGAAGAGGTGTTGAAGAGATGTCTGAGGGCCGAGTTAACTACGATCCGCAGTTCAAGCCCGTTCAGGGCATCTACGAAAGCAGGTTGAGACAATTTATCGATGGGGGTGACTATAGGGAGTTGAACTTGCCCAAGTTCTACGACCGGAAGCGTGTGGGACTTGACCAGGATCGTGTGAAGGTGTGGTGGCACCAGGTGGCGTTTGAACCAGGTTCTTCCCCGGTTTCTCCTGATAAGAGACCACCTTGGAAGAGCATAATCGATGCCGACAAGGAGGGCAAATTGGAGTTTAAGAAAGCTCAGAAGGGCCAGCCGTTCGGTCCAAGTTGGTCTACAACATGGTTCAAGGTTGAGTTGGATTTGCCCCAGGAATGGGTAGACTCCAAGGAACAGCTGGTGTTTCAATGGGACTGCGAGAACGAGGGAATCGTCATAGACCCCGAGACTTTGGTTCCAAGGACTGCCTTCTCTGGTGGCGAGAGGACAGAGTACCATCTGCCAATGGATGGATCCACGAAACACTTCTTCTACATCGAGGCCGGTAACAATGGTATGTTTGGCTGTGGGATGGGCTCCGATATCAATCCTCCAGACGACAACAGGTATTTCACCCTTCGTACTGCAGACATAGTCTGGCCAGATTGGGAAGCCAGAGCGTTGAGAATCGATTTCTGGATGCTTGGTGATGCAGCCAGGGAGCTACCAGATGACTCGTGGCAAAAGCATCGTGCTAGACAGTTGGGGAACAAGGTTATGGACATGTTCGATCCCAATGATCGGTCAAGCATCAAGGCCTGCCGTGATTACCTTAAGAAGGAGTATTTTGATGCTTTCACGGACAGTGAGAAAGTCTATGGAAAGGGAGACTCAACCGTGCTCACTAATGTGTATGGTATGGGTAACTGCCACATCGATACCGCTTGGTTGTGGCCTTTTGCTGAGACCCATCGGAAAATTGTTCGGTCGTGGTCATCTCAGTGTACTTTGATGGACAAGTACCCAGAGTACCAGTTTGTTGCTTCTCAGGCTCAGCAGTTCAAGTGGCTTTTGGAGGAACACCCCAAGTTCTTCAAGGAAATTCTGACTCCAAAGGTTCAACAGTCTCAATTCTTCCCCATCGGTGGTTCCTGGGTCGAAAACGATACAAATATTCCATCTGGTGAGTCTTTGGCCAGACAGTTTTTCCTTGGTCAAAGATTCTTCTTGAAACACTTTGGCCTCAAGTCCAGTATCTTCTGGTTACCTGACACGTTTGGATATTCATCTCAAGTGCCTCAGATCTGTCAATTATCTGGTATCGATAGATTTTTGACTCAAAAATTATCTTGGAACAATATCAACAGTTTTCCTCACTCGACGTTCAACTGGGCTGGTATTGACGGGTCTCAGCTTTTGACGCATATGCCACCAGGGAACACTTACACAGCTTCTGCTCATTTTGGTGATGTCCTGCGTACCGCAAAGCAGAACAAGTCCTCTGAATTCTACGGGTCCGGGTTGATGTTGTATGGTATCGGTGACGGTGGTGGTGGCCCCACGACTGACATGTTGGAGAAAATGAGACGTATCAGATCAATGTACAATCGTAACGGGAATATCATACCAAAATTGCAGATCGGGAACACAATAGATGAGTTTTACGACGATATCTGCTCCAAGACCAATGAAGGTAAGGATTTGCCAACCTGGTCTGGTGAGTTGTACTTTGAATTCCATAGAGGCACCTACACCAGTCAGGCGCAAACCAAAAGATTGATGAGACTGTCTGAAGTCAAGCTTCACGACTTGGAGTGGCTGGCCACTAAGGCATCTATTCTTTGTTCAGAGGACTACAAGTATCCAGTGAATGAAATCAACCGTTTGTGGGAAGATGTCCTGCTTTGTCAATTTCACGACGTTTTGCCCGGTTCTTGCATTGAGATGGTTTACAAATATGAGGCCGTCCCAATGTTGAAGGATGTTGTGGACAGATGCGACAAGTTGATTGAAAAAGTGCTCCAAGTATTGAAGGGCTCATCGAAGAACGGGCTTGTTGAGACAAAGACCCTGGTTTGGGCGGACGCCTCAGAAAGCGCACTCAACGTTACCGAAAGTACAGTTGATCTCTATGACAAAGAGGAGGGCATTGTTCTGGAAAATGCTGAGCTAAAAGTTTCAATTGGGAAGAAGAGCGGAACAATCACCAGTATTATCGACGTCAATAGTGGGACGGAGTTTTTGGACCTTGAGCACGGTCGTAACAAGTTGGGTGCTAATCAGTTTGTCATCTTCGATGACAAGCCTTTGTCATGGCAAGCTTGGGATACCGAGCTTTACTCTGTGAACCAATATAAGTATTTGGACAAACCTGAAAGCGTTAAAGTTGTTGAGCATTCAAAGAAGACTTGCGCTGTTGAAGTTGTCATTTCTATTTCAGATGGATGCAAGCTAAAGTCTAAGATCTCGTTGAACGCTGTTACACCAGGTACCAAGGGCGAGAGTACAATTGAAATCTGCACTGTGGTTGAGAACTGGGATGCAACGAACAAATTCTTGAAAGTTGAGTTCCCCGTCAACGTTCGTAATGAATTTGCTTCATATGAGACGCAATTCGGTGTAACCAAAAGACCAACCCACTATAACACCTCATGGGATGTCGCCAAGTTTGAGGTATGCCACCACAAATTCGCTGATTACTCTGAGTTCAACAAAGGTGTCTCTATCCTGAACAACTGCAAATACGGATTCTCCACTCACGGCAATCTGATGAGACTCTCATTGTTGCGCTCTCCAAAGGCCCCAGATGCGCACGCAGACATGGGAACTCATGAGATCAGATATGCGATCTACCCACACAAGGGTCCGTTGAGCAGTAAAACCGTCAAGCTCGGTCTTCAATTCAACCATCCTCACAAGTATCAAGTATCTTCCACGATAGCGGAGGACTTTGAAGATCTCATCAAGATCGAAGGTGATAGCAATGTCATCCTGTCTAATCTAAAGAGAGGTGAGGAGGATCAGCAACTGAAATCTGACTATGCTCTCCAACCATGCGATGAAACAACTGTGGTGGTCAGGGTTTATGAGTCTCTTGGTGGGGAATCCAATGCGACCCTGTTGACTTGTTTGCCCATCAAGAAGGTTGTCAAAATAGATAATCTTGAACTAAAACCTCTTGAACCTTTGAGCTTCGAGACTTCCGGCAAAACCCACAAAATTGCTCTCAAATTGAGACCATTTGAAATAGCTTCCTACAAGCTATCCTTCTAGGTCTCTTAGTAAGTCTCTTGTAAGGAGGAGACTAGTAGTTAGGCTCATATGAATCTATTTTATAGTACATGTACGTCAATGTCGATCAATTTTACTAGATCGCGTACAGGTACTTAAAAAGTATAATCATTGAACAAAGGTTACTGCATGAAAGGACCCATCAAGAAGCCCAATGGTCCTGCCTCTCGACCATGCTAAGCATGTTAAGTACCTGAAACGTCACTTATCGTTGCTGCCACCCAGCCAGCAGGAACATGACGTTAACAAGATGGCAATCATATTCTACTCGATGATGGCACTGGCGACCCTCGATGTGGATGTTGCAGAGGAGTATAAATCAAGTTTGAGTTGGCTACGGAGTCATTACACTACAATTGAAGTACCGGGCTCGCAGAACATGATCTCAGGGTTTGCTGGTAGCTCATCGATGCAGATCAAATTAGTCAACACTTTGAGTCTACCGAACACCCTGTTTGCCCTATTATTACTTAAGGTTATGAAGGATGACCACTTTTGGAACAAACTTTTGAACAGAGATAACATCATGACTTTTGTTGGACGTTGTCAGAGTCCAGTTGACGGCTCATTCACGTCGACTTTAGATTACAAAAAAATGGAACCATCACCTGTTGACTCGAGAGACCTGAGATTCTGTTACATTGCAGTCGCCATTTTGCACTTGTCGGGATGCAGAGGCGATGATTACGCTGAGCACATTGATGTCGATAAACTGATTCAGTATATTTTATCCCAGCAATGTGACATGGGAGGTTTTGGATCTTATGGCGAACCTCACGCAGGCTATACGTCTTGCGCATTATCAGCACTGTATCTTCTGGGAAAGCTTGATATGTTGTGCGATCTATTCAGGGAGAAAACCATCTCGTGGCTCTGCAGTCGGCAAGTCTCTAGTGAAGGTTGCATGGCTTTGCAGAACACTAATGAATATTATGACCTCGATGATAACGGTGGCTTCCAGGGACGAGAGAACAAATTTGCAGATACCTGTTACGTTTTCTGGTGCCTGAACTCTCTTCGGACGTTAGGAAACCAGGATTCGGAGCTTCCGGTTCGTGTTAATCTGGCCAAGCAGTTCCTCTTGGAAAAAACTCAGAATAACTTGATCGGAGGTTTTAGTAAGAATGACCAGGACGAACCAGACCTATACCATACCTGTCTTGGACTTGCAGCATTGAGACTTATAGATGGATCTTTTGATGGTATCCTCTTCATACCTAGGAATATTTAAGGTTTGGCGGCTCGTTCTCACATGAACTTTTTGATTAGCTCTTCATATATTCCCCATGCGATCCCAGCACTTAATGCCTTTCTTGCTAAGCGCATGCTCAAACCACTGAAGAGCTGTAGAGCATTTTCTTCTCTCACTATCACGAAGAATGTTTTTATAAAGCTTGTGAACTTTTTTGGTTCCAATTGCATTCTAGTCTTAATTGTGTCAAAAGGTGCAGTTATGGTGGTTGCCAAACTCGCTGAAAAGACCGCACTCAATGCATTGACAATTGTAGAGGTATAAGTAGTATAGTTGCCTTGCGAGTCGAGGCCTATAATCGTCTTCGGGAGTATCTTAGGTACCACAACCTTGGATCTTTCATAAAGCAGAACGTAAAGACCTGCGTAGGGCGCATCTCTCAGACACGTAGGTCCAAAACCTCTAAAAAACCCTCTCACGCCTTCCTTACCGTATATATCCTTTGTGGCCTCTGTTAGACTGTTATACTGATACAGTGTGGATTCATACCTTACTTTAAGGACTGTGACTGGCATGGTAATATAACCAACAAATCCTCGGGCTAGCACACCGGCCAGTAGATTCTCATACATGGAAAGTTGCGGAAGATTACTACTCCTGCCCAGAACGTTCCCATTTTGGCGATTGGTAGCCAAAGCAGTTCTCATCAAGTTAAGGCTCGAGAGGTAGAGTGCGCTGCCAACCGAAGTTCTGATGCTCGAGGCCAGGGTGCCCCTCCACAAGCTCTTGATGCTCTCAATCTGCCTGATTGCTGACCATAGAGTTATATTTTTGCTTTGCTGGATTCTGGTCTTCAGTAGATCTAGTGGTTGCAATGTTAGTGCGGACGCTAAACCACCAGCAAAACCACCGATCAGATGAGACCTCGTCCTGGCAGTCCTCTCAGGCATGCCAATCTAATACCACTGATATCAATTGACCTCTCAAGTCTTTCTTTACTGGCGTCGTTTGAGCAATTCTAGGGACTAGTTGAACAGAAGTAAGATGCGATGAGCTTATACAAGATGAAAAATCACCAGACACAATATATACAAGAAGGGCTCATTAGTTCGTGGATAGCTGCAGTTCAAACCGTGGTTTGCTCAAAGTACCTGACAATGTCCTCCAACCTGAGATTGTAGACCGGGGGTCCATCCTCCACCCAGTGCGAACGGTCAGGCTCGTTTAGATCATCTTGGCGACACGTTGTAACGATCTCCTTGCCAGGAGATATCCATATCGAATAGAACAACATGGGAAGTCCGTTGATTACTCTCTGTAGTCCAGATCCGCTTTTCGGTATAGCAATCTTCCCATAATCGAGTTTCGACAGATCGCAGTTCAGTCCCAGCCCTGTGTACTTGCTATGACATTCTTTCAAAGACCAATAGGTGGCAAATGCACTTGAAATCCTGAAGTTGCCATTCAAAGATCGCAAGAACTCGAACTCTGTGTCTGAAAAGACTTCACGGAACACATCTAGATCTTGCTCACCGATGTAGTCGTCAGTCGATGCAACATCGACCCCCAGCTCGCCAGATATGCCCCCATCTCGACGAGATACGTACTGCACCACGTAATCCTGCCCATTGGACATACTGAATGATATGTGTGGGCAGTTCTTTAACCGAGGTTTTCCATAAGTGCCCAGTTCAATCTGGACTTCGCCAAAAGGGACCTCACTAACAATGCTACAGCCGAATAGCTGCAACAACCTGTTGCAAACTGCCCTGTACCTGCCCTCAGAGGTTTTCAATTGGTGAATCTTAGCCTGCTGGGTCAGCGATAGGAACCTGATGGCCCTCTCAAACGTGAAATCGTCCTCCAAATTGGCCTGTTTCACATCCAGCACCAGCAGTCCCTCCCAATCGCGATTCAGCCTCAACACCGAGGTTAAACTCTCCATACTACAGCATTTTTGTTACCTCTTCAATAAAGGATCTGCTTTACAGTGCCGAGAGGTGATAAAGTGAGAGTTTTCAGCTTCAAGCCAGTCATATACTCTAAGACCTTCACAGAAGAAGGTCTCAAGCTTCAGTTGGAGTTGGAACTGGAATGGCGAAGGTGAAGGACGATAGAAGTGAGCTTTTTGAGTCTGCAGTCTCTTTCCTGCGGGACGCCAGTGTCAAGGACGCACCCTTGGCAAAGAAGGTAGACTTCTTACAATCAAAGGGATTAACTCAGGAAGAGGTTGAACGAGCACTGAAGGCGGCTCAAGAGAAGCCCAAGACCCGAAATGCTGGTACCACTTATAGGGAGCTCAGTGGGGCCAAGCGGGACGAGATCATGTACGAGGCGATGCCACCACCGATCCCAAGACGTGATTGGAAGGACTACTTTGTGATGGCCACTGCAACGGCTGGGTTGTGTTATGGTGTCTATGAAATCACCAAGAGATATGTAATACCCAACCTGCTGCCCGATTCTAAGAGGAAACTGGATCAGGATAAGGAAGAGATCCAAAGCTACTTCAGCAAGGTCGATAGCGTTCTAAATGCAATTGAGCAAGAGCAGGAGAAGACCAGAGCTCGGGATGACGAGAAGCTCGAGGAATTGGAGAATACTATTTATCAATTGCAGACTTGTCTGGAGAAAACTACAAAGACCCGGGATAAGATGGAAGATGAGTTTAAAATGTTAAAGTTAGAAGTTATCAACTTGCAGAGTACCATAGACAAGCACATACTAAACAAGGACAATGCCAGGGAGCTGGAGAAAGTGAACAGTGAGTTGAGCTCGTTGAAGAACTTGATAAACTCCAGCATGTCAAACAGTACAAGTGAAGGAAATGGCCGGGATCTCAAGTCACCTCTATCCAAGAACATCGTTCCGGGAGCTGACACGATTCCGTCAGCTGCAGATATCTTGACTAAGTTGAACTTGGACAAGAAGGACGGTACACCAGCGTGGAAAAAGGCCAGAGACGAGACTCTTGGATCTGCTGGTAGCTCTATACCGGAGTGGCAAAAGAGCTCGCTGAATGAGGTGAATATTCCAAACTGGCAGAACACCGTCGAGAAGGCCGAACTGGAAGAGGATAACGAGAACAATGAGTCTAATTAATATTCTAACAATTCACAGCTACGTATGTATAGGAATTCTACTCAAAGAGTCTGCGCACTCTCCAAACACAAGTCTTGAGCCATGTAGTTTTCGATAGAGCACAGACTGCCGATCATTCGAAATAAATCGTGCTATATGCGGCCTCACATGAAGAGTCCATTCTGCTGAGAGATGGGTTCCCAAATTGTCTCTACATAATGCTGTGGTCTACAATCTCTCTGGCAGCTCTGATTGGAGCCTCGATCGAGATTTTACGGCTTCTTCACTTCTTTAGCCTTGTCGGTAGTTTAAGTAATAAGCTCGCCGGGTTCTAGTAATTAACCTTTAAGAAATGTCGTTATAAACCAACATACCAGAACAACGAAGGGAGGACCGGGACAGGACCCTGAGTTGTGGCTGAAGGATCATGGAAGATGAGAGTGTGTATAAATTGGCTTTGGGTTGCGCAGAAAGGCAAATAGCAGCACCAGACTTCCTAAATCTGTACAAAGAGTTCTATACCGAAAGACTATCAGCAGATGGAGAACACGACGAGACTCCTGCTGGTAACTCCTCTGCCGCAGAGCTTAATAGCAGATTGGCCACAGATTTTCTTCGACTTTTGAACTCTCAGAAACATCTGCTGCTTGTCGACTATCTGGTCGAAGTGTTGTTCGTTAACTACAATTCCGAGCTGGTTCAAGCGTTTCTACCTCACTTGTACTCTGTGCAAAATCCAGCGATGCTGCTTCACTTCTATTCGCAATCGAGTGCTTTCTTGGCGAATCTATCGGATTCGTTGATCTTGGATGAAGTTTGCAGAGATGCCCCGGGTTGCATTATTCCTAACGTACTGAATACCAACATTAATGAACTCAGTGATGAACTTGTGGTGGCTGTGAGCAGGTTCTTGCAATTTGTTTTGAAGAACATGTGTGGTAAGAGTGCAATTGCATCTGAGAGCACCAGAGATAATACCTTTGCGCTGATGTCAAGACTTTCTAAGCTGAACAGACTACTTCACCGTAAGATTTCGCAAAGCTTAGATGCCAAGGTCGGATTTAAGGACAGAAAACCGTCTTCTACAAAAGATGCTGTGCACGATTTTGTCAGCTCTCCTTCAGTATCGTCACCTCAGTTCATACCTAGTCCATTTTCGACTACAAAGGGGCCAGGATCTAAGGCCTCTACGGTCAAATATCGAGACATGAAGCTTCTTCGTTTTTACAAAAACATTTGGCTTAATAACAAGATCATGAACTGGGAACCAATAGACTCTACGTTTCTTTCTAACCACTCAATGATTCCTTCAACTATATTCCAGGACTCCGGCAGCCCCTCTGTGACAGTCGATGCGGAGCTAACTGACCTAATTGAGACGTCTTTTACTTGTTTCGCTCAGTTTGTCAGTAATAAACAGTATCATCAAGCAAATTCCAACTTCAATCTACTAGAAAGACAATGGATCATATTCATCGTCAAGCACATTCCTCTACTGATTTTAGAGCATTCTTCTGGGAATCCGCAAGTGGTGACCAAAGCTTTGGAGAACATTGATGATAAAGTCGTCAAGGCAATTAGAACTTACTACTCCGAGAAAGACGATATCAAAAACAGAAACGAGGACTTATTTGATGACTATCCCTCAGCAAGTCTTGACATAAGGCATGACTTTATTAAGAACTTGGTGAAACTTGGACTTCAACCGCCGACTTTGATAAATGATTACCTGAGAGAAGACCAAGTTATAGACACCAAAAGCCTATCGGTTACTGATGAACTAACGGTCACAAATCTGCAAGGTGTCCAGGAGGTGATATCTGATATTTCTTCATTCGTTTCGAACTCTTTGGATTCTCTTGATCCAGAGTTGATCAACGGACAAACGAGTGAACAGGCTGAGGGATTGCAACAAATTTTGAACAACTTCGATAGTATATCTCCAACCAAACAGCGAGAATTGTCGAATGTACTCATCGCCATGCTACAGAATGCCCTTATTGAACTCGATTTCAATCGCATAACAAAGATTTGTCTTCTGCTATCTTTTAACTTTTCGCACTCTCTTACCACAATATTGTCTTTCGTCTCACCAACAAAGGTCTGTGAAATGTTGATGAAGTTCATTGACGTATCGTGGGATCGCTGTGTAGAGGGTAAGAGGAAAGAACTTGCGGATTCAGAGTTTGAGACAATGAACATATTCTCATCTTTTGCTTGGTCCCTTCTATTGTTGATTGTTATTTCACAAAACTATGATTTCTCTTTGGTCGATGTGGTTCTCCAATCTTCGGAACTTAGCTTCGAAAACTCATTCACGATACCATTCATCTCTAAACTTCCTGAGATCCCAGACATCTTTTCCAAAGACCCCAGTAGAAGCACTGACCCAAACATCAGAACCGAATCTCACCAAATGGTCGAGAACTGGCTTAGAGACCTTTTCGTTAACGGATCGATCTCTGACTCATTGCTCCAAAGCGTAGACGCAAAACAATTGGCTAGTTTGGTTCCTTTCATTTTCAAGCAGGTAGTATTGGCGCTTGAAGCGCAGGTTCTGGATGATCTATCGAATTTAGTAGGAGGTTTTGAGTATTTCCTTCAACCTTTTATGCTAATAGGGTTGATCAAGATAGTTTACTGGTTGGAGCAGTACTTGTACTCTTTGAGAAGCGATAACATCCCCGAAGACGTGCTTGACAAGATTTTTACTCTATTGAACTCAATATTCAACCCAGCTTCACTAAATGAAGATTCAAGGTCATTCCATAATGCCATTTTGAGGTTGAATGCTCTGAGACTGCTCAAGGTTCTGCGTAAATTCAGAATTCAATCTCAATCAAACTATGGCATATACTCGTCAGAGGCCAGTGGTCATCCTAAGCTGGAATCACTTATCAAAAATCTCGTCACCGCTCTACAGATATCACCAAACTACAACATGGATCCAAGAATCATCAGCTCCGAAAATGCGTTTTCTCAAAAGCAGCTGAGCTACGGTAGTATTATGATTCTAAATGAGAACCCAATCAACAAAATAATGACAAATCAAATCAATTCGTTTTGGAATCTGCACAGCAGCACCTATTACAATCTAGACTACCTACGAGAGGTCATTGATTTGGTTACGCCACGGAACTTTTTAATAGATGTCTTTCGAACACTCGAGTACAAGTTGAGCACTTACGGAGTGCCAGGAGCACGTAATAAGATGTCTGCCGCCGAATCAGAGCATGTCCTGGATTACCTGTTTTATTTTCTGGCTCTCCTCGATATCAAATCACAGACACATGCCATGCATCTGCTCTCTCTTATGGAGTCGGACAGTGATCAAGACGTCCCTGCAGAGGTGCAAATCAAAACGGAACCTATTCCGAAGCAGGAAGTCGCTCAAGATGATGATTTCGACATGCTCTTTGGCGAGAATGATACTAGCACACATGGCGGTGACGAAGAGATCCAGGTTACAGGTGTAGATAACGTCCGAAAATTCAACCACAGCATGGCATTCCACCGACAGTCTTTTGGATTAATTTTGCATGAGCTGAAAGTCAATTACGACGCAGCACTGCCTGCCGGCTACGTCACTCAAGAGGCGCACAACAGAATAGAAAAGTACCATCAAAGATACATCGATGTTTTGAGGAAATGCATTTTCTGATATAATTAAATTAATATGAAAACAAATCGAATATGTAGAATTAATCTGTGAGAATAATCTTGCGGTAAATTAACGAATTATTCGCCTTGAATGCACTCTCCAACCTCCGTCCGGATGGATTTGGAGATCAAATATCATCACTGCTTTAATTTCGTATTCACCTCCTCACCACTGGCTTCTACAGTTTGGACTTTCTTCTCTTGGGTTTTACCTTCCATGACAACCTGTTGAACATGTTCCTTCTGCTTTGCCCTATCTCTCATCCGTTCTTCTATAGTACCCTTGACCAACAGCCTGTAAACAGTCACTTGCCGGGTTTGACCCAATCTATGGGCCCGGTCCATGGCCTGTGAATCGATGGTTGGATTCCAATCTGAGTCATAAAAGATGACAGTATCAGCCGCAGTTAGATTGATACCCAGTCCACCAGCTCTTGTACTCAATAAGAAAACAAACAAGTCCGGTATAGTTTGCCAATCATGGACAAGGTCACGACGATCCTCCAGTTTAGAGGAACCGTCCAACCTAATGTGTTTGTAGCGGCGATACGTTAGATACTCTTCCATCAAGTCCATCATTCTGGTCATCTGGAAATATATCAAAACACGATGACCTTCTTTCTTTAACTGGACCAGTAATTCGTCGAGCCTTTTCAACTTTGCGGATTCGGTAATGAATCTGTCCATTGAAGGCATTGAAATGTGCGAAGAAAAGTATTTGTTCAAAGGATCTGGGTAGAGTCCCGTTACCGGGAGCTTATCCACTGGAATATTCTTTTGAACATGCATATTATATTGTGTGATTGGGGCAATATCTGATAGTGCCTGAGAAATGGTGGAATCAAACAACTCGCGATGTAGCTCCTTCGTTATATGGCTACTGCCCAAAACTTCGATCGAGATCGGAGGAGCCGAGGCAGCTGGATATGAGCCTGGGTGCATGGACCCAAAATACTGTTCTTCGTAAACTTTTCCTTTGATGTCGAGCAACGATTGCAAAACCCCCCCAGTGGTCACTTTCGACAATTTTTCTAAGCCGCTAATGCGCTCAGGTATGCACAAGTTGTCGAGACATGTTTTGAACTCGTTTTCTTCATATGCTGCACCTAAATCTTCGATCGAAGCTCCTTTGTGAGTAAATGAGTGTAGGGCT
Source organism: Torulaspora maleeae (assembly GCA_003708055.3). NCBI lineage: Eukaryota > Fungi > Ascomycota > Saccharomycetes > Saccharomycetales > Saccharomycetaceae > Torulaspora > Torulaspora maleeae. The sequence continues at coordinate 105,075 of PPNA03000006.1, read as the reverse complement.
CTCCTCAGAATGTTTTCATGCGCGATCTTGGAGAACTGAGAGGGCTCCAAGCCTGTGACGTGGGATAGTTGGTCACAAAGTCCTCTGTTATCCTGCAAAGAGAAGATACTCATTGTGTAATTCACCAGTTTCGCAAAACTGGTGATGTTGTTGTGGAAATTTGGCAAAATTAGATCTTCGTAAACCAATCTTGGGAGACGATACTTGATTGGATTGGTCGTAGAGTACATGACCTCAGCGAAATCGTCATTCTTCAAAAATCCCGCCGTCTGGCCAAAATCAGAAAAGCAGAAAGGAGAGGATATATCTGCTCTTTCAAATAGATCTGGATGATTGCAAACTTTCCTGAACTGCATAACAGTATTGATGAGACTCTGATCCGAGTTTGCCTCATCGTTCCCAGCCGCATTTTCGATTGCATCGTAGGCAGTAGAAACCTGAGATTTCAAGACTTGATAAAGTTTTGCTTGTCTTTGAGTGAGGTCACAAAGAACATCAATTTCAATTTTGTCCCCCAACTCTGATTGAACGTTTTTCTTCACACGTCTTAACATGAATGGTTTTAAAATCATATGCAAACGACGTAATTGTTGTTGGTTAAGCTTTGTGTTCGCTTCCGCATGAGACTCAATATCTCTAGAAAACCATTCATTGAACTCATCGTGTGAGTCGAACAACGAAGGCATAATGAAATGAAGTAAAGCCCATAGTTCCTGCATGCTATTTTGAATTGGAGTACCAGTCAATAGTAACCTATTTCTACAATGGAAACTTAGAAGATTTTTCCAACGTGAGGATTGTGAGGATTTGATTGCCTGTGCTTCATCTAAAATCATGTACTGCCACTTCATCTTCTGAAGATAAGCGACGTCAGATACCACCATCTGGTAAGATGTGATCATAACATGGAAAGGAGAATCCTTCCCGTACCTGAAGTTCTTCCTATCCCAGAATCTCCTCAAAACTTTACGATCATTGGCATTACCCCAGTACGGTAGAATTTTGAACTGAGGCACAAACTTCGCGATTTCGTTCACCCAGTTGTGTAATGTAGACGCAGGAGTCACCACAAGGAAGGGACCCCATATGTTGTATTTCTCAGCCAGATGGGCCAAGACGGAGATTGACTGAACGGTCTTACCCAGTCCCATTTCATCTGCTAAAATACCATTGATACCTTGATCGTACAAGTTAGCTAACCAGTTCAACCCCTTTAATTGGTACTCTTTCAAAGTACATGCAAGGATCTTCGGTTGCTCAATGCTGATCTCACCTAACGAAGTTGGGTTTTGGAAATTTAATTCTTCACCGTTGGCGTCATCATCAAACTCTTTGGTCTTGGCTCGCGTCTCAGCCAAAGCGTTAGAAGCGTTTTGGGCTGCTTTGATTCTCAATTGCTCGTCATCCTCATTGTCGAAATCAATATTATGAAATTCATTTTTATTAGCAGCAGTGTTGTCAAGATCAATGTTCCCATGTATATTGTTCAAGCCATCCATCAGAGATCCTGGCTGACCCAGATTTTGATCTGCCATGTTTCCTTCTAACTCATTGGTTTTAATTTTTCTTCCAATGAAATGTGAGTAAAGTTCAGTTTGAGTCAACAAGAAATTTAGTTTCTTCGCTTGTCTCTTATTTTCTCTGGCTTCCTCCTCCTTTCTAGCTAACTCCATGGCTTCTCTCTCTGCCTTCTTCTTAGAGTCTCTCTCTTCTCGCTCATTCTTTTTCCAGAAATTAGACATTTCCCTTATACCTCTTCTAGCTCTGGTTTGGAAATCTTTGACTTGTTTAAAGTTTCTGAATTGCCATTTTCTTGCCTCTCGAGCACATAACGATGAGGTCTTCTTGAAATTGGCAGCTCTAATAGACTGAATTTGTTGAACCAAACGCGCGACTTTAGCAGAATCTTTACGAGCCATATCTTTCCAAATAGTGAAAAGAGTATTATCATAATGACGTTGAATGGCTCTTGCTTCCTTGGCGGTCATCTTCAGACCGTAAGTTGGTAATCCATGTCTTGTCGGAGAAGAAGTGAGCGATGAGCTATCATCAACACCACCATTAGATCTCGGTAAAAGCTTCCTCCTCTTTCCTGATGGGGAAAGAGTTTCAAAATCAGGGTTGTCAGCCTTTTCTCTGGCAGCTTCCTCCATGGCGGCAGCTCTCTTTGCCTCATTGATCAATTTCTTCAACTTTTTAACATGAAACTGCTTCAAAGTGATCCTAACGACAAGCTTATTATCCAACGGATTATATTCGGTAACATTTGCATTGGTGAACCTTCTCTTCTTGGCCTTGAAATTCCTGTTCTTATTACACATCTTGACCAATTCACGTACAATCCTGGTTCTATCACTCTCCATATTGACTGACTTGTCCTTCTTGGAGGAGGTAATTGATTTGATGTCGTCTTCAGGAGAGAAATCCTTGTCGTTCTCGTCGTCATCAAACGAGGCCGGTACCTCGGCTTCCGCAGATTCCTGATCGACTTGCTCATCACTAGAAGATTCTTCCTCATCCAGCGGTACATCATCTTCATCAGATTCCTTCAGTTCGTCAGAATCGTGTTCACCATCATGACCTTCGTCCTTGTCCAATTCGTCACCCTGAGCCTCCTCATGTCCAGCCAACTCATCTTCAACTTGATCATGTTCTTCAAACTCTTCTTTCAAATGAGGTGTCTCAACCAGATCATCCACTGGAGCATCCTGTTGATCGAATTTCCGCTTCTTTCTTACGGGAGTAACCAATTGATGTTGTGGTTCTGCTGATAGAGGAGGTGTTTGTGGTCTTGGTGGCAACTGTTTCACAGGTTTCTTGGGCTTGCTTCGAGTAGGCTCTTCCACGACCCCACTGGCGCCATCCAGCTCCTTCATGAGCGACAACTTGTTCCTCTTGTACAGGTCGTACTGAGCCCACTCATCTTTGATCCCCTTCATCTCCTTGTATAGCTGTTCCAAAGAAGAATCACGGTTGGCCCAGTCCTTAGACTGATTGTTCCATTCAGAGATCAACTCAAACTCTTGCAAATTGATGAACTTCCAATCCTGATAAGTCTGCTCTAACAGGTCTCTCTGGCCCAGCCTCTGGAAGTTCTCGTTCAACTCCTTCAAGAAGTGCATCTTCAGCTCTTCAGCCTTCCCGTCTCCACCGTTCATCGCCGGCTTACTACTGTTAATAGACGGCCTGGATACCTCAGTATCCTTATCCTCTTTATTAAGCAAGGATGCCAACGACATTCAACAATCTATAGCAATCAACCAGCCACAAATTTTCTTGACCACAAATGAAAATTTTACCAATTTCTAACCACTCTCTTTCTTCCACAAAGGGACCAACCTCTCTTAAGATCTCTTGTCTCTTCTGCAAGAATACTTACTTACACCTATCAAGATAATCGTTTGTATGTTTGACAAGAATTGGGGCGTGCGTGTTGTTGCGTGTTGTTCGCCCGTTGCGTCGTCTCCCTCATGCTGCATATCCTTCCCTCCAGCCCTGTCCTGTTGTCTCTTCTTGATCCAAATCACTCAATGGCACGACAATCCAGAGAATTTTCACCAAAACCCATCGACAATCTGGTGGAAACGAGAAGTCACTGAAAAGTCTGCACTGCCCACGAAGAGGCGTCTTGAATCGATCGGGCTAGGTGCCCCGTAGGATGGCCCGTACTCTTGTCTCCCTGCCCTTCGATTCTGAATAAGGTGCTTATTCGGTGTCTTGTAGTGATCTTGGGACGAATTAGTGCAAAGTCGGATGCCGGTCCCGGAGGGAGACGACATGTCGTCGTTGTCGATGGGGTGGCTTCAGCACTAGTAGATGAGCCATGGGGTTCAATGACTTGGCAATCGTCGGTGAGGCCAGCGAGTATTGGTCGTACAGTCTCAGGCTGTGGGCAGGGTCCTGCACGTGACAAAGCTTGTTCGTGCTGGTTAGCCCATTGGTATAGTTGGGTGTCTGTACTGGTTTTGAAGCCTAGTTATGGACTTGAGTCGTTGGCCATGGTGTGTAATCGCGGGGTTCTTTGAGTTGCTCTGGAAATTGCAATCCAAGGTCACATTGGAATTTCTCGGGTTTATTCAGCTCTCAGGCAGGCAGCTTTCAGCCCCATCATTCGCACTTTCCAATTGAAGCAGCACCCATAGCGGTACTCTATGGTCGTAGCGCTTGTCTCCCTCAGATAAGGGGGTATCGCCGAGTATCGCCGAGTCCGGCCTCACCCAACCAGCTGATTTCCTACAGTGAGCTTCACAACTGCTGAAAGATATGAGAAGGGCTAGAGAGCGAGTTTCCTACACGCCAGCGTCCCTGAAGACCCCAAGTTCTTGACACGCGCTTGTCTTGTGTCCCACAGCTGTTCTATCGCTTCAGAAACACCACCAATCCATCAGCATCAATCTGAAGACCATATATTGGCTCTCAGCAGCTCGATCGTGCCTATACTTGCTGCTCAGAGGCTGCTTTATAGGCTCGAATTAAGCTCGGCGGCTAATTTGGATGTCTAATTTCCAGATCACATTATACGTTGAGAGACGCGTTGAGAGAGAAACTGAAATTTTACGGTGATGACTATTAAACAGAGCAGTAAGTAACCATTCTAACTGGAGGATATCAAGAGCAGCTCATCGGTTGTGCTTTCGTGTTAACTATGTCTACGTTCGGTCAACTTTTCCGTGTCACCACTTATGGTGAGTCTCACTGTAAATCTGTGGGTTGTATTGTCGATGGTGTGCCACCTGGTATGTCTTTGACAGAGAAGGACATCCAACCACAGTTGTCTAGAAGAAGACCTGGTCAATCCAAGCTGTCTACGCCAAGAAACGAGAAGGACAAGGTGGAGATCCAGTCTGGTGTGGAGTTTGACAAGACTTTGGGTACTCCAATTGCCATGTTAATCCGTAATGAGGACCAGAGACCACATGATTACAACGATATGGATAACTATCCAAGACCATCGCACGCTGATTTCACATACATGGAAAAATACAACTTGAAGGCATCTTCCGGTGGTGGACGTGCCTCTGCCAGAGAGACGATCGGTCGTGTTGCCGCTGGTGCCATTGCTGAGAAATTCTTGAGTCAGGTCTCTAATGTCGAGATCGTTGGGTTCGTGTCCCAGATCGGCTCCATCAAGATGAACAGAGATCCATTTGACCCCAACTTCCACCACTTGTTGAACACTATAACCAGAGAGAAGGTCGACTCCATGGGATTCATCAGATGTCCCGATGTCAACTTGGCTGGTGATATGGTGAAAGAGATCGAAAAGTACAGGGGTCAGAAGGATTCCATCGGTGGTGTGGTCACCTGTGTGGTGAGAAACCTGCCAACCGGTCTCGGCGAACCTTGTTTCGACAAACTAGAAGCACTATTGGCTCACGCTATGTTGTCCATTCCTGCTTCCAAGGGTTTTGAGATCGGTTCAGGCTTTGCTGGTGTCTCTGTGCCAGGTTCCCAACACAACGACATGTTCTACTTCGACGAGGAGACCAAGAGACTAAGAACAAAGACCAACCGTTCCGGTGGTATCCAAGGTGGTATCTCCAACGGTGAAAACATCTACTTCTCCGTGGCCTTCAAGTCTGTTGCCACCATCTCACAAGAACAAGAGACCTGTACCTACGACGGTAAGCCCGGTGTCCTGGCCGCCAAGGGCAGACACGACCCTGCAGTGACTCCTAGAGCCATCCCAATTGTCGAAGCTATGACCGCTTTGGTCCTCACAGACGCTCTTCTAATCCAAAAGTCAAGAGACTACGCCAAGAGCATAACTCACTGATCTATATATTGTGTACCAAGATAAAGGATAAGCAAGTCAAAATGCTTGCCATTGTAATAGTTCTTCAATTTACAAGCATTTTTTCATTTTATAGTATTTTTCAGATGGCTGGTTTGATCTGCTCGGGCAATTAATAGAAGTTCCTTTGCGGAACAATGGCGAAGATCAACAATTAGGTCAAACAAGTGAGCTTGTGCAGCCAAATATCTAGTCCTTCTTCTTTATATATACTCAATTGCTCGAGTTTATGACCATTAAGTCCATGATTTTCTGAAAAGGCTTAAGAACAATAGTTTTTGGAAGAGATTTACAGCATCAGGAACAAACTCATTGGCATCTGTATCAAGCCATATGTCGGTAAGCATTCCTCTGGCTCCTCCCTTCAAGGTAAAGGCAAGGTATGGTTGGTCCGGTCAAACAAAAGGTGATCTTGGGTTCTTGGAGGGCGATGTTATGGAGGTGACAAGGATAACGGGAGACTGGTTCTACGGTAGACTGCTTAGGAATAAAAAATGTTCTGGTTACTTCCCCAATAATTTTGTAAATATCCTGGAAGAGCAGTTGAATAAGAGTACTCAAAGCAGAACTGTGGAAAGTGCGAAATCTCCGATGAAAGTCTCAATCCCACCGATTCCTGCAAGATCAAGAGGTAGGGCCTCAATGGAATCGTCCCCAAAAGAGAAAAGTCTTTCAAAGGGTTATGAGTATGTGCATGGGAGCCGTTCAGCTCCCAACCTGCCGCAGGATGCAATCAGTCCCATCAAAAAGACTGCCCACCCGAGGTCAAGAACCACATACGAACTAAGCAACAAGTATGGAAGACACGGCGGATCACGGGATAGTTTACCACCACTGCCACCAATTCCCAGCATTCAGAACGAGAAGAACGGTTTAAAATTGCCCAAATCATACTCTTCAAGCGACATACCTTCATCGAACGATTCGAGGAACAGCAACCATTTTAAAGCTAACCAAGCATATTATGAAGGTTACTATCCAAAGAAATCTTCCTTAAATGGGAACTCTACTTCTTCAGGAATATTCTCCGACTCACAATACCTTGGCACGTCTTCAGCAAGTAGTGAGGAGAGTTTTGCATTGATGAGTGATTTCAGTGCTACCAGTGCTGGAAGCTTTGCCAGGCATAGATTCGCACAGTCTTTCACTGACTCGCTAGAGAGATCTCAAAGTCCGATGTCTCATGAGGCGTCTCAGATGGGCTCTGCCAACGGCATGATGGGCGGTATTCTTAGAAGAATTATCCCCAAGAATAATACTGTGACCACCAAGAACGCTGTCAGATCATCTGGCAATTACCCTAAACTACCTGAAATTCAAAACCTAAGCATAGAAGCCAGCCACGACGAGGCTCGTGACTGGCTAGCTGTCAAGACTCATCTAAATAGGTCGAGATCCTTGACCAAGTATGAAAAACATCCCAGATACATGAGGGCACTGGAGCAAGATCGTGATCTCGTTCTTCATCCGCAAGATGCCATATACAATGGCTTAAACACTAATGAAGTAATTTCTCATGGTCAACCAGGGTTAGTGGATATCGAGCTCTCAGAGAGTAACTTTGATTACATTGATAAAATGACCAGGAAAAGGTGTGTTAAGGATGGATCAATGAGACTTGAAAATTGGGCTCAAACGACATTCTCAGCACGTTACTCTACCACTATCGAAAAACTGAGAGGAATCTACGTGTTTTGTGCCGAGACTTTCGAATTAATCGATGATAATGGTACCACTGACTTCGCTCATTTCGCCAAGGTACCGAAGATTTACGACTCCATATTGCATCGGAGACATTGTACACCTTACCAATTAACTTGCTTGTTCAAAGCCTTGACCAACGCACTGGGAATTACCTGCGAGCTGGTTTTTGGATTCCTAAAGACCCCAACGGCTAACAATAACGACTTCAAGTACAATCATTGCTGGTTAAGAGTCTTGGTCAACAGGGAGTGGCGTTTCATAGATGTGATCTTGGGCAACATTTCCAATCCAGTTCACGAATTTGTTAAGAACAAAAGGATAACCAGGGCCGATAACGACTATTTCCTTGTCGAGCCCTTACAGTTCATTTACACGCATATACCACAGAAGGATGTCGAGCAGCACATCGTCCCCAGTATTGATAGGTTGTCGGCACTCTACTTGCCCCTGGTCTTCCCATCCTTTTTTACTAACGGATTGAAGCTGTACAAGTACAGTACAGCTTTAGCCTTTATAGAGGATTCCGAAGTTTTCGAGTGCTCGCTAGAGATTCCAAGTGACATCGAACTCTTTGCATCTGTGGTGATTCCTACCACCAGACTCGAGTCTTCCCAGGAGTACAGGAAGATGGAACTCGCACTGGTTCAAGTCAAAAGACACAAGACCGACAATTCTCGTAGAGTGGCCGTGGTGAAAGCAGTGCTCCCCCCTGGAGCTCATGAAGGTACCCTCTATATCCACTCTGGAGTCCGAGGTATGCAAACCACCGTCGCTAACGTGCATCCTCTCTCCATGATGGTTCCTTTAAAGCATATGGGTTCAGAGATGAAGTACGAGTTCACTGTTCGCAGGCCCTCAGAAGTTGTTCAAAAGGTAGAGATATATATCGTCGAGCCCCAGAACAGATTCCTCTTTGTGAACAATGAATACGATTTCGAGATCATTCAACATCCCTTCGATAGTGTGATATATTCACCAACAGCCATGGCGAAGAATCGGCGACAACCTATGGCCGTCAAATCGCCCTCTGGGAAGATCTACGAGCTACGCAAGAACGACCCGCATTTTGCATATGGTACTTGGAAGACAACCGTTGACGTGAAGGAGAAAGGCACCTGGACTGGACTAGTGACAGCAGATTCCGGCGTCGGCTGGTGTGTCTTTACCGAATGGTTATGTGTTTGAGTACCAGAAAATTTACATTGGCTGACATTCCAGCAGCCATCTGCAACAAAAGCAAACTACAATAAGCACAAGATAGATGCCATAATATTTAGATCACTATGCTAATTAATTTTGAATATATTTCACTTGTAGTGATGAACATTTTTTTACGAGGTCAACTAATAAAGAGAAAGGTAAGCTAACAAACAGAGTAATTGCAATACCGGCTAAGAGCCAAGAAGTGCCTTTTCCAGAGCGTTTGCTGATCAAGAAAGATCATTTGAATATGGAAGTTGATGAGGGAAAAGGTTCAAGCCATAACTACTCCGTGGAGTTTGCTAATGCTTTAAAAGATTTCGTGGTAAGTGGGTTCGATGAGGAAAGTTCTCCAGATCCATTCAACATAGTGAGAGAATTTCGCTCAATTGCTGCCAAGTATGCAATTGAGTCTGCTGATGAGCATTCGGAGAGCTTTAGAGACTGGGAACTTGAAGCCAAACTATGGCATCTGTTTGAATTGCTCCTTAGCTTCAGGACGGCTGATGAGGATATTGAAGCAACAGAGCTGATGCACTTCAACTCCAGTGCAGTGTTTGAAAAGCAGTTGCTGCATGAAAATAGAGAACTTTATCAGATTTGGATAATTATGGTTTGGATTCAAAATAATATGACCCCGATAACGAGACCTTCAAGTCTTCCAACAACGAAATGGTCTAATACTATGATGTCCGGTGGCTTGAAAAGCTGTGATTTGGATTATCCTCTCCGTGATGACCAGGCAGAGATCGACAACAGGGATAAGGAAGAGGACGCGACCTTCTTCAAATACATATACGAGCTGCTGATAGCGGGAAGAGTAGAAGAGGCGTTAGAAGAGTGCAAGCTGTCTGATAATTTGACCATTAGCATGATTCTATGTGGGATGCAAGTTTACGTCGATCCCAAGATTGACACGCAGCTTGGTGATGATTTCGAGAGCCGACAAGGAATAAAGAAGCATGCACTCTGGAGGAGAACAGTTCACAGTCTGTCACAAAACCTTGAACTGAATCAATATGAAAGAGCCATATATTCCTTCCTTGCGGGAGACGTACCCGGTGCAGAAATAACGGAGACTTCTGGTTGGGACACTGGTCTGTTGATTTATCTCAATCAGATATTACAAATTGAAGTTGAGAATTATTTGGCAAGCCATGGTAAGATATCGAGTGATGAGTTGATCCTTCCTGTGAATTCTCATGCTTTGGATCTACAGCAAGTTTTAAATTTGTTGTCGTCTACATATCCAGCGGAGAGCGAACATCCAATCCGTGTTTTGATGGGTGGTATAATAATGAATACTCTCAAGTCAGTTTTACACTCTGCCGTGAAGCTTTTATTGGAGATGGTCAAGGGTGAAACGGCTGAAAATGACATGGCCGATAAACCTTACCTGCTTCGAATTGTCAGCCATATGAGCATCGTCCTTGATATTGTGAGTCCTGGTATGATTACAGCAAGGGACAAGTCTAAACTGATCACAGCCTATATCAGCATTATGAAGCTGCACAACCTCTACGAAGTGATTCCCGTTTATATTTGCTTCCTGGACGAAGAGGACATCATAGAAGCATACTCCTTCATTTTATCCACCTTAGAAGATAAAGAAGTCAGACAAAAACAGTTGGAGATTTCCAATTTCTTGAGATTACCTACGTCAAACGTCATTAGAAAGACTACAGAGAGAATATTTGCTGATACAGAGGCAGACTATACCCCCGAGGGTGAAATCATTGTGACATACGAAGTAGCAAGTGTCGACAATCATCTGATTTTCGGTGTAGAGTGGCTAATCCAGGGTAAACTCTATATTGATGCAGTGAATTCCGTTATTGCCCTGTCGAGAAGATTTTTGATCAATGGAAAGATTAAATCTTTAGAGTATTTCATGAATCGTAACTCATTGGATGATCTACTGAAAAATTACAAACTGGACATGCTTTCTCAAAGTAGTGATAATGGCGAGAAGGATAACAAGGAGAAAGAAATCCAGGAATACCAACGGTTAATCAGAGAATTGAAGAAATTTGATGAGTGGAGACAAACGGTTAGTCAATTGAACTCCGAGTCTAATGTGCCATCACTAATAGAAAGATTCCAACAATACTCCAAGGGGACTTTCGAATTGATCAGGAATTTCTTCGTTGAACTTTCGGAACAGGAGGATCACCCTGATCGGGACATTTACTTCGAGATAAGGTCCCTATACACACCATACCTTATTATTGAATTGCATAAGGAGTTGGTAGAAGCAGCACTACTACTTGGAATCCCCACATTCATCCGCGAAGCATTGAAGTTTGCCAGTTTGGTTGCCAACGAAACGGACAAGATCTACCTGCTGTTCCAATCCAGCAACAAACTCGAAGAGTATCTGAAACTCGTGGCACAAACTGCTACATTATCGGGAGATATCACTATGTAAGTAGAGTTGTTATATTCCAGAGCCAAATTGATAAAGAAGGCAAATTACTTATATTACACAATTTTAATGTAAATGTTCTTAAGCAGACTCTTCAATGACACCCTTACCGGAAACGTAGATACCATCCAAGAACTTACGGATATCCTTGTTTCTGACACGGCAGATTTGTTGAACATCAGCAGCGTTTTGAGAGACGTCTTCAACAGAGTTACCGGACAAGACCATTTCGTCCTTTTGAGCGGTGGAGAACTCAACTTCGACACCTTCTCTGACTGGGACCAATCTGACCTTCTTGTCACCCAAGAAGTTTCTGATCTCGATGAACTTCTTACCGTCCTTTTCAATAACGTTAACATTGATTGGGAAATGCGCGTAGACGTATCTCATCTTGTACTTGTAACCCTTGGTGACACCAGTGATCAAGTTGTCGACCAAAGACTTGACAGTTCTCAAAGCAGCAACGTGCTTTCTGTCACCGTTGTGGACAGCAACCTTGATTTGTCTCTCGCTGACCTTGGTGAAAGTAACATCGATGTGCTTCAAGTTCTTGACTAGAGTACCTCTTGGACCAGTGACCTTGACAACTCTGGATCTGATGTTAACGGTAACACCCTCTGGGATTGCAACAAATTGTTCAGTTTGGATGTACTTCATTTCGGCGCAGCTTAGCTCTTTTCAATCCTGCCATAAACCATAAATTAGCCCTTCAAATCACCAATTATTATCACTATCCATCGCTAACCACTAGGCTCGCCAGCCATCGCCAGTTCCAACTTCCAGCCCAGTCTGCGTCGTTGAAATTTTCAACACACCCAAACACTACACCACAACGATCCAGTTTTTGAAAAAATCAAAAAATTCCGAGAGTAAACTAAAGATTTGCAATAAACCTCGACACCACACGTTGAACGCCGGACAGTCAACTGAAAAAATGCGATGAGCTTCAAGATCTATCAATCATGGCCTGAAGCTCACCGAAGATCCTATCTCGATACGCTATTAATGGATCTGCGTCAGGATCCTGGTCGGAGTTCTCAGCAATATCACTCGTTTCTAGTTGAACCATATCATCACTCTCATCATCGGCGTCCAGATCAACGAAATTAGTAGCGTTCAGAGACGATAGGATGTTGTTATTGTCGCCAAGGCGGGTGAATAGCTCTTCATAGGCGTCTGTTTGTTCTTCCTTTTGCGTCTCCTGTGTCGCTATGTCTTCGCCCTCGCTGCCAAATAGTACGGATCTGTCGTCGTCCTCGTCCTCGGGATAGTCGTTTCTGTAGTAGTTCTCCTCGTTGGAGTCCTCGTCGTCTGATGGAGGTCTCTGGCCAGCATCGCTATCCTCGTCTGGCACCAAATCAATGTCAGCGTAAATGATCTTGACAAACCCGACCTCGCTGTCATCTTTGTAATCGTTAAACTGCTTCTCCGGCACACTTTCAAGGTGATAGATATCATAAACGTAGTCTGAACTGGGTATGGTGACCACATCCGCTGCGGCTCCGACGAAGTGTTTCTTGCTAGGTTTCCTCTTTCTGGTCTGTTCGGGTTCTGACGTGGTGCTGCTCAGGTTCAAATGTTGCTGAATCATTTGGGCTATCTCAGGAGCCAATTTAGCGGTTGCTGAAGATCGGCGACGCTTGGACCGGTGCTCTAGAACAAAATGCCTGTGATCATCGGCCGCCAACTTCAGCAAGGGAGTTGTACTCTCCTCGCTAGAGTCACACGATTGTTGATTGACAGTTCTGGTGAGTTGAAACAGAAACCTGCCCTTTTTGAGCTTTCTCCCTTCATCAATCACTGTGGATACAAACCTATCTTGGTTAGTATCGGACTATGCGCCGAAAGTCGCTTGACAGCTGTACATACGAAGCCTTTGAACCGCATCTTCATCTCTTCTGCGCTTCAATCTGATGTAGCTTGGGGTCTCACTCATCCTCAAGGTCCCAAGACCTCTATATGCAAGTCATTGAACTCTGGCATACTTTAAGATGAGCTTACTTCATTTAATGCTTATTGGTAGCGTTACCCGGATTGTATCAGAGTTATGAGATGTTGTCATTAGTTGCACTCTAGAAGGCCTTATTGACTTCGATTGGGCCAAGTAGCTAGAAATCACCGCCTCCGCTTTTCATTTCAATCTCTCTATGCTTCAATATGTCTTTTACTTCACTGTCATACAGTTTATTTACTGGCGCGCCAGTGAAAAAAAGCCAAATAACAAATTTGTGTCGTTTCAATTATATGACTAGATATCGAGCCCAGCCAGTGACCATTCGGCGTCTTCAGTAACTTAAAAATTCAGCAGATATGTTATTTGTTGATGAGAACCGAAAAATGCGATTTTCCTCCCGATTCAATAATTTTACTCGAGATTTCAGTTACTTCACGTTTCGCGACGGCCTAGGCCGGTCACCTTTGGAACATGGCGCGGTTGCGTTGGTTACTGGTGGATCGCGAGGTTTGGGAATCGAGATCGTACACAGATTGGCTAGTTGTAGGGTGAAAGTGATTATTGTTGATCTGGTACCACCGACTGATAAGTTTCAGGAATCCGAAAAGGTTCACTATTACTACTGTGACATAACAGATCATGATAAAGTCAAAGTGTTGCATAATAAAATACACGACGAGCATGGTGCTGTGACTATACTTATCAACAACGCCGGCATAACCAATATTAAAAGTTTGGAAACTATGACGGAGGATGAAGTCAAGGCAGTAATAGACGTGAATCTCGTGGGGCCATATATCATGATAAACGCATTTTTACCGGGAATGCTTGCAGAAATGCATGGTTTTATTGTGAACATTGCTTCAGTTTTGGGTGAAGTGACACCAGCAAGGTTGACGTCTTACGGGGCCTCGAAGGGCGGATTAATCGCTGCTCACAATGCCCTTTCCAAAGCTTTGAAAAGACCAGAATATGGATCAGGTGCTGTTAAGATGCTTTTAGTTTGCCCTGGTAAGATCAACACGGCAATGTTTGCAAAGGTTAAGACACCATCTAAAATTTTTGCACCTGACATTGACCCAAGCAAACTGGCAGATTATATTGTGACAGCTATCAGGCTCAACAGTACGACAACTTTGAGGTTCCCTTACTACGTTAACCTTCTTCCCTTCGTTAAGCAATTGAGCTGGCCATATATGCGTCTTCTTAAGAAATGCAGTGGGATGGACGGGGCGACCGCTGTCTCTCGCCCAAGCATTACTATTTCTTCTCATGATCAGTAGTATATCCTTATGTAACCCCATTAGTATAAAATGTTTCCCGCTGCGAGAGCTTATGCTTCAGTTTTGAGCGGATTTTATGTCCTGCCATATCTTGAGATTGTTTTGAGCGTATTCCCTCAGATATTTGGCGTAATTTTTGAGTATATCAGCTAGCTCTTCTTCACGTTGTTTTGAAAACTCTTTCAATTTTTTATCCTTAATCACCTCTGAGATAACTTTTACATCATTCTCTGTAACTTCAAAAGACTCTTCTAATTGCTGAATTTCCGTCCTCAAAGTTGGCATACTGACATGGAGATCTGGATCCTGGTAGTTCACTGTTTCCTTCACCATACTTGCCAATTTGTTAAATTTATTTAGCAGTCTACCACTGTAGGTCTTCGGCTGAGGATGCTCCAGGGTAATTTTGTGACTTTTGCTCATTTCTCGGTCGACTTCAGAGTCGAATTTTTGCACTTCTTTCTCATGCTCTTCTAATTTTTCGAATTGAGCCTTCTTGTTGCTTAAACACTTTCTAATCATTTCGAGCTGCATTCGCTTCAATTTGCGGAATTTTATCAAATCTCTGGCAGAGCCAGCCATGCGTACACACTCACTGAGTGGCTCATCTATGTTGTAATAAAACCTTCCAACGGTATTCTCAAGTTGTCCTGCCGATTCGTCGAATGCATTGCTCATGTGAGAGAACTCCTCAGCAAGCTCTGCCCCGCGGCCCTGAGCAGATGAGAACCGAGCGTAAGCTTCACTCAGCTCCTTCATGTTTTGTTTCAAATCATACATGTTTCTCGTGATCCTCCGGTTATACTTGTATAGGCCACTACTGAGAATATTTTCATATCTTCTGTAGTCCTGTTCAATGGTCTGGAAACCATCTTTCACCTCTAAATTACGTGTGCCATTGTCCTTGTGCAACAAAGACTGGGATGCCGAGTGTGGAATGGGCAAAGAGGCGTGAATCCTTGTTGTGTTGGTTGGATCCAAAGGATTGCATTGTAATACGCTCTTTGGAAGTGAAGAAAATGTAGCTGAACTCGTGATAAAGTCGCTCCAATTTGTATTATTGGGATCCAGGAAATCATTGATTATGCTTGTTTTAGTAATTTCTGAATCTTGTAGAAGCTTATTCAAAAACCCGGTTAACATTCTGATCCTGTGTCGTATCAGCCTCTCGTCACTATTATTAACGGATCCATTGATGACAGATAGTGATAGATCTACTGATCCGGTTCCATCCGATGGTAGAAGGTAACTAGGTTTTGATGCTGCAATCGCCTTCCCATACGTCTTTATGCTCTGTTTCTCCGGTATCGGAGGTATCAAACTCATGGGGAAGAGCCTCACCAGGATATTCCTCAAACTTTCAAAATCACTGTATCGCCTTTTCACGAGAGCCTTTTTGTACTTGATCGTGTAACCTATGTATGTCCTACCTTGTCCCTCCGATAACTTGTTCGCTTCCAAAATTTGGACTCTGCTTATCGCGCTTGGACTATTCTTGCCAGTATTCAACTCCTTGGGTAGCTCAAATTTCCCATTCAAACTACTAGAGCCACTGCTATTATGGCCTAAATTTGCCTCTTCGACTGTCTTTGACGGCAAGATATCGTCCATGTCGTCTTCATAGACGTCGTTGGGGTTCACCAGAGACTTTGTCTTTGATTGAGTAACTTCAACTACACGTTCACCATCGGCATCCGACTGATCGTCCTGCAACTGCATAAATGGGTTGTCTTTCTCCGTAATAGCGGTATGAATCATGGACGGATCAACACTAGACTCTTTCATATCACTTCCTGCAGAATCTTCAACGGGAACTGGTTTCTTCAGAGTTTCAAGACCATTCGTATCGCTGCCACCTTGACCTTCAACCGCTGTCTCAACCACCTCTCTGCTCGCGAACGATTGAGCCGAATCCGAGAGCTCTGACGCGCTCATCCTGCAACTACCTAAGTATCAATCAACAAACCTAATCTATCAGAACCCACTATCCTAGTTAGCAGGCCCTCCAGATCCAGTTCCGACAATCTCTGCTCTTCAAGCTCTTGGTGAGTTATAGCTAAGGGGTTCTTTTCTATACCGATGGGCTTGTTGAGCCTCTGTCACGTGACAGGTGAAATTTTCATTTAGAGATGCGAAGAGCTCATCGATGAGCTTCCATGGCTACTTTTAGAGGGCCATTGAGCCTCTCTCGAGCGTCTTTGTCGGTCTGTAAGGATATGTCGAGCGGAAGACTGCTGTCAAGATACTTGCCTCTTGAAACGCAGGTCTCTCTGCTTTCGGAACTGGTGAAAGAGCAAAAATATGAAGAAGTAGTCGGTTTACTGGATGCGACCCAATTGGGTGCTGAAAGTCTCAGAGAGATCGACAGCCGAATTTTGGGAACTGTGCAAGAGAAGTTGAGGAGTTTATCTGTGCAGGAGAGAGAAAGTTCAAGGGCGAATGACGAAACGGTCCGTAGTTTGTCACAGCTTATCTCTAGAATGAGCTCTTTACAGGAGTCATTTGAATTGTGGATCAGTGGTGTTATTTTTACATACCTGGGCAGAAACGGGGGTAAATTGTTTCAAAACAGAGCCCTACAGGATCTTTTATTCGAGATTGTCGCTGATCGAAATTACCAAGATGGCGCTGAGAAGAATGCGTTCGAATTGATTGTGCTCTTGGAGTTTTTAGAATCAGTGTGCCTGTACTCGAATTCGAAAATGGCTTTTCGTGACCCTAGCTTAGATGCCATTTTGATCAGTTTGTTGGGTTGCAATGATGAAGCGATCTCTAGCAGAAGCTCGAATCTCATGAGATGGCGCATCGGAGCTATCGCAGAGAGATGTGCTGCTGATAAGACGTTTGACCATTCTTGTTGGTCGCTTTTACGCCAGGTCCTGAACACAAACCAGAGGGTAGGTCTCTCATTCTTACTGCGGTTTTTGGCAAATTGCCCATTTACGCCAGGCTTGGACAAGTTTGTACGAACGAATGAATATTGGGCAATTGTGCAATCTGCATTGAATGATGACGTTCAAGAGTGCCGCAAGATTGGGCTTTCCACTATGAAATTGACTATAAAGGAGATTTCACAGGGCACATTCAGCATCGACACTCCGTTATTCTCTTGGAAATCAGCTGAAAAATCGAAGATACTTCATTCTTGGAGAATATTCACAACTCTCTATGAGATCGTCAGCTTGGATACAGCTCTCAATCAGATTGAAGCAGCAAGCGAGGATATTCTGAATCTCTTTCAGGATGCTCATTTGCATCCAACATGGGGATTAGTGCTTTTCTCGACAGGATTGCGGGCCTCGATGGAAAGTGTCAGAAAGTACATGGTTGCACTGCTGCTCAGAATCAAGGTGAAATCGGTGTTTGCATGCGACCTGGCGAATTTGAGGAACATATTCTTGCCTTCCATCATGGAGGCACATTTCTTCACTACAGATGGTAAGAGCTGTAGCTATGGTGATCGGTTGACACAATATGTCTCCGATGTTCTTAGAGACTCTGGCGAAGACGCGGCGATCGTAATTGAGACCATGCTCAACACCTTAGTGGATCAAGGTGGCTCTTTCGATCCCGCCAGGATATACATGTCGCTAGGCATCTTGGAATTCATGGAAAAGGAAGACCAGAATCTTCTGACTTCGAATCACTTGTCCTTAGTCGCCAAATTATATGAGTTTGAGAATGAAGATGCCGTGTTCGAAACAACGATTCAAACTATTTATTTGAGATACCTCCTTCATGCGTCTTCGACGGTTTCAGTGCTGGAATGGATCCAATGTGTTGCTTCTCATATCAAGCGCAATCAAAACAACTATGAGTTTATTGCTCCAACGTTGGGCCTCTTCAAGAATTTCTCTTCTTCTAATTACAGCTTGGAAGTTGCACAGAAAGAATTACAGCCATTGTTAGGGAAAGACGCGACTTTGGACTTCCTTTCTTTGGTTTTATTCGAGTGCAAAGAGGTTCCAATCACACATGAGTTATTGATAGAAACTGCAAAATCGAAGGAAGAGATACCGGAGCTCAGGGAAGATATCAAAAACATTCTTCTTTCTTTATTCAAAGCAGAAAATGTCAATCCTTCCTCTTATAATTCATCTGACGTTCTAGTGGGCTATCCAGGGCTGGAAATTGACTCTTCGGGGACTATCACACTATTGCCTCTGCTCAACTCAACCCTCAAAGAGTTTTCTGGCGAGAAATTCAAGCTCTTCGTTGCATTATACAAGAAATTCACCAGCAATTGTTTCGATTCACTCAAGCTGGAATGGACCCAACTGGTGGAACTCTATGAAATCATCAAGAGTAACACTAGCGACCCAACTTTGATCAATTTCAAAGTTAAAGACGAAGTCTATGGCACTTATTTCGATCTCCTATACTATACGCTATCATCGGGTGCCACAGAAATAACGACGAAGATAGATGAACTCATTAATCAACTCGAGGACAACATCAACAAAGACAATGGAAATTTTGAAGGAAACAAGGGTGTTTCTAAGCTATGCGCCCTCATTTTATCCAATTTTACAGCCGAGGTCGAGAGTCAAGAGAGTTGGACCAACGTCCTCCGTATCTTTGATATGCTCTCAACCATTTGGGATAGCTTCAGTTGTGAGAGACTAGTTTTGAAACAAAAAAGCCTACATCTTGAGACAATCAGCGGTTTATTTCATCCCAAGATCCAGCTGTTCGCTTCTTCAGAGTCACAGAACGGCAGAGATCTTTCCAGCAGAGTACACCAGTATGGTACTAGAATTGTGGAACAAGCTTACAGCAGAAGAAGCATGTTGCCTCTGATGAGTGACAACATTTACAAGTTTGTTGAAAAGTATGGCAGTAAATTACAGAGTCCAAGCCTGGATTACTGGTGGCTAGTCGACAGTATGATTTCTGTTTTTACTTGTGATCAAACTAATGTGAATATGTTCAAGCTCAAAACCGTGATCGCAGACTTATTTGAGAGAAGGCTATCGACGAAAGAAAATTCCTTAGGACTCTATGAGCGCACATACGGTGATGACGAAGTATCGGCCAAGATTAGAATAATCAGTAGTCTACTGCGGGCGCCCCAGTACTTTAAAGAGTGTTTCATTGCCAAAACTTTTGATTCCACCAACTTGCTATCAGCTCATAAGAAGACTGATGGCTCGGAAGAGATCCAAAGACTGCTAAAATGGCAATTGGTTCTGTTGTGTGTCAAAGATCTCAACAAGAAGAAACTGATCGATAAGATCGCGAACGAAATTTTGAAGAATCTCCTCGAGGAAGTGTCACCGATTATTAGAATTTACATGGAATGGACCATTGCTCTATTATTGACGGATGATATTGACGGTCAAACTACTGGTGACATAGTCTCCAGGTTATTCTCACTAATGGATGATCATTCTAGACCTATAGTGGTTGTGAGTGCCGAACGGATAATCTTCCTCATTCTAAAAGAATTGGCCCCTACCAAGTCCCAGCAATTCGACATTTTGCTTACCAGGTTCACAAGCGTGCTGATCCCTAATGCTACCTCTAGTAAGCCACTCGTTAGGCATTTCTCGAACTCTCTGATGTTGTTGTTTTGGCCAGCCTTCGAGGAACTTATCAAGGACCCAACTTTTAGATTAACAATGAAAGGACTTTACGACAAGGCACTTGCTACCAAGATGAGTGGCAAGTACAGAGCTGGCGATGCAAATGTTTGGAACATCTATGCCGACCTCACTCTGACCGGTATCTTTGGCGGCGTACTTAAGAAAACAATTGATCATGACTTACCGTATATTCTTAAGGATACGCTCATCAAATTTCTTCCAAAAGACGTCCAAGTCTCTGTTGGCCAAGACAATACCTCAGAGTGGTTATCAAAGAGGGATACAAAGAAAAGTGAGGCTGATGCACAAGATTTCCTCTCCAACAGTCTTTCCCAGCTTCAAACCAAAAGTGGTGCCTGGGAGAGTTTAATGACACTCGACAATGACAACCAAAACAAGGCGGTGAAAAGATCTGACCTAATAGTTGTTTCGTCGCTGGTCGATAAGCCACCCAATTTGGGTGGTATTTGCAGATTATGTGACGTGCTGGGTGTCGGTCTGCTCACAGTTCAGGACATCAGAGTCAAAAATCATCCTCAATTTAAAAATGTCGCCGTCACTGCAGACAGATGGATGCCCATGGCGGAGGTACCAATTCAAGAGATCTCTAATTTTATGCGTGAGAAGAAAAGGGACGGCTACGTCTTGATCGGCTTAGAGCAAACAGACAAGTCGGTTAAACTAGATACAGACTACAAGTTCCCACGCAAATCGCTAATTCTGTTGGGTACCGAAGCGCATGGTATTCCTGGTGAATTACTGAACCAACTAGATCTGTGCCTGGAAATCCAGCAATTTGGTGTTATCAGATCGATGAACATCCAGACCGCCACGGCGGTAATCGTCCACTCGTACACGATCCAACACATGTAATAATATTTCTTTTACCTTACGAATTATCTAAAGCTTGTAGCACTTCAGGGGCATGTTCTTCAACCATCTTGATAGCCCTCTCTAGAACTGCAAATTCGAATCCCTTGACTGCAGAGTTGCTCAAGGCCACCGACCTTATGGGTGAGACAACCTTGCCATTGGACCAAGTGATAATAAGCCCGTTATTCGATACTTCACTTTCAGATGCAGCGGCATCCATCAATACATTATCGCCCACCACAGCAGCGACAAACACCACGGGCGGGCTCAGTTCCAATTTCGTTAAATCATAATCATGAAATGTGGGCAATTCTTCCACCTCCAGATCGTCAAAGCTCGAGACCAACTTGGGCAGATACGTGCAGTTCAAAGCCGAATAGATCGCCATCGATATGAGAGATATAGGGTTAGAGCTCGAAGAAAGCACCAGGACATCGATGAATATCTTGAAGCTGTATCGCTTCGTAAGTCTCAATTTCGACACATCGATGCCACCTCTAGGCTCCAGGACCTTGTTCAGCAGCGACGTCAGGGACTCCACTTCGGACGAATCGTCTCTTTGACCCGCGATATCGATCTCTACATGGATCAATTCGTCCTCCACCGTGTGATCCACCACTTTCCCCTTAACACTCACGATACATTCGCTGCCATCGCTGGCGATTATCCTCGAAGACCCGTTCGAACTGGGCAGGAAATCCGTGTACACCTCAATGGGTCTAAATTGATGCGGTTTTCGACCATCTGGTCTCACGGAGGGCTGACCAGTCAGCGAATCATACAGATAGAGCTTCTCAGTGACCGATAGGACCATATCTCTGTAATCTTTTCCACTTTGCTTGTTGCTTTAGTAGCTCATCTCGATTTTCATTACAGCTTGAAAATTTCACCAACCACTACCTCCCACCAAATACAACAAACAGTCCGCAGTCAACGTCGCAAATGGACCGCCTGACGGCTATAGACGTCAATGATTGCACCTCTTGACCAGTCTTGCGTCTCTGGCACGCTTTCTGTAGCTTTTGATGAAGTATCGAGTCACTAAGACCTTGGAAACGACGACCGCGACCGTGAAGGCGACCTCGCCGTACATGAGCCAGTCGAACACTTCCTCGTTGAGATCTCGTCGGTTGCTTTCGAGTCTGAGCAGCTCGCTGTTCTCCCGGGTGTCGATCCATCTCAGCAGCCTCGCGGTAGACTCTTCCATCTGCTGTATGCTGTCGACGGTCATGTCCTTCAGCAGCTGCTGCTTCCACTGCTGCTTCTGGATCGACTCGTAGGTGGCCATCTTGACCGTAATGGTCTTGATCACGTCAATGAACCGCCAGGATGAGTCGTAGCTCAGATTCTCAAAGCACAGACAGAACTTGCGGGCTCCAAGCGGGTTCACCTCGATCACAGAGGTCCCGCTCGCCAGCTTCCGCTTGCCTCGCACCAGATCCCCATTGGCACAGTTGTGGATCGTCATATCCAGCGACTGCTTGCCCCGGTCCACGTTGGTCCCGCCAAACCTGCCCGTGTCTGTATGGAAGGGCAGAGTGTCGACCACCTCGACCACAAACAGGAACTTTGAAGTCGGGTCTGCAAATGGCGACTCCAGCTCGAAGCAGAACCGGCCCTGGTCCTGCCCACCGCTTACTCGAGCGCTCTTGACCGCCTCCAGCACAAACCCTACGTGGTCGTCCGTCACCAAAGACCCTGCCACAAGCCCAGCCAGCCACGCTGTCCACATCCAAGCTCCCATAGCACCTTTCCTAGCTCTCTTGAGACCGATCCCGAGCTACCACGCACTCCACAAGTGACACCTTTTCAACTTGCCCTGGCACTTCCCCAGATTCCGTGCAACAACTCCGGAACTCTCGTTTACTGCTACTCAATTACAAAGCTATAGATGCATACCTAGGAGCTGGGCTTCTTGCCACCGCTGGCCCGATACAGGCTCTCCTGGTGCAGGGCCTCGAGCCTCTCGTCGTAGTTCTTCAACAGGATCTCGTTCTCGTGGAGCGAGTCCCGGTATAGCTGCAGATCGCACTCCTCGATGTTCTGCAACTCTTCATCGTCGTCGTCGTCATCATCGTCCGGGCGGGGCTTGCCCTCCAGCTTGGCCACATACTTATTCAGCCGGCCGTTCGACCTGTTCAGGTGCGAGATGCTGTTCTCGATCTCTTGCTTGAGCTGCGACAGCTCTCCAGAGGACATGTCGCTGATCGCAGTCTTGAACTCTTCGATCTGCACGGGCCTTCTGATACCTCCTGCAGACATCTTGGCTTCAATGAGGTCGTTCTGTCCAAACCGGCGCTGGTAAGCCCTGGTGGAGCCCGCAAGGAGCCCAGGGGTCCTTTTATAGTCTCCAAGAGCTCGAGAAGCAAGAATTTCAAGGGGCTCAGCAGCAAGTCGTGAGAGAGATGCAGCTGGCTCTTCCAGCAGGGATCCTCCAGCCGGTTGGCTGAAACAGGCCCCAACAGGTGGTCGCGCTCGCTGGCCCTACGATTGCAAGAGGTGCTGGCAGCGGAAGAGCCCTGGGAGGGCTCGGGGTGCTGACCAGAGCCACGGTCCAGTGATTCAAGAGGAGCGTAGGCGACCTGGAGGCTGGTGTGTGTGATCTTGTGGGCTTGTTCTGTGTATAGTGTTGAAAAGCGGTGAGTTTTCACCAAGTTAAGGCTACTTGATGGTCCCGGCTAGACAGGGAAAAGCAGGATGCTGGCGAGCGTGGAGGATCTTCTGGAGATCGACGACCGGATTGCTGGTATCGAGGAGCAGCGGAGTCAGCTGGCTGCCCAGTTGGAGCTGGCTCGTGGCGCTGCTGAGAGACGCAGGTCGGTTGCGAGGAAAACGGACGCCATTGCGACTGAGATCGTCCGGAAGGCGACGAGTTTGGAAGGTGTGCGGCAGCTGAGGGACCAGTACGGCGACCTGGGAGTGTTGCTGGAGCTCGAGAAGGTGTATGAGGCCCGGGAGACGCAACAGACGGCGCAGCGCCGGCTGCGCGAGCTGGGTGAAGAGGTTGAAGAACTGTTGCAGGTGGAATCTGGTCAGATTCCCCTGGAAACGTTCAGCAGACTGCATCTGGAGCTTTCGCGGGCTCGGGAGGCGGCCGATGCGTCCAACCCCGTGTTTCGGAGCTTCGATGCCATCCTGGGGCTGAAAGCGAATGATCTCTCCAACAGGTTCAACACGTTGCTGTTGGAATCGAAGTGGGATACGCCTGGTTTTGTTCCCATCTCAACCGAGACTGTGGAGTCCATGCGAGAAATGTCCACCACACTCTACATGCTGAGCAAGCTGAGATTCGCAAACGAGGAGCGAGAACTGTGGAATTTCAAGTGCATCGCCAACAACTTCGCTGTCAGGTTCACGTACCATTTCCACGACCATAATTTCAAGCTGGAGACCTATTTTAAATTTTTGAACGATTACTTGACAGAGAACTTGCACAAGTGCATCGGGGTGTTCCACGACGAGGCGAATGGGCTCACCAAGGAGTTTGTTCTCGATCAGTTCATCAGCCACGTCCTCCTGCCGGTGAGGCAGGAGATCCGTGCCAACCTGGGCAAGAACAACCGGTCTCTCATTTTCGCCCTGATCTCCCAGATATTGGCTACCGATAGAAACTTGTCCAAGAACTTCCACTATCGTGGAGATGGGCTTGTGCCTCTGATACCTCCAGAAGTCTGGGATCTGTGGTTGAATTACGAAGTGGAAACTGCCACGCGCCAGTTTCTGCAAATAACAAAGGATCCTCAGGATATGGCCAAGTCAGCTGCAGATTTCGTAAGGCTGCTGAACAAGGTTTTTCAGTTTCTGACCCCATTTTACAATTTTGAGGCAGAATCGTTGCAGAGGTACAAGTTGTTGAGTTGCTCGCAGATTTTCATTAGCCTTTCATCTTCGTACATGGAATATCTCCTAGCGGTAGATGCACTGGACGAGCATAAAACCAGCGAAGACGAACTGACACAAACTCTGGTAAAATTACAAAACTTCAGTATCGTCTACAGGAAAATATTTGAGCTGTCGCAGGAGTATGTCATGGTCGAATTGACTGAAGTGGTAAACAGGAAGGAGGGCAAACAGTACCAGTCGCTGTTCCAGAACATACTCTTTGAGTACAGGAAAATAATTGAAGATGTGACACAGCCCTCGGTGGTACACAGGATCAAGAAGCTACTGAAGGAGAGCCTGAGAAACTATTTCAAGATCGGTTCGTGGTCAACGCTGGTTGAAGAAAACTCAACGACAAGCGCCGAGGTTGTTAACGCTATCAAACTCTTGAACAGAATTATTGGCAGGCTGGACTCGCTGGATATACCAGTAGAGGTGGGTCTCAACATCAAGAATGAGTTGCTGAACATTATTGTCAATTATTTCATCGAATCCATTCTCAAACTGAATCGCTTCAATGGCACTGGTTTAAAGCAGCTGCAGTTCGATTTTCAAGCACTGAAAGAATCACTCAATTTGCCGGAAGCTGTGTCTAACTGTCAGGAAACAATTTTAACAGAAGTGCTTCATGTATTGTTCGCCAAGTACGATGATGACTCTCAACACTTTTTTGTGTCTGCATATATTAAGGCTTCAGAGTTCTCTGATCTGAGGGAGGCGTTGTCTATCAACGTTTTGAGGGATTCAGAGATACAAGACGCACTGTACCGAGTGGCATACGGTAATATCATATAGAGAAGTTAAATGCAGTCAAGAGCTATGATCAAATCTTGCACATACTGTGCAAGCAAGTAGGTCTATAAAATCAAAGCTCTCCATTCATACTTTCATAAGAAAGCAGTTTATCCTCACAATTAGGAACAGAAGCTTCTGAATCGATGAACCCAGAAAGACGGCCTTTGACGAATGTCCCAAGCATTTCCACAACTGTCGAGATCATTCCTGTAGGCCCCTCATCGAATAATTTGGGATTATCCACCCGTGTAATCCATGCAAAATGTTTATTCGGTTCTTTTGCTTCTACTTCTGAAGGTTCAGAAGCGGTCTGCTCAACACAATCATCTGACAGTAAATCCTCTTCAGAATCACTTTCACCAAAGTGGACATCTATCAGATGATCTAAAACGGGCCAGCCGTAGGCATTTGCAAACCTTCTCCGAACGATGATATTGTTATGAGCGTCTGGCTTCAAAGCGACAACCACTTTACGCCAGGATAAACCGTCATGCCATTTACGAGCAATCGATTCCTCAACCTTTTGACTCTCAACTAAAGTTCCACGGTCCATTGTGAAAGATGACAATAAGATGTTTGTATTACCTTCAAACGTTCCCTCCGGCTCTTTAGGTTCCGGTGGGATGTCTTTAGCAGTGTAGATCTTGTCATGGATAATTACTGGATCCCTTGACTTTGGATCGAGAATGTATGATTTATTCGGTAGTGGGGGGATCAACAGTGACACGGCAGACTCCAAGAATGAGACTTTGGGTATCGAGGAGCCGCTTTCTGGAAATTTCTGAGGCGCCAGCAAACTTATCATTTTAGTGAATGGTGAGATTACTGTTCGGCTGAAGAAATCTCCGTGTGTCATGTCAATGTTGGAGGCATCTGCTTTCAATTCTTTGTCTTGAAGCTTTTTCAATTCTTTCAGCACATCTTCGTAGTCCAGGAACAGCATAGAAGCCGTGTACAGGGGCACAATACCGTCATTCACAGCATTTATGTATAAAGTTCTCCTTTTGAACTGTGCCATAACGTCTTTAACAGGTTCTCCCGGTAGCAATGCAAGTAAAGGACTATCGCTGTCTAACTCTTTTTCAAGACTCAGATCTTGCCCAGCCTTCCCTATCACCCCAAAAGATAGTAGAAGGTTGATGTAGGCTGGATTATCCGTAACAATCCCAAGAAATGGAGATGCCATGGCGACGAAGTTTATAGGTTGGACCTTCTCAAAAAACCACGGGCACTTAACTATGATGTACGCAATTGCGAAAACCTGTACCAATCCACCTAAAGAATGTCCAATAAACGAAATCTTCGTCACAGACTCGTCATATAGCTCTTCTGTTATGTATTTAGCAAGTTTGGTACCGAGATATTTCACACCTCTCTCAGTTTGGCAGATGTTCTCTGTGTAACCTTTGACTACTATCTGTTCGTTAGGATGTTTGTCTTGAGCCTTGTATATTTGTTC
This sequence comes from Torulaspora maleeae, assembly GCA_003708055.3. Classification (NCBI taxonomy): domain Eukaryota; kingdom Fungi; phylum Ascomycota; class Saccharomycetes; order Saccharomycetales; family Saccharomycetaceae; genus Torulaspora; species Torulaspora maleeae. The sequence continues at coordinate 78,121 of PPNA03000006.1, read as the reverse complement.
CATCATATACGCCATATCAGCGGATACATTCGAATGCAAGCCATGTGTCAGCACAACCAAGTGCTTCTTCTTGCGACGACAGTTGATTTCAGCAGGTAAATTCCATATGTCTAGTGTTGTGAGCCTGGAAACAGTGATTTTATTGGAAGTCGAACCAATAGTTGATTCACTGATAAACCTATCGGATACAGACTCTTTGCTATTCCCAATCAGTATCTGGAATGTCACTTGCGTGTTTGTGGTGAACAGTATTTGACTCACAACGTCGACTATCCAAACGTACCTCGGCTTGATCTTGTGCACTGATAGCTCTGCCACACAGCTTTGCTGAGCTTGCAACGTTGGCTCGAACTTAGGTTGGTCTACTGATGCGATGATCTTTTGGGAGTGATGATAGTCCTCTGTTCTCACATCACAATAAAGAATGAATGGTCCCATTAAATAAGCAGCACGATACGACAGACTTTCCATATTCTTGACCTTCAACCACAATGAATCCAACGGCACATCTGGCGGTATCTCATCACCCTCGTACAGGTCATATGTTATCACATATCTTTCAAGCTCACCCACTGAAACAGCAGATGTATAGCTGAACAGGATCTCAGGCTCCACAGTTCCCTCCATGATGATTTTCCAGCAGTGGAACCGAGCCTTTGGTCAATATAAGTGAGTTGTGTCTTTATAAGGCAGTTAATCGTTTAGCGCATCGCCTTGTCATGAACTGAGTAAAAGACTGACAGGTCGAAGATAAAGGGCCCATCCAGTATCATGTATCTCAATTAGTTATTTACAGTCGATAAAAATGCATCCTATATTCAGGTTTCTTTCAGAAGCTGTTTAGCCTTCAGATCATCATCATGAGCATCCATGGCAGCAATAAGATCGTCGAGTCTTTCTCCCGACATAACTCCCTCAATGTCATGCATGCTAAAGCCACAACGGTGATCGGTGATTCTATTTTGCGGGAAGTTGTACGTTCTTATCTTGTCTGATCGGTCAGTAGTGGTGACTTGGTCTTTTCTTGCGGTTCTTTCCTTCTCTTCTCTTTCCAATCGCTCTCTTTCAGCCAGCCTGGCCCGTAATATGGTGAAGGCTTTGGCTTTGTTTTTGTGTTGGGACCGTTCGTCCTGCATTGAGACCACGATTCCTGACGGGAAATGAGTCAATCTGACAGCCGAATCTGTTGTGTTGACATGTTGGCCACCTTTACCACTGGCCCTCATAACGTCTATTCTTATCTCACCTGGCTTAAAACTCCTCTCATAGGCATCTGCTGCTTTCTCAGACTCGTCTCCCATCTGCGGTAGAACTATTACGGCTGCCGTCGAGGTATGAGTTCTGCCCTTGGTCTCAGTGGCCGGTATCCTTTGCACACGATGAACACCGGCCTCGTGTTTCAGCTTATCATATGATCCAGGCTCATCTATACTCAATATAGCGTCGACTATACCAGAGCCGCTTTGATTCTCAGTCTTGGATGTTAAATGAAATTTCCACCTCTTGTTTTGGGCATACCCCATATACATGTTCAGCAAGTCTTGAGCAAAAATCATAGCCTCTATACCACCCACCCCAGGCCTCAGCTCCAGTATACAGGGTTTACTGGCAAATTCATGTGGTGGTATCAATTTGCGAAGAAGCTCGCCAGATGTTTCTGCCAGCTGCGGTACTAATTTTGAGTATTCAGCTTCTGCATCCTCTTTCAGGCTAGCATCCTCATCCATCATTTCTCGTAGGGATTGCAGCCCTGCTATCTGATCTTGGTATCTATCGTAGATGTCCTTGATCATAGAGACTTTGGCATACTGAATTTGATCTGCAGAATTAAACGAACCACCAGCTGCGAGCATTTGTTCCAATCCATGCAGTTCTTCGACGTACTTCTTAACCCGGCTGATCAACGATGGGTGTAACCCTTTGACCTTTTCATTGAGATCCAATGATGTACTTGACCATCTCTTAGCTATAAAGGTTGTACGGCAAACCATTGAACCGCCCCTGGATATCCTGAGGCTGGTGGCAATATTCATGATGCCAGCAGGAGAGCTTTTTCGTGCTTGTGTTGAACCGATTGTTGTAGTGAATTACTACTACATATGACTTGATCAAGTTCATGATCGCTACTTCAACAAAAGACTCTCGATACAAGAGCAGATACAGATAGAGTCGATATCAGCAGCCAGAAGTCTGCTTGAAATGTCCCAACTCGAGTATACAAAGGGTATGAGATAGAGCTTTCAATTAGCTTATTTGGCTTTCCACTAACAACGAAGCTTGAGAACAGAGAAGAAGGTAGGTGAAGGTACCTATGCCATAGTTTACTTAGGTACTAAGCAGTCAACTGGAAGGAAGATAGCTGTCAAGGAGATTAAAACCTCGGAGTTCAAGGATGGTCTAGATATGTCAGCTATTCGAGAGGTAAAGTACTTGCAGGAAATTCAGCACGACAATATTATTGAGCTGGTGGACATCTTCCTAGCGTATGATAATTTGAATCTAGTACTGGAATTCTTGCCATCAGATTTGGAGAAAGTTATCAAGGATAAGTCCATTCTGTTCACGCCGGCAGACATAAAATCGTGGATGCTAATGACACTACGAGGCGTGCATCATTGTCATAGAAACTTCATATTGCATCGAGATTTGAAACCCAACAACTTGCTTATATCACCAGATGGTCAGATTAAGGTTGCAGATTTTGGTCTAGCCAGGACTTTTCCATCTGCTCAAGAAATTCTAACTAGCAACGTGGTGACTCGTTGGTATAGGGCGCCTGAGCTACTGTTTGGAGCCAAGCACTACACTTCAGCAGTTGATATCTGGTCAACAGGTGTCATATTTGCGGAACTGATGTTGAGAATCCCATACTTGCCAGGCCAAAATGACGTTGATCAAATAGAAGTTACATTCAGAGCGTTAGGAACACCGACGGATAAGGACTGGCCAGATGTTTCATTTTTTCCTGCATACAATAAGCTTCAGATATATCCGCCACCTTCACGAGAGGAGCTAAGGAGACGGTTCATCGCGGCAAGTGAGAATGCACTAAATTTTCTGTGTGGTATGCTAACTATGAACCCTCAAAAGCGTTGGAGTGCCGTTGAGTGTCTCGAAAGCGAATATTTCAAGGAGGCACCAGCGCCAACTGATCCATCTAAAATTCAGATTTCCTAATTGTAACTGTATATACAGTGTTTACCTCACTGGTCGTCCGATCATTCAAAAGACGTCTTTTGCATTTACAGAAAGTTCAGAGAAGGAATTAAACTAGCAATGGTAAATGTTCCTGACGTATCTTCCGATAGCGACACTGGCTGTCAGGCCAGGGGACTCAATTCCAAGCAAATTTACAAATCCAGGAAACCCATCCTCTTCCTTGATGTAAAAATCCTTGAACTCCTTGACTCCAGGAGCAGTCAACTTCGGTCTAATTCCGCAAGAAGTTACTTCCAGATCAGTGGGATCGATATGAGGATAGTAACGACTGATGGCCTCAAAGGCTGCTGGGATGTTTTGCGGATTTGGCGTGTAATCTGTGCAAGAATCCACGTACTCCAGATCAGGACCAAATAAAATCTGATGATCCATGTCTATAGTCAAGTGAGTTCCTAGTGATTTACCGTCTTGCGGCGGAACGGGGTAGATCAGCCTGTTTACCGGTGGGAAGCCACCGCTACGCAGCTTGTAATAGTTACCCTTGGCATAGTACAGTCGCGTGGTGCGATCCTTCGGAAGAAGCATATTGCTCACTTGACCAGCATACAAACCGGCACTGTTAACTACGTTTTCGGTTGTGATTTCGATTACTTCCTCGTCATCGCTGTATTTGTCCTTGGATCTCACGGTATAGCCATCATTCTTGGAGTAGTGTAAATCAATAACTTCTGAGCCATGTACCATGTCACCATCGTTCTGCTGAATAACCCCGGTCAAGTACTCTATCAGGGAGTGAGAGTTTATGATTCCGCTGGTAGGAGAGCTGAGCGCGGATCTTTGTACGTTGATAAAAGGCTCGAATTTGGCCGCTTTTAAGGACGATAGCAGCTCCACCTCTACGTTCAGTTCTTCTTTACACCTTCTGTAGAGTCTTTCATTTACCGAGTCTTCGTGGTCGGTCTGAGCTACAATCCACTTTCCACACTTCTGCCAAGTAACACCTGTCTTTGACTGTGTTAATTCATTGTAAATTATCTGCTTTCCCTCGATGCAGAGCTTCGATTTTAAAGAGTCTGATGGGTAGTAGATCCCCGCATGTATCACTTCGCTGTTATGACTGGACGTCTCCATACCAAAGCGCTCATTCTTATCGAGTAGTAGGACTCTGTTACTTGGAAATTTACTCAATTCAGCAGCAATCCCAAGTCCTACCACACCTCCACCGATAACAACATGGGAGTAGTCTGCTGAGCCAGCTACAGCAGTTTGGCAGAACTTTCTGGCGTTTGGCAGCCATTTCAACCTCAGTAACTTTCTGCTTTGATATCTTATCATCACACGCAGGACTCTATCATACAACCACCTCTGTACCAGCACTTCTATCACACTCTATGGCGTTCAATGGACTGCCTTGCGACTAGCACATTCTTCGTGATCAAGGTGTCTAACTACAGTCTCGGGAATTGATCTAATGATGTCTTGATAGCGCACAAGACAAAGATCTCATCTCGATCACTGGATCGAGTTGGATGCTGCTCAGAACTTTATAATGCACCGGTTAGTCTATGAAACAGTCAGAAGGTATGGAACAGTAGGGTTGAAGAATTCGAGGCCTCCATTGGAAGAGATATTCCCTCGAAAGAGGATGATAAACAGGATACTCTTTGAACTGGACAGCAGATTGAGTTTTGGGAAGCTATATCCTGTGTTCGAATCGTCATACAACAATGTAGATAAGGACGATATGCCCATGGATTCGAGAATATCTGCGTCTGATGTAATGCTGATGAAGAAGGTCCTTGAAAAGGTACGGTCTAGGACGAAATCAGTGAATAGACATCTACTGAAGCTGGAGAATGCTCTACTCGATAAGGCGGCTGAAATGGGCAACAAAGATGCAATCGCTCTAGTTGCGTTCGACGTCCTAAAAGATCCGTCGAAGAACAGCCCAGAGGATTTGGATTATGCCAAACTACTTATCAAGGATTTATATCAGAAGGAGCACCACCTTACTCTCAAATTGACTGGCGACCTAGCACTAAGAGGTGGAGACAGCTCACAAGCGGTAAGATACTACAAAAATTTCCTGCGATTAGAAGACGATACTTTCTTGGCGGGTGAAGTACATGGTCAACTAGGCCAAATAAGCTTCAAGGAAACGGACTTGCATTCAGCAGAGCAGTTCTTTTTGAAAGCTATAGCGCTCAGTCCACTGGAGTATTCGGTACATTCCTATTTCTACCTCGCTCAGATATATATGAACTCAGATCCGCTGAAAGCGAGGACATTAATGGAAAGCTGTGCCACACAGGGTTATAAAGAGTCCTTCAAGGCCCTTGGTTTCTTGGAAATGCACTATTTTTGTGACTTTTACAAGGCACAGGAGTGGTTCAAGCTGGGCATGGAGCTTTTCGAAATAGAATGTTTCATAGGCTACTTCGATTGCTGTGTCTCATTGAATGAGTGGATATTGGCCTATAAGTGTTTTAAAAGCCTTGAGAAAATCGGTCAAACAAACGAAACTCACAAAACTATCGTGGAACAGTTTATTGAAGCACGGAAAGATAAAATTAAGAAGTCCAAATCCTTTGAGCCAGGAGCGCTACTGAATCCAGCGTCTATCAAAGATGGGTTGAAAGTGTCTGATTCACTTGCAAAAGAAAACAAATGGGGACTATAGTTCTATTTATCGATTAATTTGCGATAAACTAGTAAATCTCCCTGCCTTCTGGAGTCCCAATGCTGGAAAGAATTGAAGAAGCGGGCAACTTCGATGTAAGAAGATTCTCCCAGAAGAACATCGAAGTACGAGTCTTTTAGATGCTCAAAGATGACAAGATACTCTGGCCATTCATATTTATATTCTTTACCTGGGCTTCTCAAGTTTTTTCTGAACAAGGGTGGGAATTTTTGATAGATGAAGCTGGAAATATCATCGTAGAGGTGGTCGCTTTCGTCCATGTAGTCTGGTAGTTTTTTATGAGCATCTAGGTCGTCCAGAAGATGCAATGGAGGGTCACAAGTTATCGCCCACAAATGTTCGATGTCATTTCGATGTAAATGGGATTGCCATGGAGTCGAGTGGCAGGGCATAATAAATCCGACACTTTCTACTTCAGGCTCGGTGTGTAAGAAATCCATTACCGACACCACACCTGCTTCATTGAAAGTGTTGAGAAACAAGGCGGCAAAAACTGAGATGAAAGGCAGAGTCCAAACCAAGTTGATCAACATTTTGGACTTAATTTGGTATCTTGTAGAGAGAGACAAGAACGAAAAGGAAGAGAGTAAAGTGAATAACGGCTGCAACGGATAAATAAATCTGAACTCTTTGTGTGCCAGGAAGGAAAAGGCAAGTAGGTTGAGGAATATAACAACTTTAATCTGCGTCAGCGTATCTATCAGGACCTGCGGGTTGTCTCTCCTCATCGACCTAATGAAAAGCCCATGCGCAAATAATGGTACATTGAGACCCAAGAGTATCGGTAAACTCTGGGTTAGATGGAAATGCCATGGCGAAACTCCGTAAAAGCTGGATAGTGGGCTTGTAAAATTGAACTTGAGGAAACGAACGACAGGAAACACTAGTCTGTTGTAGAAGTAGTAATCTATGGCGCAATTGAAGAGCGTCACAACCGCCAAAACCGAGAATATTTTGCCAAACAAGTAGAACAAAGATGTAATACCTTTTTTAAGTGCTAGTTGATAAATCAAAAAGCCGCCCAATGTAATCCATATTAATGCGTTGCTGGGTCTTTGTAAGCACGCAAACATCGCTATACCGAGAGATTTTGTGAAATCTGCCCCGTGAACTAGCTCACCGCCAGTCCAATCCCAGTAAAACAAGGCGACGCTTGTCAGGGACATCTCAAACGAATTGATGAAAGTCCGAGTTATAAGGAAACAGTTGAAGAAATTTGTCAGTGTCAATACCGTGGAAATCTTGGTTATGTGTGAAAGTTTAGAGTGTTTCTTATCGTTAGACTTGTCTAGGGTCATAATGTACAGTTTCTGAATCAGCCTTATGGTGTAGTATTCTCCCACAGCTGCAATAATGGCCATAGCGAACTTGGGCGCATAAAGTACGCCGTAGTATTCCAGAAATGGTGGAAATTCTTGCACAGCTTGGATCAAATTGTCCAGTTCACTGGAACTGATCACCTCAGCCAAAGCGTGCGAACCTAGCCAGATAGTGCAGACACTTACAAGCCTTGACAGGACCGAGCAGAAGAGCGATACCATGTTGACCAGTCGATACACTATCTCAAAAATCAGAGGGAATGCGTAGCTTCTCAAGCCAACTCTCCATTCCCATGTCAATTGGCCATAGCCAAAGGCTTTATAATGAGCTGGTTCCAGTGATTGCCAGAACTCATCTGCCTGGAAGAAAGTTCTAGTGGATAGGGCATTTATCAACCTGAACGTTATCAGCACAACCAGTAGAGTGGGCAGTCTTCGCAGTTGAGCCTTCGCAGCCTCCATTTGCAGCGCTCAGCAAAGTGACCATCTCAGTATTATACATACACTTGAGCTCTTTAACTCTCGCGTCTTAAGTAAATCATATTCACCACTATAGAAGGCAGGGAGAAGCTTCAATAGCTCCGTACTCCTTCCAGATTGCTACTACTACTAGTGTGATATGTTCAACTTCACTGGCCAGCCTAAAAGGAGGAACGTTAACTTAGGGAACAGATCAGTAACGACCAAGAGAGACCTAGTGCTGAGAGCTCAGCAGGAGAGAGAAAGGAGGGCCAAAGATCGCAAACGAGACGATGCAGCTACCTCGATACAATTCTGCATTAGGACATATCAGGCCGATGAGCGGTGCATAAGACGTTTTAGTTCCACTTGGAAGCGTCAAGATGTCGGCCACCTAGTCCTCATATTTGGTTCTAAATTGGTCCAACACTTGGAACAGCAGTCAATCTTGGAAATCCTGAGGGACTCCAGGGAAGTACTGGGACGTTATGACGGATACCTCGGAAACGTGAGGCTGTGCAGTATGATAGCTCAGTTGGAAGACGACACCCTTGTGGTCGAGATTACTAAATGCTTCAACTTGGCATATCCAGTTGCATCAGACTTTGTTGCAAGTGTGGCAAGATTTCTAAAGAGAACTAGGGCGATGAGTGCAGAGTCCATAAGAGAATTGATAAAAGTGGCGCACACTTGGGATCTTGATAAATCCCAAATAATCATGCCTCTGTTTGATATACGGCAAAGTGAAGCAGCCAGTGCATCTGCTCTTTCGTCGTTCTACAGAGCTTGTGGAACCTCAAATGTCTTACCACCTTCTGGCTCGCACTCATCAGTGGTGCTGGAGAATTTGGCCTTTATCTACTGCAATGTGGAGAAGCGAGGTTTAGTGAGCCATTGCATCGCAAAATGTTTCAAAGATTTAACATACACTATTCAGGACACTCGCTTGGAACACTATGTTGCACAACTCTATGGCAAGCGTTTCCTTGACTACTTGATAAGCCTTGTTGAAGATGAAGCTAATGTCGATGTCGATATGGATAACGTTGTTTGCTACATTAGATGTGCTCCCTGTGATAACCTTCGAGACTCTGTCATGACCACTTTATTATCAAGGCCGTCATTCTTAAAGAAACTGTACTCTGATGTACAAAGACTGAATTTCGGCTCGATGAATTCTAAACCCTCAGCGTCTTTCTCTCTCTTTGTTAGACTATTGGAGATGTATCTACTTGTATCAACGGATCACGAACTGCTCTCTGAGCATTCAGGGTTTACTGTTGATGATTTAGTGGCCTTCACAACCAGATTAAAGGACTATGTTTTCGATAACTTGTGGAATACGGCACCTGAATCGAGACCAGAACTAGTCGAAGACACTCTACTGCTGCTGCAGAAACTATATCTGAGGGACTCGCGCCTGCACTTCTGTTCTAAGAGCAAGGAAATTGACTATTGGAGCAGCAAAGATGCAGAATTTCTCCATGTAAGCCCTTTCAGATACATCGGGGACTATGAGAGACTTTACAGAGAATACGCAGACAAGAGGGATGAGCTACTTATGGAGGACGACGACCATTCTGTAGCAGACGAGGCCTGCTCAATGAAATACAAGATTTTAACACGCCTCGCTTCAATTTACAAGTCGTCGGTGTCTACGAGACAGTTCAAGAAGTTGGAGATTTTGATAAAGACTCCATTTCTCATTCCATTTTCACAAAGAGTAGATCTGTTCTATTTGTTCATTGCAATGGATAAGCAACGTCTCAATCTAGACGACAACAGCGCTTTAATGGGTATGTTCATGCCATGGAATGTCAATGGAGGCATCGGCAGGCAATCGGCAACAGTTTCTAGGGAGAACATCTTGGAAGACGCCTGCAACGCCTTCAACAGCATCGGCGAGAGGCTCAAGGCCAAACTAGCGGTTACATTCGTGAACGAATTTGGTCCTGAGGCCGGAATTGATGGCGGTGGTATCACAAAGGAGTTTCTGACAAGTGTCTCCGAAGAGGGCTTCAATAGCGGGAAGTATTCTCTTTTCCAAACAAATGATCAACATGAGCTCTACCCAAGCACAGTTGTGGATGCACAAGGCCTCAGATATCTGTCGTTTCTGGGAAAGATTGTGGGCAAATGTCTGTACGATCATGTCTTGATAGACGTTGATTTTGCCGATTTCTTCTTGAAGAAGATGTTGAACCCTTCATCGCGGTTTGCGTCTTCTTTAGACGATCTCCAGAGCCTTGACACAGTACTTTACTCGAACCTTGTGAAGCTGTTATCGATGACAGCTGAGCAAATAGACGCCTTAGATCTGACCTTCGAGACGAATTCTTTGAACGGAAAAGGGACCGTCGTTCCACTGATACCCGATGGCCACGAAGTGAAGGTTACCAAGGAAAATGTTCTTTCTTATATCATAAAGGTGGCAGATTTCCGGCTCAACAAAAGCCAGATCAGGCAGATACAGAACTTTCGTGCCGGCATGAGCATCATCATTGCTCCGCATTGGATGGAGATGTTCAACTCAGTAGAGCTGCAAATGTTAATTTCTGGCGGCGGGAAGGACATTGATCTAACAGACTTGAAGGCCAACACCGAGTATGGCGGATTCCTGGAGAACGACAAGACTGTAACCGATTTTTGGTCTATACTACAAGATTTCGAGCCACAGGACCGACTGAATTTTATCAAATTTGTGACCTCAGTGCCTCGAGCACCACTGCAAGGATTCCAGTCTCTCGAGCCCCGATTCGGTATCAGAAACGCAGGGAGAGATCTGGAGAGACTCCCAACCGCATCCACCTGCGTGAACCTGCTCAAGCTACCAGACTACCAAGACAGAGAGCTGCTGCGACAAAAACTGCTTTATTCCATCAATTCGGGAGCCCGTTTCGACCTCTCGTAGCAGGCTTCAAGCTGTATATATAAGGTATGAAGTAGACTAATTACTAAGAGGGCCATCAGCTAAGAATTACACGATTCCTGAGGCTAAGTCTTATAATTCACGTGAAGGCGTCGCTTGGAGCGGTATTCTCTTGCAGATCACCTTACCGAGGAGCTTAATAGGAGACAAAGACAACTAATTACACACTAAAAGTTGCATCTGACTACATAGAGAGACTAAGGTTGTACTAGTTCGCTGACCTGTGGGAGCTGTCAGGTAAATCTATATTAGGATACACCTCTAGAGGCAAGAAGAGGTTGGAGTGGTCTGGTGAGTCGCGCCACCGATAGTACTGCGACATTTTGATAGAATAGGATGAGTAGGAGTGGTATGGCCCTGTTAGTGGCTCGAATGCTGTTGGGAAGCTCACAAGCATTTGGATATATAATTCCCCGGGACACAATAGCTATAGATGAGGAAACAGGAGCTGTCTACAGTGTGAAAGACGATGGGCATGGCGGATTTGATAAGTATCCTGAAGGCTACGGGGAAGATGAACTGGACATGGATATCATGCTGTTTTCTCTGATCACCATGGTGCTGATATATGTCTTTGTGTGCTTCATTTACATCTTTGTCAAATTTGTTGTGAAGAAACTCATTGGAGATAGCTCAGGTATATCCCTGGTGAATGACGAAGATGGGGGTAGAAGGTTGCGTAGAGCTACCGAGCAGCTGAACGCCCTGTGGCCCAGTGCCTTGGATAATGAGGACTACGTCAGGGACAAGTTGGCTAAGTTATCGCCAGAAGAGCAGTTCTACTATAAGCAGGGCGAAGAGTTCATAAGGCAGAATCCTCCATTGATCATTCCTCATACCTTGTCTTCTGGCGAAGACGTGGAGGACCCGATTATGAACGAATCTACCAGACAATTTATCAACGAAGAAGGCGCCTACGCCTGGGAATTTCAACCAGACTCCAATTTACCCAATGATACGGTAATTGTGGAGAATAAAACGGAGGTCACTTTCTTGAATTATAATTACGAGGCATCTGTCATGACAAATTTGCCTATCCCTAGAATCAACAGGGTATACTACTGCGAGTTCAAGATTTTCGAACTTAACAACACTAGTAGTGCTCAGCCGCATGGCTCTCATCAATTGGACGATGGTGAAACTATCTCGTTTGGGCTGTCCACTAGCCCTTATCCTTACTTCAGGCTGCCGGGTAAACATCATCATTCGATCGCCTATGACTCTAGCGGTTCTCGAAGATTTAACGACTCATTTGCTCTGGATCCAGCCCTTCGCACATTATTCCCTCGTCTCGAGAAAGGTGATGTTGTTGGAATAGGCTATCGTTCAAATAGTGGTACTGTTTTCTTCACGAGAAATGGCAAAAAATTGAAAGAAGACTCTGTTGGGGGTCATATCAAAGGTTGGAAATTCAAGTACTTATATCCTATCATTGGTGCTAATATTCCTTGCAAAGTTCATGTCAATTTCGGTACTTATGGTTTTGTATACATCGAGGCAAACGTCAAGAAATGGGGCTATGCTAAATCCAATGGTATGAAGTTACCTCCACCATCTTATGAAGAATATGGCCAAGACACGCTTTTGGAGAGCGGTTGTGAGGACGACCTCACCGATAACGAGTCGTCTTCATCTGTTAATGGCGATATCGTGGACAGTCAAGGTGAATTGCTTCCGCCACCACCAGGTTTCGAATTCAGCACATCACCGGTAGATTCGACAAATGCCATGGAGGAAGTCATCAATTTAGATTCTCTACCAGCAGAACCACCCAGCTACTCTGATGATGAAGTGTCTGCTCGAATAAAATCCGATGCCCCAAGAGTTAGTAGTAGCTCAAGTCAGGGATTGGAGGACGAAGATTTGAATGATTTTAACGGTTACACGGATGATGAGGAAGAAGATGAGGATGTCAATACACACAATGAAGGGAGTAGGGATTCTGAGAGAACTAACGGGAACACTTTGGCGAATCAATTTATTCAGGACTAAACAACGAAGGCTAGTAGCGGCAGGAGCCCTATTTTATGTGCATTTTATTTACTTTATTTTATTTTTGGACATTATAATTGTATCTAGTACGTGGTTGACTATATAATGACCTAGGATGTTGTGGTTTATGCAGCGGTGAGTAAGGCTGTCCCTGAATGCGACGTCGATACATAGGTGTAAGTTAGTTGATAATATTAGGATTGAATGAAATGAAATACAGGTATAATCAATGAACAAATTCTCACTTCACAGCCACCTATGGTCATCCGCCAGCTCTTGCGCATTCTTGAAAAAATCAGGCATGTTCGGTATTTGGGACTCATGAGAGAGAGACAGCAGGTTGGCAGGATTTTCATCATGTTTATCATCTGTTGCACTGGTACTGTGGTCGTCGTTCAAATGATGTTTCTCATCTATCGCCGACGCATCTCTGTTTAGTGCTAGAATGTCATTAGCTGCGTCGTATTGATCGAAGAACCCATGAGGGTGCTGTTCATGCAAGGTCAGCGGTTGTGGTCCAGCCATATGAGGATTTGATGGAGGCGGCAAAATTTGATTGGTGCTGTTGTAATCCAGAATTAAAGAATTCATAAATTTCAAAGAGCTCTCAGAGCCTTTCAAAGCGTGAGGCATGTTAGAGCCTCCAACAAACGCATCGTGGACTTGTCTACCCTCGGAAAAGTCCTCGCAAATCGACCATTGATTGCCGTTACCTTCCTCAGAATTGTCCAGGAAGAAGACAGCAAAATTTGGTGGCCTTGATACAGCAAGCTTCAGCTCAGCCAGATTTTCCAACTGGTTTTCGCTTCCATGTGCTTCATTATTGTCATTCATATCATGTTCTTCATCATTGTCTCGCTGTGTCCCAGCCTCTGTTATATCTTCTGTTTCGAGAGTCAGTGAGCAATTGACAACAGAGCTGATTGCAAAGAAAATTCTGAACAATATCTTTGTGTTATTGGCCATTGCACTGAAAAAATAGTTGATTTCTGAGTTCTTCTTTGATATGAGCACCATCAAATCAGTCGCGTTTGACATGATCTGATTGATCGAGTTTGGTGATAAGTTGGACAAATCCCTGATCATTGGCAAGTTCTCTCTTCTCAGTGCTCCGCTTTTCATTCTGTTCCAACTACCCACGGTGATGGAGCATATATCAGTAAAATAGTAGTTGTTATTGATGTTCAAGGGTATTCTATCGAAATATGTGGTACAGTCATTGATCTCCTCGGGAGCAGACCCACCGGTTCCAGAATCGACAGCGCTCCCAGTACCACCTTTCGACTGTCCACCACTCTTCCTTAATTTGGCTCTTCTATTCTGGAACCAGATTCGAACATTCTTTTCAGGTAGTCCAGTCAACTCCGAGATCTTCTTTCTACGTTGTGTCGTCGGATTAGGATTCACGTCAAATTCTTGCTTCAAGAAGTCCAAAGTCTCCCCCGTAGCCCTAGTTCTTTTAGGCTTCGAGCTCTTCTTACCATCACTGTTGGAACTCCGATTAGTTGTCGATCCTGTAGCCTCCCCCCGACTGCGATCCTCATGGTTGGAACCGTCCTCGTACGATTCTCCATGTATGAGACCCTCATTCCCCATGTTCTCCGCACCACTCGCTGCTGCCGTTCCAGTATGTTGTGGCTCTGTATCCTTGTCTGCCTGGTCATCTTGTTGACTGGGAGATAAGAAGTTGAACTCGTCCGTAGCAAATCGCGAAGCAAAGCTATCACCGTATTGGTGAAACTCGCTCATATTAGTCTTACCAAAGGAAACCTAGCAATGCCTAAAGCACCCAAACGATTGATCTTGGTTGTGCAATCGGTCCCTGAACTAAGTGTTTTCATATTCACAGTTGCAAGAAGTTAAACTAGCAGGTTCGTCTAAATTGATCAGCTACCGGTCCGCTATACAAAAGGCTTCAATATGGTCGATTCTGGCCCATTCCGGCATCTTGGGCCATTAAAATAGGCTCCGTGGCAGTCCAGACATCAAGTGGCCTGAATATCAGCTTCTCACGAGCCTTTCCGAGGTTCTGGCCACCAGAAATGCTCCAACGAGTAGAAGCTAGATCGAGACCTGCTGTGGCCTGGAATTGTCCCTTCAAGGCCATCCGATGCTAGTTTGATCTTCTTTCCAAACACCTGGCCCTCAGAAGAAGGTTCCGATACGTTCCTGGCCACATCAATCGTGTTCTGTCAAAGGTAAAGCCGGTCTACAGTGTTTCCACCTTGAATCCAGGCCCTGATCAGAGCAAGTATTCAATGAATAAGTACCATCGCTTCAGCTGAACACTGGAAACTCTAATTCTAGCACCCAGTGTCCTTGCAACGTGAATGCCACAGTTGCATGGTAGCGCCGCAAGTCATCCTACAATGGTTCACCTTGATAAGGCTCTGATTGCAGCTAGCTGTGTCCCAGCACCTCGTTAACCATTGGGTATCCTGGACGAGTTGGAACGTGAACCCCCGTCCGTATGTATCCGCTAGGAAACGCTGGTCATCTCCGGAGGATAAGCTTCGTTATCAGGGACGCGGTTTAAAGGCACATAAGGCAGTGAGAGGGTTCACCAATCTATCGCTCTTGGCATCACTCATGGTACTCCAGTTGCTCTGGAAGACTCTTTGTGTGTGGCTATCGTGTGTTTCTGTGCTGAACAGCTCGAAGTTATCTAGTTTCGCCTACTTATCTGTCACTCCTGAACAGGAACTACTAGCACAATTTGGCAGGTCAAGACAGCCTTAGAGCCCGTGATGAGCCTTTTTGAGACGATTACCATCCCACAGGTGGGATTTACCTACCAATTACCTATTGGTCTCTTTATCAACAACGAGTATGTTGCTTCTAGCGATGGCAAGAAGATAGATACTGTCAATCCCAGCACCGGTGAAAAGATAACATCGTTCTATGCTGCTTCCGAAAAGGATGTGGATGCTGCTGTGAAAGCTGCTCGTGAAGCGTATGAGAATGTGTGGTCTAAAATGGCTGCGGAAGAGCGAGGATTACTTCTGTACAAGTTGGCAGACTTGATCGAACGTGATAAGCATAAGCTTGCTGCTTTGGAGACTCTAGATGCGGGGAAACCCTATCATTCCAATGCGTTGAATGATTTGGAACAGATTATACAGTTGACTCGTTATTTCGCTGGGTCTGCTGATAAGTATACTAAGGGTCAAACTATCCCGCTGAACCATGACAAGTATGCCATGACTTTTAACGTTCCTTACGGTGTTGTGGGACAAGTGGTCCCATGGAACTACCCACTCGCTATGGCTAGTTGGAAGATTCAGGGTTGTCTTGCTGCAGGTAACACTATTGTTATCAAGCCGGCAGAGAATACTTCAATATCGCTGCTTCACATGGCTCGGTTATTTGTCGAAGCGGGATTCCCTCCTGGAGTTTTGAATGTCATCCCAGGTCTTGGATCTACCGCTGGTACGGCCTTGGCCAGCCATATGGACGTCGATAAGATCGCTTTCACTGGGAGTACCCAGGTGGGCCAAAAGATCATGGAGTTTGCTGGCAAATCGAATCTAAAAGCTGTGACTTTGGAGTGTGGGGGGAAATCGCCTGCGGTGGTTTTTGAAGATGCCGTACTGGAGAATGCTGTAGAATGGGTTGCTAACGGTATCTTTTACAACTCTGGTCAAAACTGTACGGCAAATTCCCGTATTTACGTTCAGGAAACGGTTTACGATGAGTTCATGACCAAGTTTAAGGCTTTTGTGCAGAAGAATTGGACGTTTGGGAAGAAGTTGGATCCATTTGATGAAGAATGTACCGTGGGGCCCGTTATCTCTGAAACTCAGTACAAGAAAATCAGATCTTATGTCGATCATGGTATCGACTCCGAAGAATTGAAAAGTTACAAAATCGGCGACTTTCCAAGCGAATCAAAGGGTTACTTTGTTCCCCCAACGTTTTTCGTTGATGTGCCACAATCCTCGAAGCTGAACCAAGAGGAAATCTTTGGGCCAGTGGCCGTTATATCCAAATTCAAGGACTATGCGCAGGCCATTAAGCTGGCAAATGATACATCGTATGGTTTGGCGTCGGCAGTCTTCTCTGAAAATGTGCGGACTACTAACAAGTTCGTCCGTGATATCAAGGCTGGCACTGTGTGGGTCAATTCTTCGAATGATGAAGAAGTCTCGGTGCCCTTCGGTGGGTTTAAAATGAGTGGTGTAGGCCGTGAACTTGGTCAAAGCGGTGTGGATTCCTACACACAAATAAAATCGGCTCACATCAACCTTTCCGAATACTCCTAAGTGCCCCACTGTAGCAGTGTCCAAAGATGAGTTTATAGCAGTATATCTCGAATTACAAGTTCTCGCTGGTTTGAACGACTCAAGCCAAGCTGTTTTAACCATTGAAATGACTTGACTCTGCAAGCAAATTGCACTAAATTTGTTCAAGAAGAAGATACTGGCAGGCAGAATGAAAGCTTTTATATTTAGATAATTCTTAGCCTTGTCTTTCAAGATCCTCGCTTGCAGCGATGCGCTTGTTAATCAACAACAGTAAGTGATCCAGCTAGGACTCATGGAGCGATCCGAGATTCAGAAATCCAAGCATCCTTGTGTTGTATGTGCCAAGAGGAAAGTCAAGTGTGATAGATTGGTACCCTGTACCAACTGTGTCAAAAGAGGGTTTGAGGAGGAATGTCTCAAGGTATCTGATGATGGCAAGGCAGGCACCAATTCCAGCTTTAGTTCTGCAGTTTTGAGATTTTGGCAAAGTTATGAGTTTTGGGTAACAGATATCGGTTTGTTTAAGAGTTCTAGCGAAGATTTGGATAGCACGTCTGTTGATTTGAAGGGAGAACTCGATAAATATCAATACTTATGTGAATTTTTGACTCGAGATCAATCATTTCAGCTTTTGGACTACTCAATGGAAAGACTTGGTCCTCTGTACTTTGGCTATCTAAGTGATATCAGCGACCTTTACTTGTTACTTGAAGAATACTGGCAAAGAAGGGAAGAGGCAAGTGAGGAGAATATAGTTTTGACAGTTGACGAGCACTACTCCAATGCTCTCTTGTGGTCTATATTTTCACTGGTTACTTACTATATTCCCGTTGAACATCTGCGAAGAATCTTCCCAAGAAAGCCGTCACTTGATGTTTTCGCTGGCGACGATACAGAGGCAAACTCGTGGACTGAGAAAACTCAGTTGACTCTGGGTCAATGTTTTACAGACTGTGCAATTATTCAGCTACATGAAGCCGGTCTTCTTGCCCACCCAGATCTCAGATTAATTCAAACATATCTAATATTATCCGCTACGGGTCTGCCGCAGAGAAGCGTCGCTTTGGGTAACAGTCTGCTATTGCTATGTTTCAACACAGCTAAACTTAACCGGGTTGACGATTTTAGGCCTCTAATTGGTGACTCAACTGTCTTTCGTTTGACAAAGATTACCTGCGAGAAGTTATGGTACAGTTTGTGCTCTAGTGATTATTTCCAATCAGGTCCTTGGAAGCCAAGTGTGTTCCATACTCAAATTTCCTCCTTGTTGCAGCATGCTGCTTACTTGGAAGATCTGCCGAACACAGACGTGTATCAGAGTGAAGAATCATTTGAAGTTTTATATTGGAAGATCCTCTCATTGGACAGAGATCTGGATCAGTACTTGAGTAAAGGAACAAAACCGCCATTAAAGACACTCGACGCTATTCAACGACAAACTGACGTATTTGGTCGGAAAATCGTCTCCTCAGAAGACTCACCCTCGCTTGCGTCGGATTTCGCCAAGTTTTTGGTTTCCTTCCTATTAAACACGATCTCATGGAAATTACATAAGATGTACTTCATCTACTTTGAGATTACGAATGGTCTAACGAAATCTATTCACATAGCCAAAAGTCTGATCGCATTAGTGGTCAAAAACATAAAGACTCGAAAGAACACAATATTCAACAAGCATCCTATCGTCATGTGGTCGTTCGCCAGAATTGCTACGTTCTATGCCTTTTATGAGATAATATCCGGCTCTGAGGAGATTCAGAATTTAAACTTCGACATCAGGGAGGTTTTGCAGAATCTTTCTGCGGTATTAGAGCCACAATTGAGCAGGCTGTCATATTTGCTCTCTCGCTTCCGGTCTTTGAAGGATTTATGGGAGAACGTAGAACCAAAGAGTGCTAATGAGAGATTAAGGCATCCAGTTATGACAATATTAGAGGATGACATAGCCTTTTTATCTCAACAGAACTTGGAAAGGCCTTCGGCGATCAGAGGTTCGGCCCCATTAGTCGTAAAGCAAGAAACGCTTCGTCTGGATTATGGTGATGAAGGTGATAGGGAGGCGTTTCGGCCGCTTGTTGTCGAATTCGAATCTCAACTTCCTATAGACTACTTACTCAAACGTAAAACGGGAGAGCTTTAGCATCTTTCGAAGACTTTATACAATCCCGGTAGATTTGCTATCTCAATCACGTCTTTTGATAAAACTTGTGGTGCCAGAAACCTTCTTTTAATGCAGGGAAATACCACATTCTCAAGGCAGTATGACATCTCTTCATTTCTAGCGACAAAATCGGCTTTCGTGTTTTCCTCAACCTCCTTACTGGAAATATCAACCAGCTCGATAATCTCTGGTATGTATAACAGCGCGATTTGTCGCATAACACCCTCCAAGCAAGGCTCTTCGACGTCCCAGTTGACCTTCGTACCCAACCTGTAAATGAAAAAAGGAATCTTAGCCAAAGATGGTGAGTATTCTTTCAAAAGTAAAGGAATACTCTTGAGTCGTACAGTCTCCAGTACCACTTTGTCGGTAGCTGTTTCGGCGGCTAACTCGACAGCGAAGTACTCCGTCAACATCTCTCTCATGTCCCAAAGCCTCTGAATTATCTCATAAATGAAGTCTCTGCTGAGATGCTCAAACCCAGAAAGAACATTGACAAGTTTAAGGCTCTCGTTGTCATCGGACTCAAGAACTATCTTGCCGTAATTTGCAAAGTCGCTCAGGCAAATTTGATAAAACAATTCGTAGCAGACTGCCCCATAATCTATCAGGAAAAGCTTAAGATCGTGCTGGATTGTGGCTAACCTCTTCTCGCCATCGACAACGCCGACAAAAGTAAGATTGGCAAAAATATCGGTCAAATCTCTGTGAATAGATTCATCTACTGCTTCTCGAAGTCTCTTAATACTCGATAAATTGACATCTACTCTTTCTTGAGGTTGAGTCTGATAGTTGGAAGGACCTTCCAAGGCAGCAGAAGCAGGCGAAGACGGCACCAAGGGGCCATTCTTGACGATAGTATCCTGATCTTCTTCCTCGTCTTGCTGTCTTTCAACTGCTTTCATAATTGTTAGTGACGGCACACTCTGCAATTGGCTTGATTTCAGGAATGTGGTGATCTTGGCTTGCGATGCATCTGTCCTAACCAATTTGTTTTCATATCTCTTGACAGGGGTTTGGGTACTTTGAGAGCTTTGAACATGACCATAATTCTGGGATGGACGCGGTTTTGTTATGCCAGAAGTCGAATCAACTTTATTTCCGCTATTCATGCGGACTGGCTGGCTTGTTATAATAGTTGAAGCTTTGAAGGTTCTTGAAGTATCAACTTTGGAAAGCACATCGTTCAATCTAAATGCAATTTTCTCTATTATTTCATCTTGATGCAGAAATCTTACTTCTCTCTTCGTTGGATGAACGTTGACGTCCAACACTTTGGGATTGATCAAAAGACTCAGGTATATAAACGGCTTGTTACCCTTGGGCAGATAATTTGCATAAACCTGTCGCAGCGCTCTAGCCAAGGGATTGCAAGTGACAAGTCTGTCATTAATGAAAAACACAGGAATTATTGATTTCCTGAACGTGAAATCAAGGTTGCTTACTTGCCCTGACACTTTCGTGATCTCCAGTTCCTGCGAAGAATCCATGTCGAATTCCAGCAGACTTTTCGCTACAGCATTACCGAAGACAGTTCTTATCCTCCCCTCGGCCGAGGCATTGGACTTTATCGTCAGACTGTACTGAGAGTCACCGAACTTCTTGCATGAAAATGCCACCTCTTGACGATGTATAGCGTATCGCCCAACCACATCCAAGATCTTGGTGTATTCCTCACCTGGCGATCGCAGTGCTTGCAACCTTGAGGGCATGTTGTAAAACAAATCCTCCACGAGAATCACAGTACCATCCCGGCCGGCTACCGGCTTGGGCTCATCTATCATCTTGCCCTCCGCATAGGACACTTTCCAAGCACACTTGTCATCTCGAGTCTTTGTAGTTACAGTGACCCTGGCTATGTGAGATATACTCGCTAGAGCTTCGCCTCTAAACCCATATGTCGCAATACTCTCTAGGTCTTCAAATTTCGTCAGCTTAGAAGTCGTGAATCGTTCGCACAGTACCGGCAAATCCTCTTTGTTAATACCAGAACCATTATCAGTCACCTGCAGTAGCTTAATTCCCCCGTCTCGCACCAGAATATCCAGACTCGTCGCCCCAGCATCAATACTGTTCTCCATCATCTCCTTGAGAGCATTCACAGGGGATATGATGATCTCCCCTGCTGCTATCTTGTTGACCACTAACTCATCTAGCGCTTTGATACTTGGTACCATCTCATCGGCCTGTTCTTCTCGTTCATGCTGTTTGAACAGTGTTGTTCAAGAAGTAAGAGCACCTTCATGGTTCGCGCACCACTTACACGCACTATACACCAAGAACAGGCATCAGGATAGCCCTATTAAGAGCGCGAAACGCGTTCTGAAGTCTACCAAGCTCCAAGCTGGACAATACTTATCGCATTGCGAGTTTGTTTGGTCGAGATACGTTGAGAACTGTCGGCGGCTACGCCTAGGTGGCAGCAGTACCAGGCTAGGAATGATATGAACATTTATTTCACCTACTTGAAGCCCAACTTTGACGGTTTGATGGCTGAGAGGACCCTACAAGGCCGGGAAGTTTGAAACTTTCTCAGAGTGATCGATTTCTGCGAAAAGAGCCTAAACTGCCATTGGAAATGCTCATAGAGACTGTACGGTGATTGAATGAGAGGTTGGCTTTACAAAGAGTTGGTT
Source organism: Torulaspora maleeae (assembly GCA_003708055.3). NCBI lineage: Eukaryota > Fungi > Ascomycota > Saccharomycetes > Saccharomycetales > Saccharomycetaceae > Torulaspora > Torulaspora maleeae. The sequence goes on along the minus strand of PPNA03000006.1, from coordinate 56,521 downwards.
TACCTTCAAGACCGATCGAGTATCTGCCGTTTAAGACGGACGCGCGATCCAGATAAAAGGCTGATCAGCTGCACAATCGACGAGTGCATCAAACAGCAAGTCAAGCTTGTTATGCCACCAAGAGCCAAGAGGAGAGCTCTTGAGAATGGAGATGGTGAAGAGGCGGATGAGTCGAGGTCGAGACGGAGAAGAGTGGACAATGAGGGCGCTGAGAGCTCAGATAGCTCTGCTAGGCAGCAGGTTTTGCAAGGTTACAGGTTGCTAGAGGGCGAGATGGCAAAGGAGAAGGCCAAAGCAGCTAGGACCGGTGACATTCACATTGCGATGAAGAATCTGGACGCTGCTGAGTCGCTTTTCTCCAGGGTAAGTGGATCTAGGAACCTTGAACTGTTTGCTCATGACGCTAAGGCGATGGTCAGCATTAGCGAATTGGCTCAGATGAGTGTCAGAAATTTGAAATTCGATGATTCAAGAAGCATGGTCAACCTGGAGGACGTTATGAACAGTTGTAAGAAATACATGTTGAAAGAGTATTTTGCACTGAATGATATCAGCGAACCCATAACGTCGATGGATGGTGCAGAGGAACAAGACGACGAAATTGCCGACGAAGGCGAGGGTGTAGAACGAGATGAAGAAGTCACTGGAAATACGAATAGATTAGCGACAAATACCTTGCGGAGATCTTATCTACAGCAGTTCGATTCATACAATCAGTTTAACCAATTTAATTGGTTCCGAATGGGATCGTTATTTGATAGATGCAGCAAGGGCGTTGCCACGGTTGATCACATTTCTGGTCCATTTTCGCTGGAGAAAAGGGCTAGAGCTCCCATGACGCCTAGAACTCGCCAGAATGACACCGCCGCTCAATTGACCACTGCTCAGAAGGATTTGCCAGCATCTGATGGAACTCAGGAGCTAACTGTACTGGTCAAGAGATGCTACGAAAAGCTGAAAAGTAAAATGGGTTATGAGCCGATCAATCTGTTCAGACTGGTTATTAACCCGTCATCATATGCCAAGTCTGTGGAGAACCTCTTCTATACTAGTTTTTTATTGAAAGAGGGAAAATTGGTCCTGGAGGAGGATGATGAAGGATTTCCCAGCGTGCGAATAAAAGAAGAGCTACCCAGAGATCCCAGTGCTGCAGAACTTGAATTACAAAAGAGGCGAGATGCTCATCAAAATCATATTATTTTCCAACTCGATGGGGCATCATGGAAGAGACTCATCGAGCGGTTCTCTATATCATCATCATTTCTGGATTGAAATATCATAAGGCTATTTACAAGGCTCATTTTTCACCCCCGAAGTATCTCCAACCCTCCACGTTGAGGAGCTCCGATAGCGGCCATTTACGGATAGGTGACACTTCTAGATCAGTGTACAAACCTGCTGATTCAAACAATTCTATACCGGCCCAACCTATCATGACAGCGTTGTCAGTACAAAGATCAACGGGAGGATAGAAAAAGTCTGTGAAGTTGCTGAATAGTTTTTCTTCTAAAACTGTCCTCAGTCTTTTATTGGCACCGACTCCACCAGAACACACGAAATGTCGTACACCAGCTAACTTGTCTGCATTCAGTTCCACGACTTTCATCAATCTCGTCAATATGTGAGTGAATATCGCTTCTTGTGTCTGGTAGGCCATGGATCTAACCTGCTGTTTCGTGTACTGTTCAATGGGTTTATCGAGATTGTTCTTCACAGCGGTTACGAAAGGTGCAAACGAAAATGCCTGAACATCGATCCTGTTGTTTTTGTTCCTCAGCGGATTCGGCAGCGTCATGCGAACTTCAGAGTCAATTTTACAGTCAGGGTCTTCATCTATGAACTTTTCCATTTCCTTAGCTATCATGGTGCCCTTGATACCCAGCTCTCTGCCACACTTGTCTAATGAGTCTCCAACAGCGATGTCCATTGAATCGCACAAAATCTCATGATCTGTGACGCTTCTTGTGAGAACCACGGTTGTGTGCCCACCACTTACAAGTAAGTTCAGGAATGGAAAGCTTGGCTCTTTGCCATTCGACGCCAGCCTAGGAATCAACAGGTGGCCCAGCATATGATGAACACCAATAAGCGGTTTTTGCCAAGCAACTGCTAAACCCTTTGCGAAATCAAGCCCTCCGGAAAGGGAGCCTGGCATTCCTGGACCTCTTGTGACGCAAACCAGGTCAACCGTAGATAAACCACTCTTCGCCAGAGCGTTTCTGGCAAGTACACCAATCTTCAATTGGTGGTGCAAATGAGCCTTGGTAGGAATTATACCCCCATGTGAAGCACTGTCGAGCGTATTCTTCGAATTGATCAGTACCTTCGGAGGCAAGTCTCTTGCAGGCCTGTCCAGTACAGCTACGCATGTGTCATCGCAAGATGTTTCGATGGCCAACACCTTGTACGTTCGCTTTGGACTCAATAAGTATACCCTAGATAGAACTCTTCTCAGCATTATGGCAGTACCAATTGCCCTTCAGACCGACGATTTTCCAGTTCGTCCGACTAATCAGTGTCACTATCCAGTTGCGATGACCAGTTCTTTCGCTAAAAAGCCTGCAACAAACCAAAGAAAACACCAATCAAAGGCTTGAGCCTTTAGAATCAGTCTAGAATAGCACTCACAGGGCCTGAGATCAACAATGTCTGGAGCAACTGGCGAGCTTTATAGTTGGTGTTAACTAATCACACGTGATTGGGTCTGAGTGAAACTTTCAATATAGCGGGTCTTGGCAGATCTACCAGACAAGAACCGTCGATAAGACGAACAGAAACTAGCTAAAACCCCGGAAGAGGACCGCTGCTAGGCATTGGTGGCCAATTTCCAACAATTTGTCCCTAGGAAGCTGGAAGACAGTTGAGATTGCCATTTTGACAAGTTGGATGTGCGATATCTCCCTAGCTGTATTTTTTCTTTCACAATCATTTAGCCTTTATTACATTTGATTGCCAATTTATGGGATGTGGCAATTTACGTCCTCAATTCCAGTTGTTCATAAGCATCATGACCATCCTCATGGGATCGTAACGCCTTCTGGTGGAAGCGACCTAAGTGGTGGTAAACCAGGGAAAAGTTCTACGATGGATGAGGATGAGGAAGCATCTAGCTCGATTATAAACTGTGCTATAGCGGGTGGTCTTGGGGGTGCCATCGGTGATACAGCAATGCACTCTCTCGATACTGTCAAAACCAGACAACAGGGTGCTCCAAGCAGTGGTAAATACAAGAACATGTTAAGTGCTTATCGGACCATATTTGTAGAGGAAGGCGTACGAAGGGGTTTATATGGGGGTTACGGTGCTGCAATGCTCGGTTCTCTCCCTAGTGCGGCCATCTTCTTCAGTACTTACGAATATTCCAAGAGAAAAATGATAGACGATTGGCATATTAATGAGACTACTACACACTTGACTGCAGGATTTCTGGGTGATCTCATCTCTAGTATCGTCTATGTCCCATCTGAAGTCCTGAAGACGAGACTGCAGTTGCAGGGAAGGTACAATAATCCATTCTTCGATTCTGGCTATAATTATAAAAATTTACGAGATACCATCGCAACGGTGATAAAGACTGAGGGACTTGGGGCACTACTGTTTGGCTATAAGGCTACTCTGGCTCGGGATTTGCCCTTCAGTGCTTTTCAATTCGCATTTTATGAAAAATTCAGACAATGGGCTTTCAGGATAGAGGGGAAGGATACCGGAACTGACGATCTATCTCTTGTCAGCGAAATTTACACGGGCGCGTGTGCCGGCGGGCTAGCAGGTATCATTACCACCCCATTAGATGTGGTCAAGACCCGACTTCAGACACAGCAACCCTCCAGTGAATCTCTGACATCGTCGACAAAACCGCTGAAGCTATCAGGTTCGCTTTTCCTCAGTCTGAAAACTGTGAATCAGTCTGAGGGATTCATTGGGTTCTTCAGCGGTGTGGGACCGAGATTTGTCTGGACAAGTGTCCAAAGCAGTATCATGCTTCTCCTCTATCAAATGGCATTACGAGCACTGAACAGTTCATCTCCAAAAACTATGACTTGATTTCCACCTTTGCTTACAAATTCCTATCTGTATATACTTCACATCCATAGAATTTCTCTGCATACTATTCCTGCACATAAAGTTTCTTCAATTCAAGCTGTCCCCAGCAGTATTTTGATGATTAGTCCTGGTTGGGCGACTTTGAAAATATCTGCACTCTGAACAATTAAATTGCGTTTAATGCTAGTAAAACGCTAATAGTGAGCGGCACCACGACTCTCTGAGTCTCGATGACAGCATATCTACCAATCCTGTCATCAATAAATTCTCGAGCCTTCACTACTCGATCTTTCGCAGCAGCCAACGTGGTTTCTGCTGCTTCCAAGAGAAACATGAAGCCCTCCAAAGATTACAAAGAGTATCGAATCGTTGTTTCAACAACCAAAAAATCCGATCGGAAACTACATAAGAGCTTGTGATTACTTAGATCCTACTACTTCCTGGTTGTATCTTCAAGAATTTAAGTATTAGAAGGTTGTGTCGCTGTAATTTAAGGAAGTAGCGAAGCCAAAAATATACTTCACAAAAGGGCACCAGTCGAGTAGAATAGGAAGCCAAGCAAAGCTAACTAGATGCAATACGTTGGACGAGCCATCGATAGTGTCTCGAAGACTTGGTCGTCGATCAATCCTGCAACGCTATCTGGAGCGATAGATGTGATAGTAGTTGATCACCCCGATGGTACACTGGCATGTTCACCGTTTCACGTTCGATTTGGCAAATTTCAGATCTTGAAGCCTTCGCAGAAGAAAGTCGAAGTCATTGTCAATGGGAAGTCCACTAATATACCGATGAAATTGGGTGATTCCGGCGAAGCGTACTTTGTCTTTGAGACCACTTCAGATGTTCACGGAATCCCACATGATATATTATCCTCGCCGGTAGTGAGTGCAACGAGTAGTCCATCTCAGTCCCCGCACTCGAGCAGCACATACCTGGATAGCGACAATCTCAACGCCGGAGAGAAGATTGTAGATGTTGAGGGGGGTCCAAAGGTTCTGGAAGAGCCTGATTTCCTTGATATTAACGATGCTGGAACCACGGATGAGCAGAATCTCTCATCAACGTTAAGTTTCAGTGCTAGTCCCACGCCTGTCTCAAAGACTAAGACATTTCAGGAGAATATCAATAAGAGACTCACTCAAATTCATATCCCAAGCAAGCTGGATAATAATGGTGACTTGCTTCTGGACATAGAGGGTTATAAACCAAACAAGGATAAGATGCATGATGCTGATAATCAGTTGAAACAACTGTTGCAAGAGGAACTGGGTGGTGATATGGATATATCGAAGTTTTTGAAAGAGGATGACAAGGGTAATGTGAGAATTGTAAACCCATATGAGCATAACCATTTTGCACATCAGGACACTCCACCGTTTACAGCAGATGAGTCCCTGTCGAATCTCGACTCAAGACCAGAAACGTCGGATTCCGTAACAGTACTGTCAGATTCTGAAAGTCAAAACGATTCCAAAAGTGATATTGATACCAGTGCCGGCCGTTACTACATCAAGACTCTAAGATTGTCTAGTGACCAGCTGAAATGTCTTGATTTGAAATACGGTGAGAATGACCTCACGTTTTCTGTCGATCAAGGGAGGGCTTCAGTTACATCAAAACTGTTCGTATGGAGATGGGAAGTGCCCATAGTGATCAGTGACATTGATGGTACAATTACAAAATCAGACGCTCTTGGACATGTCATGACAATGTTTGGCAAAGATTGGACCCATTCTGGCGTGGCGAAGCTTTTCACCGAGATTGCTCGAAACAACTACAACATCCTGTATCTAACCGCAAGAAGTGCAGGACAGGCAGATTCCACTCGGAGTTACTTGCGATCTATCTCACAGAGCGGAAACCGGCTGCCCCCAGGTCCCGTCATACTATCTCCGGACAGAATGATAGCAGCTTTGAGACGTGAGGTGATTTTGAAAAAGCCTGAAGTGTTTAAGATTGCTTGTCTGAATGATATAAGGTCACTTTACTTCAAGTCTCCCCAGAAGAATGCTAAAAAAGATCCTGAAGCAGCGGAAGGTGCTGATGAGAAGGAAGAGTTCAACGAGGATGAAGCATACGAAGACCCTGACGAAAGACCGACACCATTTTTTGCAGGCTTCGGTAATAGAATCACCGATGCTCTGTCTTACAGAACGGTGGGTATACCTAGTTCAAGGATCTTCACAATCAACCCTGACGGAGAGGTGCATATGGAACTACTGGAGCTTGCTGGATATAGAAGCTCATACGTTTTCATCAACGAGCTGGTGGACCATTTTTTCCCGCCCGTCATCTTGGATAATGATGACATCGGTAGCATAACGTCGATGACACCGGGATCACCAGCAAACAATACATTGGACATGGACAGCAATGCGGACAGTAATATACTACTACGGAAGAAGCAGGAGAAAAAATTCACCGATGCAAACTTCTGGAGAGAGCCAATCCTCGATATCAACGACCTCTCCGATATTAGCCACAGTGACGAGGAGAGAGACCAGGCTAATCCACCAGCTCCCTCACAAGGCTTCTTTCCCAGCCAAAGAGGAAAGGGCGCGCCTCTAAAGAAAACTGAGAACGAAAGGTTCTTCAAGAGCGTCAAGTCCTCAGGGCTCTCCAAAGAGGAGATGGGATCGCTGCTCGCGCCAAATGATGCCCACGAGGAATCATACACCAGAAACTTCTCCACCCCCAAGAAGGATAGAAGGCCATCGACCAAAGAGGAGCTAGGGAAGCAAATCTATCTGGAGCTAGGTTCGCCTCTCACGTCACCAAAGCTTCATCACATGGATAGCAAGGATATCGATAATCAGCTCCAGAATTTCTCAATAACAAGACCCGCTCCTCCGATTGCCGGAGTCTCCAAAGTGAACGTCATGGAAGATGGTCATTCGGCCACTTTATCTTCCGACCACGAAGATGACGATGAAGAGATGGAGAGCATGGACGATGAATTTGACGAGGACGAGTTTATAGATTAAATTTAAGTCTTACAACAACGGATACCCCCGTATGAAAGGCAGCGTCGACTCGATGTCACCGAAGCCTCCTATACGCACAAGGCGATTACAGAATAGCCAGCTTCTCAATATCGTATTGTTCGTATATTCTATATATGGGTATAGAGATCTGTCACGTGACCTGAATAACGAGTAATCCTTATTGCCTGGAGGTTCCATGGAAACGAGATTAAAAGAGATGCTCAGGCCTTGTTGATGCTTTGAATACGCTATTGCTAAGTTTGGTCACCAGGACATGGTCATTAGGTAGGATTGTGAGGTAAGTTGCAAAGTGGTTGAAAGAAGTGACGGCAATCCATGGTTCAGGCCAAGAAGGAGAAGAAAATGATGGTCTCCGATGCCATGGCCAAGAACTCAAGACAGCTCTTGAATGCCCACATATATAATTATCTGATCGAGAACAAAAGGTACGAGACGGCCAGGCAATTTCTGCTCGAGGCGGATGTCCCATTGTCTGAAGAATGGACCGACACAGAGGAACCAGGTTATGTCGGGGTACGACAGAAGGCTAAGAGAGAGGCAGATGCGGATTTGCTGCCTGCCAGCATGATGATGGACTGCGCGGAGACGTTCCTTCATGAGTGGTGGGAATGTTTCCATTCGTTGCAAAAGTTTGTGGATAACACCCCGTTGGAGGAATTGAGAGAGAACCGAAGGCGTGATGCAATTTTTCCATTACTACCGTTCAATCCCGAGAATTTTGGAACCACAGACTCGAGGACATCGACAGCGCCCCGAGTGCCGGCGAGTAGGAACCCGAACCCGTTCCCGCAGCAGGTTCCGCCTTCGGGGAACTCTTTTACCGGTCCTAACGTGTCGATGAATGGTCAGCACGCAACCTACGATCAAAACATGGCTATGAACATGTATCCTCAGGAGAATGGGTATTATTCACTACAACCACAGCAATCACAGCCGCAAGCACAACCGTACCCACAACAGTTCCCTCAGCAACCACCGAGGTGAGAGGTGCGCAGGTCACCGAGCTTATGGGCGGCACGTTTTAAAACACTTGGCATGATATATAATGGAGCTTGGCCTCCTTTGGGACATACAAATGTAATTACTTGGATCAATGTAAAACCTTTATGTACTAGTAGTCAAGTATCGTGTAGAAATTGAGAATACGCATGATGCTTAATTCTCTCGATAGGAGAGAGAGAGGAGAGAGGAAGAGAGAGAACAAACTGCTTTAAATTTTAAAGCGAGGCCTACGAGTATCTCAAGGCTAGCTTTCTGTAGAGGGGTGAGGAACTGCCAAATGTTTTGGGACATAACCTATTCAAGGAGCTTACTGATACAACAATTAGCATGGTTTCGTGGTCTAGTTGGTTATGGCATCTGCTTAACACGCAGAACGTCCCCAGTTCGATCCTGGGCGAAATCATTTTTTGATTTTTTTTGTTACCCACTTTTGTTTTTGTTTACATTTTACATATGCGATCTGGGATGCGAAAATTCGATCTGCTAGATCAGCTATTATCAACTATTATCAACTAAAGAGGAAACGAGAGTGTGGATTTGAATGCTCTGACGGCCTCATTTGGATTTTGGCGTTAGAGGTTTAGCTCTAGTTTCTATCTGGCTTCCTTTTTCTGAGAAGACTTTCTTCAAGCGAATCTAGTATATCCAAGACAACGTGCATTAGCTTCAACACTGATCAGGCAGATCTGAGTATGAGGGAAGAGTTGATAGATCCTCATGTTCAATTCCCCGGTCTGCAGATCTTTTCATCCTGGAAGAATAACTCGAAGAATATTCGCAGCATTCACAATGTTTCTAACAAATCAACCTTCACCCAGCAGTTCCTTCCATCAGAGGAAACTTTAGCCTCTACTATCATGAGTGATACGTCACCGGGTCAGTTTGGACCGTGGTTCAAGTTTTCAGACAGGAAAAGTTTTGAATTGCATGATTATTCACCCACGGTTGTGGACTGTGACTACTTCGAAAAGAATGACACGGTGGAAAGACTCGAGAAACCGAATTTCTGGAGCAAGATCATATGTGAGATTTTCCGAGAGTTGCCTGATAGCTCGAATGATCAGTTTATAGAGGAGTTTCAATACACTGTAGTCTCCTCCGACTTCCTTAACGATCCTCATGGGTACAGATTCTCATTCGCTGGTAAAAAATCTATTATGGACTTCCACAAAAAATCAGTTTGCATACATCGACAAGAGCTTGCGACCGTCCCCACAAAGTATGGGCGGTTGAAAATATCGTCGTCGGGTCGATATACCCTTGTCCGAACGCTGGATTACCTCTCTACATTTTTTGCCAGCTGGAAAGTCTTGAGATTTCTGACAAGATCTAACGTCAGAACGGCTCGTTGCCGTAGGACGTTGACTTCTGTCCTTATAGCATTGTATTTGGCAATACAACAGGAGTATTTTCACACACAGTACACAAGATACAAGGCTTTGATCACCTTAAAGAAAACATTGGTATCATTGCAGAAATCAAGCGCGTTGATGCATAGGTATCGAATCAAGCTAAAGGAACTCAGCATCTACAAACCGCTGTCTACTTCTTTGCGAAACGCCTCTCCTGACCCCACAATGGCAAAGATCAAAGATATTCTATCCTCTTGCCTAGATTTGTTGTATTATAAACTAAGGACAATGACAGAGAGCCTGGTACCTCTGTGCAGTACCGCTTCGTTGACTAAGTACTGTGCTATGTACAGTCTGGAAATGTCAGATATATTCCATTTCCTGAACGAGACTGCACTTGAAGTTGAGGAGAAGTCGGAGAGGGTCTCTATCATGAGAAAATTCACACTTTGCACCTTGCTGTCTCTGTGTTGTTGCAACATTTCGAGAGATGAATCGATGGTGAATCTTTTGTCTAAGATGTTCCCCGATAGTGTTCCTGAACTTCAAGAGACGCCACATCTCAAAGATGTCGATAAATACAGGATGGTCACGGAGAATCTTCAACAGTTGGATGAGTTTGTAATCCAACTGACTTCATCGTTAGTTAACCACAAGTACATTTTGCATGCTTATGGCGATAGCTTACCTGGAAGTGCAGAGGATAATATGATCCAAACTACGAGTAAACCGTCCAACCAGAATAATCAGTTGAACCATACCTTGCAATCCCTGAAGAGACTGGAGGGCTTCTTAGTCGCTTCCAAGGATGAAGAGATCACGAAGGAGACAAGACATGTTGTTACCTGTCGTCTGCAAGAGATCATTTCCGCTTGGCAGGATTATGATACGCCAAAGAACCAGCATAAACCCTTTTTTTCATCATTACCTAACCAAGGATTCTCACTCAACGTCCTGAAGAAACCCTTTTCACCTTCAATAAAGGCAACGCCAAAGAATGGTAACATACGCCTCGGAGATGAAGTTGCGTTTGAGAAAGTCGATGAAACGCAGTCAGATATAGAGTTCGATTCAGATCATGACCATCATAACAGCTGCGATACTTTAGGCTTCGAGAATGCTCAATCTGAATTGATCCATTCTATCGAGACACAAGATTTACCTGGAAAGCGCCAGGATCTGCGCGAGTTGACAGACGAAGAACTTCGACGTAAATTGAACGAAGGGATCTCCAAGTTCGCTGTCGAAAATAGGCAAGGTAGGAACAAATTAAGGACACAGAAATCTTTTGAGCTACTAAGAAAAAAGGACACAGAGAAGAGATCCCATAGACATACATCAATCATGATCAAGGACAGTATGACAATCGCTAAGAGCAGGCCTCCTACCGAGTCAAAAATCTCTTCCGAGGATTCGATTCCAGTTTTCTACGAGCTGGAAGAACTTCTGGAGAAAAAATAGTGAACGTTTGAATGTGACAGTTAGATTTTTATCTCAACAGTTTGGACTGTAATATAGTAATCGATATAATAGAACTCAACTATTCAATAATAATGCCATTTTTATGAAGAACTTTGCCGCTGTACTGGGACAAGTTTTCACCTGCATAGCTAATTCTTCCAGACACTTCGATTTCGACGCCACTGGAAACCTTGGCGCCAGCAGATTCCAACCATGATGTTCCCAAGCTCAAGTATGCGTTACGGCTCGTCTCTGCATTATCGTTCTCACTGCCAGCACCGTTTTTCAATGGGGCAAACTCTTCAGCTCTTTCTACCTCCAGGCATCCAAATTTATCTAGCGGGACAGTAGGAAAGACATCGAAGATGAATTGTTCCAGCTTAATACCGTTAGGGGAAGTTGGTTTACAAGACTGGCCAGTTTTGTTGTCATAGACAGGAATCTTCTTTCGAGCAACGTGGTAAGGCATACTTGTACACCAGTGCTCTAGTTCACGCTGTAACAGCTCAACAGAATAATAATGATTAACGATATTACCAGCACGAAGCTTCAAAAGACCATCACTATCCACCGCCTCGGCCAGTTCTTCAGATATCTCAGAGTACTCGATGACACAGGGCTTGCCCTCCTTTGTAGCTATTAGTCCGACTGATTCGTGCGCATCTCTTTTCCTGACTGCCTTAGTTGCCAGGTCAAATTTATGCTTGATCGCGAAACCAATGAACACAGGATCTGCAACCTTTGATAAAACGTTATCCACACAGTACATGTAAACGTGCTTGATCCCCTTGGCAGAGAAATCGCTTAGCAGGTTGTTATCTTTCATGGCACGATAGAGACCACCATTTCCGTCCGGGGAAGCCACCAGCTCAGTTGGAGATCCCAAAAGAAGCCTTTCACCTTTCAAATCGAAAGCTGGCAATGTTCCTTGGTTGAAGAAGGTGATCTGAGACGACTCCAGACCGAAATAGTTCTGTTTTGCGAAGAATTCCTCAGTGGCAGCTCTAGTAGGGACCGAAGTCATGACGTACCATGGGATAGGATGTTTGGTACCAGTTAGATCTTGCAACCGCAAAATCTTGTCTGCCTGTATCTGGAAGAGGGACTTACCGGAGGGAAGACCGATATTGTAGCATCCCTTGGGCTGAGATGAGCCCAGTCTAGTACCTTGGCCTCCAGCCATCAGTATCACAGCCACTTCTCCCTTTACAATGGCATCCAATCCCAATTTCCAATAGGTTTCACGAGCCTCGTCGTTGCCAATAACGCTTCGATACGACGAAGCTGGCAAAGGCTCAATTTGGTTCCCTTGGTTGGAATTAGCCTCTGAAAGCGAGAGAGCACCTTGGCAATCGTCTACTAGCTTCTTAGGAGCGTTTCTACGGGCAACAGTCGCCAGATTCTCGAGAAAGTTGTTCTGATCTTCAGCAGAAAGGGAGTCTAAGTGGTCAAAAAGATGCGATTGGCCAGCATCTTCGTACACTTTCTTTATCTCCATTCTAAGGTCTTCTTCCCAAGTCTCAATGAGCTCAATTGGCGTCTCAGCTCGTAATATCTTGAGTCTTCAATTTATATCTTTGTTGGACCCTAGGTAGAGAAACACGAACTAAGCGTGGCAAAGCCTACCTTACAACATAGAAAACACAATAGTGAAACTTATCAGCGAAACAGCAGGCTATAGCAGGCCGCTAGCAGTTCAGGTGTGATTGGAGCTTATAGAGAGAGCTCACAGTAGCTGACAGATTTGTTGCTGAAGCTTTGCTAGAGGAACTCGAGCTGCCCGGAAGCGTCAAGATTGAGGCAGATGGCTAATGGCAGCGCAAGAAGGAAGCGAGCAGGATCCCTGCGAACTCAGATGTTCAATAAACATCTCTATAACAAGTTTAACCGACACGAGAACCAGAATATAGAACTATCGGAGATTAGCGAGAGTAATGCAACCGCTGATGAGACACATGATACCACTGCACTAGATGACATTGAGGTTGTGGAGGAAGACGAGCATGAAGGTAGTTCTTGCACTTTTTGGGATAAAACGCTAGATGTTTTGCTCAATAGATCGCGAGATTCGTCTACGAAGGACGGACGACATATACCGATAATACTGGATCATGAGACTGCAGAGTACAAGAGATACGCGTCGCCGAACGACGAACTGCTGATAGACGAGAGATCGGGAGCGCCTTATTGTAATAATCAGATCACTTCTTCGCGTTACTCGGTTTTAAGCTTTTTTCCCAGACAACTGTATGCCCAGTTTTCCAGGCTAGCTAATGCATATTTCTTTCTTGTTGCCATTCTACAGATGATCCCAGGTTGGTCGACGACAGGTACGTTTACTACTATTATTCCGTTATGTGTATTCATGGGGATTTCAATGGCGAGAGAAGCATGGGATGACTTCAAGAGACACAGGCTGGACAAAGAAGAGAATGAGAAGATAGCAACTGTTTTGGTCAAGAATCAACAGGCCAGGGGTGAAAACTTGCTTTCTTCTAAGAGTGATGATCTTGGCAATGATTCACAATCGATCAACTCAAATACCAATCTGAATGGTGGGGCTTTGACGAGTGAAAGCAGACAGCAGTCGCCGGTTTCGAACCCTATGCGTTTCAGCAATTTCCAGCTTCTCTCTGATCGCCATGGTGTGCATATAGAAGAACGGCAATGGAAAGATCTCAGAGTCGGTAATTTTGTGCTTCTGAAGCAAAACGATTGGATCCCAGCCGATCTTCTCCTGTTGGCTAGTGATGGAGAAAACAACGAATGCTTTGTTGAGACAATGGCTTTGGACGGAGAGACAAACTTGAAGAGTCGCCAACCTCATCCCGAACTAAGCAAGTTGGCGTGTGCCGCGTCGGGACTAGCCAACATAAACGCCCGCGTCACCACTGAGGATCCAAATATTGACTTGTACAACTTCGAGGGAAACTTAGAACTCCAAGGAAACAGAAATGAATGTCTGCAGAAATTTCCATTGGGGCCAGATAACATTGTGTATCGTGGAAGTATATTGCGAAACACTCAGAACGTTGTTGGCATGGTTGTTTTCACTGGTGAAGAGACCAAGATTAGAATGAATGCATTGAAGAATCCTAGAGTCAAGGCACCCAAACTGCAGTGGAAAATCAATATGATTGTTGCCTTCATGGTTTTCGTGGTGGCAACGGTGTCACTGTTTTCATACTTTGGGCATGTACTTGCGAATCAAAAGTATATTGACCATGATCAAGCGTGGTATCTCAGGAGGCAAGATGCAGGAACTGCTGCTACCATCATGTCCTTCATCATCATGTACAACACTATGATTCCATTATCTTTATACGTTACGATGGAGATTATCAAGGTGATGCAAAGCAAACTGATGGAGTGGGATATTGATATGTATCATGCCGAGACCGATACGCCGTGTGAATCCAGGACTGCTACAATCCTAGAAGAACTTGGCCAAGTGTCATATATCTTCAGTGACAAGACAGGAACTCTCACAGACAACAAAATGATTTTCCGTAAGTTCTCATTTGCTGGATCTTCTTGGGTCCATAATGTCGATCAAGGTGAGAACTGTCTAGAAAAAGAGACCTCCAATCTAGAGGTAATCTCCTATGACGGAGGCGGACTTCTCAATAACTTTCAGACAAATGGCGCCCGTGATGACTCTTCTTCCGTGAACGCTGGGTACTCATCGAGAAAATCGGTGGAGTATAAGGGAAACTCTGGGGCGACATATTCTGGTAGGCCAAGTATGAGGTCTCTTCGCGCAAACAACACATCAGGCTCAAAGTCCATCTTTGAAACCTCTTCTCACTCAGGCGAAGATCAAAATAATCTGAAGAGTTCATATGAGCTGATTCGATACGTCCAGCAACATCCAGATGAACTTTTTTCTCAAAAGGCAAAGTTCTTTATACTCTCACTAGCACTATGTCACACTTGTTTGGCAAAAAAAAGCGAAGACTCACTTCAAGACGATGACACTGTTGAATACCAGTCTTCTTCACCCGATGAGTTGGCCTTGGTTACTGCTGCGAGAGATCTAGGATACGTCGTTCTAGGCAGAAACGGGAAGTTTTTGACTATCAAGAGTTATCCAGATGGATTCGATGAAGCACCGCGGTTAGATGATTACGAGATCCTTAACTACATCGACTTCAACTCGCAGCGTAAAAGAATGTCAGTCCTGCTAAGGGTACCGGACCAAGAAGATAAAGTACTGCTTATCTGCAAGGGCGCCGATAGCATCATATTAGAGCGCCTCAAGAACCGCGAAGTAGCATATGAGAAACTGGATGAGATAAATTCATCGACCAAGGAACGTAAGGAAGCTGAGGCAGAGTTGATCATTCAAAAAAGGCTCTCTTTGGAACGGTTAGCGGCTGATGACGATGTTGTTAGCAACCGCTTGAGGCCATCAGTCTCTAGTAATCCAAAGGGAAGTTTATCCTTGAAAGCCGTCAGGAAAAGTATGTCAAGGAAAGCGAACGGTCAGCAAGATCCCGAAATGCAAGTCGGATCTATTGATCAATTCCTGAATAATATAAAGCGCACCGACGATGAAATTGATGAAGTCATCACTCAAAGCAGGAAATCTTTGCATAAACAGCAGCTTGAAAAATATGGACCAAGAGTTTCTACAGATCAGCAGCCTCGAATTCTTAATCCCCCAGCTTCCCATATTCACCCAGTCGATTCTTCAACTGATGGTTCTGACATGCATCAGTATATAGGGAGCGAGGAGTTGTTGCGAAATGAGGAATATGTGATTGAAAGAACACTGCAAGCCATAGATGAATTTTCGACGGAGGGTTTGAGAACGCTACTGTACTCTTATAAATGGATTGATGTGGATGAATACAATAAGTGGGCAGAACGTTATCATCAGGCCAAGACGTCTCTGATGGATAGAAAGACCAAAATAGACTCAGTGGGAGGTGAAATCGAAGTAGATCTGTCTCTTTTAGGTACAACGGCAATTGAGGATAAACTGCAAGAGGGTGTAGCGGAATCAATCGAAAAGATAAGGCGTGCTGGTATCAAAATGTGGATGTTAACAGGGGACAAAAGAGAAACAGCAATCAACATTGGCTATTCTTGTAAGCTCATCTATGATTATTCAACCGTTGTCATTCTATCAACTAACGAAGAGAACATGACAGCAAAAATGAATGCCGTGACGCAAGAGATAGATTCCGGAAACGTCGCTCACTGTGTCGTCGTGATCGATGGTGCCACACTGGCATTGTTCGAAAACAATCCTAGCTTAATGTCCGTTTTTGTCGAGCTTTGTACAAAGACTGATTCTGTTATCTGCTGCCGTGCATCTCCATCGCAGAAAGCTCTGATGGTTACCAAGATTAGAAAAACCGACAAAAAGCTGGTAACTTTGGCCATCGGAGATGGTGCAAATGACATAGCAATGATTCAATCTGCAGACATTGGAATCGGAATTGCTGGTAAAGAGGGGTTGCAGGCCTCGAGGTCGTCAGATTACTCTATTGGACAATTTAGATTTCTGCTCAAACTTTTGTTTGTTCATGGTCGGTACAACTATGTGAGAACATCAAAATTCGTCCTCTGTACATTCTACAAAGAGGTGACGTTTTACTTGACTCAGCTCATTTACCAAAGGTACACAATGTTTTCAGGTACTTCATTGTACGAATCGTGGTCCTTATCCATGTTCAACACCTTATTCACGTCACTTCCTGTTTTATGCATCGGTATGTTTGAAAAAGATCTGAAGCCAATCACACTTTTAACAGTCCCCGAGCTCTACAGCACCGGTCGCTCATCTCAAGGTTTCAATATATTTGTTTTTCTCCAGTGGATTGTTCTTGGTGCTGCTAGTTCATTGATGGTCACATTCTTGAACGTGAAGGTTTGGGGTGAGACTGCATTAAGTGATAACACCATATATCCATTGGGTATTGTAAATTATACGGCAATAGTGTTTTTGATCAACATTAAATGCCAATTTGTGGAGACACATAACAGAAACTGGCTCGCATTTGCCTCAGTTGCAATCTCATGCTTTGGGTGGCTTCTATGGTGCTGTTTACTACCGCGAGTGCGCAAAGAAGATCCCATTTACGATGTTCCAAACGGGTTGTATGAGCAATTCGGCAAAGATATAACCTTTTATTGCACGGTGCTTGTACTGACTGTGCTACCGGTAATCATTGATATCGTTTACAAGACGTTCCGTGTCATGATCTGGCCCAGTGATACAGATATTTTCGCTCAATTGGAGAAGAAGAGTGAGATCCGTAAGAAACTGGAGCTTGGTGCTTATAATGAAATGAAGCAGGGCTGGACGTGGGAAAGAGATCCAAGCACCTTTACAACATACAAGGATAAAGTGTTCGCCAGATCAAGAGCAAACTCGCGGGCTAGTAGCAAAAATGAAGGGACAAGTCATCATGGTAGATCACAAACAAACAACTCTTCGACAAGTGAGAGTGATGGGGTCGCTGCGGGTCAATTTGAAGAAGAGACTCCAAGCTACGATTACGACAAATATGAGATGCTACCCAGCGGCAAGCTAATCAAGAGACAATCAGTTGACCATATGTCGCTTCAGGAGGGTGGGTCCACGAGAATTTCGGCACTCATTCCCAAAAAGCTGAGATTCACTCTGAAAGAGGACAATGAAGACGACGAAATCAGAGCCATCGTTGAGCAAAGGATGCATGATCTCGAATGAACGTCCATATATGAAAAACAACGATAAACTATATTATTCAGCATGATACAATTCTTATGTAAATGTAATGCCAATAAATGCATTTGACTTTAGAGAAGCCAGATCTCCAGTTTTGTCTCCAAGCTAAGACCTTCATTAACGGTAGCCAAATGAGCGTCCAGAATGGCCACGATTCAACGATGTCTCATAATCATCAAGGCTCTCTAGCGTGGGTCGAGACTACCCGAACAACAGTCTCTCCAACAGTGGTACGAGGAACAAAAGCAGCAGAGGCAAGAGTACCCTCAGACTTTGATACAAATCTGGCTGTTCAGTTTGTTGTGCTTGTCGCTGTTGTTGTCTAGCTCCTCTAGGGGCATTTGTGTAAACTTTAAAACCACCAGGGCCTCCAAAAGTGAATGAAGTGGCGCCGCCATCCATGAATGGGTGTCCACCAAACGCATTGCCACCAAAAGGGTGACCTCCAAAAGGGCCGCCGCCGCCGCCCATATTGAACAAGAAGTCAAATATATCTTCTCTAGGGTCCCTTGCTGCACGCCGGTTGTAAAACGAGGTCTCAAACCCTGCTGGGAATCCCGCACTCCGGAAAGAGCTCCCGGAAGCACTAGGTACACTCCTGTCATCCGGATCTCTGCCGATTCTATCATAAAGTTGGCGTTTCTCGTCGTCACTCAACACTTCAAACGCCCTGTTGATCACTTTGAAAGCTTCACTAGCCCTCGGATGAGGGTTCTTGTCCGGATGCAACTTGATCGCCAGTTTCCGGTACGATTTCTTGATCTCCACATCGTTCGCACTTCTATCCACCTTCAGCACTTCATAAAACGCCTGTTTATCCTTCGACAGAACCTCCAGGGCAATCTTTTCCTGCTCCTCCGTGTACGATCCACTTGACATCGCAACTCTTGCTCCAGCCAACCTCAATCGCTCGCTTCTTCTGCCTTCTTCAACTCAATCCCGAAATTCCACGCTAAATCCAGGGAATATATCGCCTCACCCAATCTAGTCGATGCCCTGTTGCAACTTGATCAATCGCTGTTTCTTCACTTTGTTGGGAATCTTAGCCTCTTTTTCTTTTTCGTTCGCTTAAGAGGTCACCCTGGCACTAAACGTCGAGAAAGCCCGTATAAGAGCTGTTCTTCAAGTAATCGACGATGATCTACGTCTCTCAATGCCCGGCAGGATTCGTCGTAGCCGGCTGGGGTGACGTTTCTGTCTTGTGGGAGCTTCTCGGCGGCTTCTCAGCTTGTTTCTAGCTCGGAAACGGTGTTCCTGTCGCTGGATGGGGATTCGTAGCTCTTGTAGGGCCTGCGCTGGTCTTGGGATGCCGTGGTAGGTTTTGTGGGATGATTGCACGTACAGCCACCCGGAAGGGCGTCTCGCTTGCACTTTTAGTGGCATAGACGTATGCGGTGGTCATATCTTGAGTCGGTAGGGACAATTGGGCATCGGGAGCGGTTTAGCAGTACCGTTACAGCGGTAGATCAGCCAGTGAACTGTAGATTTCGTAGAAGTAGTTTCCCTGCGGAGTTCTGGTCTGTTGCCTGGCTCTCGTTTGAGCTACATTCTTATCGGGAAAATGCCGGAACTGGGGGATGAAGACGACCTGATTGCTCTAGATCACCATCGATCGATCTCGAATCGGCTCATCGACGAGCTTTGATCGCCTTTTGGATCGGTTCACTTCACGTGTATTCATCACTGACGCGCGTAAAGCTTTATTCGATGCCATCTCTAACACAAGAACCTTGTACCTTCGCGGAAAGCATAGATCGTGAGAGGCCAATTGACCTTTGAGCTGCTGGATCTTGTCTCGTCAACGTGTGACAGTGGCTGTTGAGCGTGAGAGATGTCTACAGACTTGAAAAGGCCTGGTGAAGAAGACGATGCTTCGGAAGCTCCAGTGGTGGAGAAGAAGCTGAGACTACAATCTCTGGATCATGGGGTTGGCAGCGAACCTGTTTCCACATTGGAGATCATACCGATCGAAGATTTCAGGAAATATAAGAATCAAGGTTACAAGAGTAAAAGTGATGAGGTCCATGGGACTCAGTTGAAATCGACATTTGAGGATGAGTTGTCGCAAATGGATCATGAATTGGCTGCATCACAAGAACAGGAAACTAGTGTTTACGCTAGAGCGCCTTTGCCCGAGGATTTTTCATCGAAGACTTACGATATCTCTTTCCAACAGCTTGACGCTGAACAAAGTACACTAACGGGATTCACAGACGAGAACACATCCACTATAGTGAGGTTTTTTGGTGTCACCAATGAGGGCAACTCGATTCTTTGTAATGTGACTGGGTTTAAACACTACTTATATGTGCCAGCACCGAACTTCCCTGAAGCACAGGATGCTCGACAGCTGGATGATTTCGTGAAGTACCTGCGGTCCACCTATGATAATTCGGTGGATAGCATAGAAGTTGTACCAAAACAGTCGATATGGGGTTATTCAGGAGACTCGAAACTGCCATTTTGGAAGATTTACGTTACGCATCCCAACTATGTGAATAAGTTGAGAACAGCGTTTGAAAAGGGCCATCTCACATACAAATCTTGGTTTAGTGGAGGAATGACCACGTACGATAATATAGCTTATCCTTTGAGATTGATGATAGATTGTGGAATCGTTGGCATGTCGTGGATAACATTACCAAAGACCAAGTACCAGCAAATACCAGAAGAGGAGAGGGTCTCGTCCTGTCAGTTGGAGGTCAGAATTAATTACAGGGATTTGATCGCGCATCCTGCAGAAGGTGAGTGGTCACACTCTGGTCCCCTTCGAATCCTGTCCTTTGATATCGAGTGCGCTGGAAGAATTGGCGTTTTCCCAGAGCCACAGCATGATTCTGTTATTCAAATTGCAAACGTTATGAGTATCGCCGGTGCACGTAAGCCTTTCATTAGAAACGTGTTCACTGTTGGTTCATGTGCAGCCATTACCGGTTCACAGGTATTTCCCCATGAGTCAGAGGAAGAGATGTTAAAACATTGGCGTGATTTTGTTGTCACTGCAGATCCCGATGTCATCATCGGTTATAACACATCCAACTTCGATTTCCCCTACCTTATCGATCGTGCAAAGGCGCTAAAGATTGATACATTCCCATACTTTGGAAGGCTCAAGTTTGTTAAGCAAGAGGTCAAGGATTCTATCTTTTCATCGAAGGCCTACGGTACAAGAGAATCCAAGAATGTTAATATTGATGGTCGTCTACAACTTGATCTCCTACAGTTTGTTCAACGTGAGTATAAATTAAGGTCATACACACTGAATGCCGTTTCAGCTCATTTCTTGGGAGAGCAAAAGGAAGATGTTCATTACAGTATAATTACAAATTTGCAGAACGGTGATAGCGAGACAAGAAGGAGGTTGGCAGTCTACTGTTTGAAAGATGCCTATCTACCACTGAGATTGATGGAGAAACTGATGGCACTAGTTAACTATACTGAGATGGCCCGTGTCACTGGTGTTCCCTTCTCTTATCTGTTAAGTCGTGGGCAGCAGATCAAAGTTGTGTCGCAGCTGTTCCGTAAATGTTTGCAAATTGAAACTGTTATTCCTAACATGCAGTCTCAGGGATCGGATGAACAGTATGAGGGTGCAACAGTTATCGAGCCTATCCGTGGTTACTATGACATTCCTATCGCCACGTTAGATTTCAGCTCTCTGTATCCCAGTATCATGATGGCCCATAATCTTTGCTATACAACGCTGTGCAACAAGGCAACGATTGAAAGATTGAAATTGAAGCAAGATGAAGACTATATACTGACACCAAATGGGGACTATTTTGTGACGCCCAAGGTGAGACGTGGTATTTTACCCATCATTTTAGAAGAACTTATTGGTGCAAGAAAGCGTGCTAAGAAAGATCTACGGAATGAGAAGGATCCTTTCAAAAGAGATGTGCTCAACGGTAGACAACTGGCTTTAAAGATATCCGCAAACTCGGTTTATGGTTTCACCGGTGCCACTGTCGGAAAGCTACCATGTTTAGCCATCTCTTCATCGGTCACGTCTTTCGGTCGTAACATGATCATGAAGACCAAACAATCCGTCGAAGAGAAATACTCTATTAAAAATGGGTTTAAGCACGATGCCATCGTGGTCTATGGTGATACAGATTCAGTCATGGTAAAATTTGGCACTAATGACTTGAAAGAAGCTATGGATCTTGGTGCCGAAGCTGCCGCCTATGTCTCAACACTGTTCAAAGATCCGATAAAGCTGGAGTTTGAAAAGGCATATTTTCCATATCTTCTAATCAATAAAAAGAGATATGCTGGTCTCTTTTGGACTAACCCTGAAAAGTATGATAAGTTGGATCAGAAAGGTTTGGCCTCGGTCAGGAGAGATTCCTGCCCACTAGTCTCCATCGTCATGAACAAAGTTCTCAAGCTTATATTGATCGAACGAAATGTGGATGGTGCCTTGGATTTCGTCAGGAAAACCATTGATGACATTTTGCACAATAGAGCTGACATATCCAAGTTAATTATATCAAAAACACTGGCACCCAACTACACAAATCCGCAACCACATGCGGTTTTGACTGAAAGAATGAAGAAAAGAGATGGAGTTGGTCCAAATGTTGGCGATCGTGTGGATTATGTTATCATGGGAGGGAATGATAAACTTTATAACCGTGCTGAAGATCCGCTGTACGTTTTAGAACATAATATTCAAATTGATTCCCGATATTATCTGACCAATCAACTACAAAACCCCATTATCAGTATAATTGCACCAATTATTGGAGAAAAACAGGCCAACACCATGTTTGTCGTGAAGTCGATCAAAATTAACACCGGTAGCATGAAGGGAGGTCTTATGGGATTCATCAAGAAGGTGGATTCTTGCAAAAGCTGTAAAAGTCCTCTAAAACCAGGAGATGGTCCACTTTGCTCCAACTGCAAAGCGAGATCAGGAGAACTATACATCAAAGCTCTTTACAACGTAAGGGATTTGGAGGAGAAATTTGCTCGTCTGTGGACACAATGCCAACGTTGTGCTGGGACTTTACACAACGAGGTTCTTTGTTCCAACAAGAATTGTGACATTTTCTATATGAGAGTCAAAATGAAAAAAGAATTGCAAGAGAACATTAATCAACTAAGCAAATGGTAACAAGCCACTAGCTATATTATGTTGAAACATAAGTACTTCATAAAACCAATTTAATATGCATTTTTTTGTTCATGTATAATCAAATCTGAGAAAGCTCTGAGTAGGTTTTGGGAACCTTGGTAGGGGAAACCTGCAGTCTTTTAATGTCCTCTGAAATTGTGCTGCTTTGGGTACTCAAGTCAAACCATGGATGCATCATTGTATCGTCGACGCTGTACCTGTCGGCTGGGTTGACAACTAATAAATGAGAGATCAAGTGTAAGGCCGAGTCGTCGATGTCATCCCAGTATGGCGAATAAAAGGCAAAGATACCTTGGGCGATTTGCTCTTTCAAAGATGGGGGGCCCAACGTATCGCTGAACGGTGGAAAACCACAGAGGCATACGTAAAGCAATACTCCAGCACTCCACATATCGACCTTCGAACTGTAGTCAGTTTTTTTGAGCACTTCTGGAGCCACATAAGACGGAGTTCCACAGAGTGTATTCGTGAATTGTATTTCCCCAGTAAACTTGGCCAAACCAAAATCCGCAATTTTTACCTGTATATCAATTTCGTCGTCATCCCAGGGTCCATTTTGTAGTTCGTCAGAGTGCCTTCTTTTCGTTATATCCAGAAGTATATTCTCTGGCTTGATGTCCCTATGAATAATATTGAGACCATGAAGATATTGTAGACCAGTCAATATTTGCTTAAATAGAGCTTTCGTCTCGTCTTGCCTGAGACTTGTCTTTCTGACAATTCGATCGAAGAGCTCACCGTCATCTATTTTCTCAAGGACCAGATACTTCTGTATCTGCGCTTTACTTACTGGCTCAACATAACTGTCCAGCAACTTCACGATGTTTGGGTGATTTACTCGCATTAATATGTCAATTTCCTCTCTGAATTGTTTATTTTTCTTTTGATCATCATTCTGCTGTGGATGAAATATCTTTATAGCTACAATCTCTTCAGTTCTCTTATTGATACCTTCCCTTACAACAGCATAGTGTCCCACTCCAAGTTCTTTCCCCATCACGTATTTATCAAACACTGATATAGTCTTCGGCTTCAGCGGTTTACGAACACTGCCTTGACTACTGGTAAAGCCTATCCTGGGCTTCTTAAAAACGCTCTCATCCACTTGGCCACCCGTTGTATGGTTTGAAGGAGTTGAATCGGCCTGGGCTGATAAATACTTGAACAGGAAGGAACAGCTTTTCCCAAAGACCACTCTATCGCCATTCTTCAAGATACAGTCCTTCTTCACTATTCGATTTCCATTCACAAAGGTTCCGTTTCTGCTTTTATCCACAATGTTGAGTAAAGTTCTCTTAACTCCATCTACATCCATTTGAAGCATATGCAGTTTGCAATGTATAGTCGAAATATCGGATTCGTTCAGTACCACGTCGCATTGTCTACTTCTACCAATAGATATTATAGGTGTACTGAATAGGTCGATACTTTTCTCCTTCCCAGGTATGAGATTGACCAGTCGAGCAATCACCGTCTTGCACTTGCCAGTATTATTTCGATCCGAACTTTCCTCACTTTGATCTGCACATTTCTACGCCAGGATCACCAAAGTTAGTATCTAGTTTCGATCTCACTTGAAAAGCCGTAGTGATTACAAAGCATACTCTTTTCAGCGACGAGCCTGTCATTCTTGAGGGCATTCAATCGATCAATGAGAATCGTCCTGTCTGTTTACTTTTCATAAGAGAGCGACTGCTTAATACTTATTGAAAAAGGCCGGCTTCATTCTAATTACCTATTATATCTTGCAAGAGGTGCGAGAATTCGCTGTATAACGAGAGCACGCTCAGAACGTTCTTCAGCTGTTTTAGCCCTCTGGTGGGAGGATCCCACTCTTGGTAGCTGTCCCATATTTGCATTAAACGGTTGATCGCTTCTTGATTGTTTCGCTCGAACAATGTAGGATCTGCGAAGGATTGGTTCCAACGTGAATAGCCCAGGGATATGCTGAAATTTAGCTCTTGTGGGAAACTCTGTTGCGGCAGGTTGCGCAACTTGGCGTAGTCAGAGATGAATTCGTGAAATTTCCAAACTAAATCATACTGATTGACGGTGTTGAGAATGCTCTGTGGGGCCGAATGGTCGTGCAGTAGCTTCAGATGTTTTTTCATGAGAGGTGATCGAGTCTTAATTGTGTTCTCAATGAAGGATTTATAAATCATGTCATCGTCGTAGACATCGGAGTAAACCTTCAGAAGTTCGGGATTCCTGGTGTTATGGTATAGGGAAAATTCGAGGAACTTATAGACACTCGAGACACTCCGGGGCAGCTCACCTAGGGGTTCCTCAGTAGAGTTGCTGGTGCGCCATTTGGTGTCCATATCTTGTAGCCAGGTCTTCAACTCATTTAGGGCCTGTTTTCTGAGACTGGGTGAGATCGTGTTCTCATTAAACGATCTCGATATGAAAAATGGGCTGACCAGTTTCATTATTGGAACAAACTCGGTGTGTCCAAGGTTTAATGCCAGTAGGATGTTGTTGAGCAAAGCAATCTCAAATACCCGATTATCAGGAACTTTCGCTGCACACTCGAAATTCGGGGTCTTGATATCAACGTCTAGTACACCTAATTGATCTGGGTGCTTCATGTCACGCCCAAGGTACTTCCCGTTACACCACAAGTTCCTGAATATCTTTGGATGGACGTAGTCGATTGCCAGCTTCTGGGATGCAGTCATAAAATTATCATATATCTTCCCACACAAATTGAGCCTAAATGAATCCCAACGGAAGAGCAACCAGTCCAAATTCTGTTGCACCAACTTGGATTCCTCGGAGTCCAGTTTTCTGTAGTGTCTATGCCTTAGCAAATTCTCTCTTTCATCTTTACCAACTCCCTGAAACAGCTGCTTCTCTCTGGCCTGCTGTATTTTCTGGTAACTTCTTTCATCACTATTGATAGCATCTGTACTATGATCCCAAAATCTATAACCTTGTAAAATGGACTCAATTGCTAGCACACCAACTGGGATGGTGGAGGCAAACTCGAGCGATTCATGATGTCGCAAGATGTACTGTGCCAGTGATAGGACCAAGGGAACGCTATGATAAACACCAATGAAAAAAATCGATGATACTTCCTTGAAGACGTGTTTCCAATTTTCCAAAATTGCAATACTCTCCTTCATAACAGTGTTTATATCTTTGCTATCCAGGGGACATTCAAAAGAGAGCGATAGGACACTAGAGGGTACCTCATGTTCCAGAGACTCCGCCAGTTTTTTTGCTAGGTAATATGCAGATCGTTGCTCGCCCAAAGAGAACTTCTCGTACTTATCAGGCAAAAAACCAACGACTGATATTATCAGAACCTTCTTACTTCGCAGAATCCCGTCCGTGTTTTCTCTCAAGTAGAGATGTCTTTCACTCGGGAAATTGTAGTAACTCTTTATTGCCGTTGCCACTTTGCTCTTCAAAGGTTGTGTGTGCAGGATATCGAGAGGTGACTGTGAAGGTATGATCAGAGAGTCCTCCAAGTTAACTTCGTATCCGACAGTCGTGGTAACTGGAAAATGTTCCAGGGGAAAAGGACAATGCTCAGAGGTTGAACCATGAACGCTCATTGTGCCAGGTCTTTGAGACCATGTTTTCGAGTAAGTGTTTATACCTGTTAGATCTTCAAACCAGCACCACGAATTCGTACGTCGCAGCACTTTTTGCAGAGATTCTTCCTTGAGTCGTCTTGATTGGGTTTCATTCAGCTGAGAATATTGTATTCCGGCTTCAATGGTGAAACCGTCGTCGTGATTTCCTAGACCAATTGAAGATACTTTAGACATCAAGTTGGCGTACCAGCCAGTGTTGTCAGCAGTCTGTGCAGTATTTTGGGACGCATTAGTAGTATCATGATTATTTGACACAGATGCAGTGTCTCTGGTCGGAGAACTTGGACCCACTTGCTCTTCGTTAGGTTTGTTGAGAACTTCTTGGTTTTGGCTGGACGCTTGTTGTACCTTATTACCACGAGAGGCCCACCATGATCTCCAGCCAGTCTGAACTTCCGTAGCAGCAGGTTCTTCACTCATGTACTTGAGGCTCGAAGACAGGTGTGTGGGACGTAGGCTGTTTGCTCAATGAAGGCTTGGCATAAGAAGGTTTCCTTAATCGAACAAAGGCCTGCGATGTAAGGAAACGGATGAACCGATATCTGAAAAGATAGCCTTAAGAGATGGATGAGCTGCTTATCGAGAGGCTGGTCAAGCGAAATGAATTAGAGGGCAAGTTTAGTGAACTTTTCGACGAGGTCTCGGTGATCGATAGTGGTCTGGTCAAGAACCCACCACAGAACTCCCTCAACCAAGTGGTTGCACAATTGCGTCAAGAGCTGAGAGAAAAGGATATCGAGATACGAAACCTTAGAGAGGTGATAAATGTCAAGAACAAAGATTTTGAGAAACTGAACGATGAGATTATCAGCTTGACCATTGAGAACAACTTGACCACCAAGAAATTTACAGAGCTTGAAAAAGAACATGATGCGTTAGTCAAAAGATGGGTCGCTAAAGTGCAGCAAGATGTTGATAGATTGAATGCTGGGTTCTCTTGAACTCCTCCTGCCGAAAACTTGCAAAAACCTTCGTGTTGCGGCCAACTTCGAGGAGATTAGCCATCTTCATGAATAAAGACATGCGAGTTACTCGCCTGGGCACCTTGGTCTAGGTTGTTGATCAGATTAAACTTCTCTTGATCACATACAAACCGAGGACTATGACTGAGAGATTTTTAATAGCTTAAAGCTCAAACTCGAAGTAAGAACTGTACCAGCTGTGATCAGTTCAACGGTCATTTTGGTTGGGGACGCATATGAGTTGGCAGCAAAAGCAAGGCGTTACCACTGAACCTGGGATCGTACAGCCTTGGAAAATAAGACTCTCCGTTTGGTATCGCATTGATACAGTGCTCTAGCTCCGAAGAGATATATTCTCGTTTCTCTGTCTGTCGCTAGGCGCCATCGCACTACCAGCGGCATTCTTTTAGTGAGGAAAGGGATTCAATGAAAGCAGCTGTGTATCCAGTAGACTGGAGACCCACGTAACGACTCCATCAAGGATCTAGATAGGCGGCTTAGCTTAACAGTGCTACGTGGTAACTCTTAACTGTAACGAAAGCATGATACTCTACATATTCATGACTGTTTGATTCCTATGATTACGGCGACATCGACGGTTTAATGGTTCATCGAGGCAACACGATAGTGCGAGCATTCGTCTACACTTGCAATCGGTGGCTGCACTCAGCTTTGATGTCTTCCTCCAAAAGTTCGCGTGAATGAATACAACGACGGTGCAAGATCAATCCAAAGACAAAGCTGGCTGCACGATATCACCGAGTCTCTGTTGCACTGTGAGTTCACTTCAGATGCGAACTGAACAAGTATGTGGCTGGAAATGCTACAACTCAAATTGTAAGTAAGACTAAAGTTAAGGAGAATCTACATTATTTCAACCGGAAAACAAAAACCAATGCAAACACCCCAAACCACTTGGGTTTGTACCGATGGCCTATTACATGTATCTGACCACTGCGTATGATTGGCTTACACTGTTTGAACATGACGAGTTAACACTTTTGCTTGACCCGACTCAGCACTCTCTCGTAATAAGAAGTGATGATGCAACCAGCCAGGCACAGAAAAGAAAGTATATTAACGAAGATCTTTAAAGTTAATTTAGAGGTTTGAATTTGGAGGCCTGCAGACCGAAAAATGCTGTTAAGGAGTCTACGTAAAGGTTGTACTGGGGACTCAGCCTAACATGAAGACGCGAGAGATAGCAAGTTTGTGTTAGTATAGTTGAAAAATTCCGCAAGATATTTGTATTATTAAACAGCTTCAGTAGCTCAGTCGGAAGAGCGTCAGTCTCATAATCTGAAGGTCGAGAGTTCGAACCTCCCCTGGAGCACTTTTTTGCTCCTCCACACACTTGAAGTGCTCTGTCGCTTTCTGATGTTTTCGAGCTAACCAAACTTACACCAAAGTTTTATGAACTTACATGTATATAGTTTGCTCAGCTATCAGCTACCTAAGGTTGATTAATTTTTTTCTTCCAATTCGTAAATGATAGATCCATCGGTGGCCGGATCATACTCCTTATTCAAAAATTGCGAGAACTTCTGCAGATTGTTTAGACCTCTGATTTCACCAGCGCATAATGGCATCTTCACAACGTGGAAATCTTCGTATAGTTCATCGATTTGATCGAGATACTTCTTTTGCATCTTCCATCTTGCCTGACATCTTTTACAGTTGTGCTCTTTGTCGAACTCAGCGAACAACAGTTGGTTAACGATGATGGAGTTCACATCCATGTCGTAAGAGATAAGCTCTTGAATCAATCTTTCAGTCTCGTAGAGGGACAAGAATTCACTGATACAGACACAGACAAAAGTAGTTAAATCAGGGTCTGTGAACTGCGTCTTGATAGTCTCGACGTTTTCCTTCAGTTGGTTCAGTTTGCCGGCGATGTCAACATTACCAGCACCTGCCAACGAGTTAAGCATAGGTCCCAATTTTCCTGTGATCTCCCCAAACTTCTCTAGCAATTTGGATAGAGTGTTTGGTAATTGTAAAAATCTCAAAGTGTGACCAGTTGGAGCTGTGTCGAAGATGACGGTATCGTAGACCTCACCTTCACCCTTCTCTTGGTTCCTAATATGTTTCATGACTTCCATGAAGGACAAAGCTTCATCGATACCTGGGATGGAACCTGTCAAATCAGCCAATGCACCGCCTTGTAGCAAGTTACCTAGACCATCCTCATCGCCACCACCGTTCTGGTTGGCACGAGAGACAGCCATATCGTTCATATCCTTCAAAGCAGCAGAGGGATCAATCTCCATACAGGACAGGTTGTTCATACCTGTGACCTTTCTTGCATCCTTACCGAACTTCTCACCGAAGGCATCACTCAAGTTGTGAGCTGGATCAGTAGAGATCAACAAATACTGCTTCTGTGGTTGCGCCATTGCCATCTGAATGGCAATCGAACACGATGAGGTGGTCTTACCAACACCACCTTTACCACCGACAAAGACCCACTTATGGGTCGAGGATGTAATCAATGAATGTAAATTTGGTTCAGAAACTAGATCCATGGTATTACAGCAGCGATTCGAGTTAGTAGGCTATTGCTTCTCTACTATGTGGCTTGATTAGTGAGCTTTGTTTTGAGTTCTTGAGATGTCGATGAATCTGCCTCGTTTAAAAGTGTTGATAATAGACAACAACACCAAAAACCAAAAGTTTGGCCAGCAAGCAGGATTGAGCTGTGCATTGGGATCTGGCAGTTGTGCTAATCAATCAACAATGTCAGAGGAAGAAGACAAGAGGGCTAAGCAGTTGGAAGAGGCCAGGAAAAGGGTCGAGGAATTGAAGAAGAGGAATAAGAGGGACAAGAAGAAGAAGAAGCAGACTAAAGATGTGGAGAAGGTAGAAGAATCCAAGGCAAGCTCTCAGGAGCTTATTTCAGAACTTTCCAACGAACCTGAAGCTCCGGAGGTAGAAGAAGTAGTGGAAGTTTCGAAGGATGAGATCCCCAAGGATGAAGTCGAGAAAGATATAGACACTGCAGAACAAGATGCCACGAGTAAAAGCCCATCGAATGACACAAGTCAGTTGTTCTCTGACGAGAACGAGAAGGGCTCGGATTTTATGACTACGATTCAAAAGCAGAATGAAGAAGAAGAATTCAAGAAACTAAAGGCCGATCTGGACTTGAAATCATCAGAATGCAAAACACTCAAGTTTGTTAATATGGAGCAGGAAACCACAATAGAAGAGCTCCAAGCGGAAGTGAAGCGATTGCAAGATGAACTGCAAACCACTACGGAAAGACTCAGAGACACTGAGACTAGGCTGAACTCTGCAGAGCAGACAGCTGCCAGTGCGGATGCGGCACGTTTACAATTCTCTCCGTTCAACACACACGATCCAGTACCTAGTAATGAGGACAGCACACACCGCGACCTGTCCGTGCACAAAGTGAACATCGATAGGGCTGCGCTTGACAGATGGCGCCACTGGAATGTCGATATGACTTCATGGAGAAGTATAGGTGCCGGTCCCATCGTTGAATTTTAACGTACGTACGTAGAAGAGCAAACGATTGTGTCATGATTGCGATTAAAACTTACACTACTATTTACAAATTGATAAGATTCGAAGACAAACATTCATTTGACTCTGCATAGAACCTCCCCGTCCAATTTCTTAGCGACAGCCTCGTTGATATCCACAACGGAATCCCTAGTTCTGACTAGGATCAGCTCTCCCGGTTGCAGAGGTTTGATCAGTCTCACGGTAACACCCGAGCAAAGCTTTCTCATGTCATTGTGCGAAAGGTATACTCTGGTGCTTGGCTTGGAGATCAACCGACAGGAACTCAAGATCGGTTTATTCTCTCTATATTTCAATTCAATCCATAGCCTTCTGGTAGATATGTTATCAGGTGTAACTTCAACGGGATCTTCGTCTGGACCTTTTGTGGAGCCCTTCTGGAGTGACGATATGAATCCATGTCTGTATAAGTTGTATGCGAATTGCAAATGCATCCGAGTGTATGGAATCGAGGTGAGAGTAGTTCTCACTCGAGAACAATTCTGAATATGAGCACAGGTATTAGCTAGCTTCACTAACGACATTGAGGATACGGATATACCTTCGATTGAACAAAGTGTTTGTGCTCAATGTTAGTAGTTCATCGATTTTTTTTCACTGCCAGGCGAATAAAGAAGCTCTTAATCTAGCAGTGAAAAATCTCAGGATATAAACCTTCTTGATGGAAATGACGATTGATTTAGATCCAAATGCTATGTTTAAGGAGTGCTGCGAGATATAAAGTCAAGAGACCCACTTTTAACTTTTTTCTCAAGAGTCCTGCTGCTCACAATGGTATAGCAATTCGCAATTACGCTTCGCCAACCACAGGGAAGAAAAGAGAAGATGCACCAAGTTTCAAGAAGATCTTCCTGGTTGCCATCCTTGGAACGCTGGTTTTTGTGCAAGCAGCCAACTCATTGGATAAAAATAGACCCAAGACTTCGTATTCTGAAGAAGAATTCGAAAACGTTATGAGTGGGTTGAAGCGGAGGGTGAGCATATTCCCAGCTGGCACTTTGAATGTCAAATTGGTGCCCAGCTCCAATGACAGGATATTGAAAAAAGTCCAGAACGGTGATGAACTTGTCATTGTTCCCAAAGAGGTGGTAGAATACTATAGAGGTCAAAAGGATGGCACCTATGAAGCACTGCTGGATGAGCTAAGGTCCAAAAATGGACCCGATTACATTGAAAAGTTACCCCAGGGTATGCTTGTTATGTTGATTGGAAAGTATATGAAGGAGAGATGCCAGAACAATGATAAGGTCATAATCACTGATTTCCCACAAACGATTAAAGACGCAATCAAATTTGAGAACGACGTTTGTACCGTCGACAGAGTTGTGACTGAGAAAGCAAACTCAACCTCGGATGTGTGTCGATACTATGCTACCGTTCAAAAGGTCGAACAGGTTTAGTTATTGTTAGTAATTCGTTCCTTGTACATAGCGCACGACTTTCATTTCTTGGATCCTCCAAAAGAAGCAAACCCCATCGTCTCTGCCACTACACTATTGTCAGGTTGATTGTTGGATTTGGGGGTCTGTTTCCTCTTCGGCCTGCTAGTCTGCTCTTCTCTGGTCTTGTGCTGTTTTACAAATTGCTTGATCAGAGCCTCATACTCCTCACGAAACTCCTGTGCACTTAGATCATCGTTATCCCGTGAATCAATGATTAGTGGTTCATCGAATATTGTCTCAAATTTGATTTGATGACTTTTGTGATTCAAATGATCGATGTATTGCAGGTTGTCTTTGAAAGTTAAGTTACAAAGCTCGCAATGAAATCCGAACTGCTTACCTTTCTTGAACGAGCTAACTCCAGTCGCTAGAACCTTCTGGTTTAGGCCCTTCAGGGAGCTTTCCATCAAAGCTTTGTAATTGGTGTACTTGGCCTTCAACACCTGCAGCTGGTCATCCGTCAGAGTGCTCTTCAAGGACTCTTCGTAGGTTTTTTGACCTTGCTTGGCCAATTCTGCGTATTCTTCCCTATCCCATGTTCTCCTACCAAAGTTATCGCCCATGTTGATTTACTCTCTCTTGTCTCTGGTGATTGTGTTCTCCATTAGATGAGCAGAGGATTATTCAATGACAATAGTTGGCAGAGATATTCACAACCAATTGAGCAACCATGTCACACAAGGTCACTATACTGCCACATCTGATGAAACACACCCCCAGAATTCACATTCCGTCTGTGATCGCAGGACCTTTGAAAGTATATGCATTTGACCTGGATCACACTTTAATTGAACCGAAGTCGACTGGCTCACGGTTTAGCAGAACCGCTGACGATTGGAGGTTTGTGAGCTTCACACCAGGTAAGACAACTCTAGACAAACTTAGTGAGATTGCTCATGAAGACCCCTCGGCTCAGATTGTCATATTCTCTAATCAAGGTGGTGTTGTAGCCGCACCACCAACCTCGAAGAGCTGCACTAAGTACACCAAGAAAATCCAATTGATTCTTGAAGAGATCTCCAAATCAGTAAATGGCCCCGATTTACTCAAGAGACTTTGGATATATGCTTCACCTAAGAGGCCTGCGTCTTCTGTTTCGGTGAAGAGTAGAACTAAAGTTAAGCAAATGGTGAACAAGAACATACAGACTAGAAAGATTACGTTAGATACTTTACTCAAAGTGGAAAGCTCAAATGTTGAAGCCGAAGATAAATTTTCCATAATGAGGAAGCCAGATGTTGGAATGGTCGAAGAGTTTAAGAAGGATCTTTCAGCTTGTTACGAAGTACTGCCAGAGATAACGTGGTGTCACTATTGTGGAGATGCCGCTGGGAGACCCAAAGATTTTAGCGATTCTGATAAACAGTTCGCCAAGAGGTTAAATGTACTATTTAAAATCCCAGAAGACGTATTCGTTTGAAGTTTTGACTTATCGCAACGCAGCTTAATATAAAACACTAGCCTTCTCGTACAATTGATCAACAACTGTATCCAATTGTCCGATAAGTTCCAGTGCACAATCGTAAGTGGCATCTTGGTGGGGTGTATCATAGATGTATAACCAACCGTTGCCTTGATCTAGGACGCCGAAAAATACCTTATCCAAAATCATTTGTGAGAGTTTACCCTCGATCTGTTGTGGGTCAAGACCGATCATTTTGGATATATGTGAGATCTCAACGCATTCGAATGGCTCAATTATCTTACACAGATTGGATTCCAGTAAGGTGTCGTACAATGCATTAAAGTGAGATCTAATCAATTCGTCGCCCATAATTTCTTCCTTATACTGTCTCATAGCAGCATTAAAATCCAACAAAGACCTCTCGTTGTAAGCCTTTGCAACCTCCTTCATAGCATCGATCCCACGGGATTGGTATGTCTCTTTTGTGTATTTGGCGTTCAATATCGTCTTCACCTCGTCAATTAGATTCAACATGATCTTGGATAGAAGCATGTATTTCAAGACAAGACATGCCTTGTCGTAGGAGGTATGGGTAGACAAGTTGTGGAAGTTTTCGAAACTCTCATAGAAATAGGAGTATGCCGTCTTGTAGTCCTTATCTTCGCAATGTAGTATACCACTCATCAAATCTAACTCGGCGATGGTAGCAGTAGGACAGTAGATAGAGTTCGCAGCGGTTCTGGCCGCGGTCAAGGAGGCCTTTGCCTTGGCCAGGTTTCTCAATTTGTGATACACTTTACTATCCAGAAGGTGTACATCCACCAACGATGGTTTATCATCCAGCTTCTTGAACTCTCTCAAAAGTTCCTTATTCAGGTCCAGTGAGTCCTTGTACTGTTTCTTCAAATAATACAGGGTAGCCAACTTGATGGACAGCGAATGTTGCAGAAACACTCTTTTCTCCTTCTTGGCAAACTCAATGCTCTTCTGGCACACGTAAATCTGATCATCGTACGAATCAGGGACCTGTTCAAAGTCCTCAATCAGCGCCTTGAGCACTTTCGCCGTCTTTGACTTGGCAAACTGCATCATATAGTCCGTAGACCTTGGAATAAACTCTCTCAGTTTCGTCTTCTCATTTGCTGTCACGTATAGGTGCCCCAGCTCAATGAGACAGCTCTCTAACTCATTCTTACGCTTTCCTGAAGTCGCAACACCTTCGCTCTCCGTCTCATTTAAGAGCGCCACATAGACCTTCTCCGCCTCCGCGTACTGTTTCTCGTTTACCAATTCTCGTGCCCTCTGCAATTGCGACATCCTGATCTCTCTTGTGATGCTCCTAACGGTACCAATTGATAGCTATCTGATCTAGTTGACGATGTCTAGTTGTTTGCCACCCTTCTTGAAGCTTTGAATCTTGAAGACCTTACTGTCCGTACAAGGTGATCCTTTGTTGATGAAGAAATCTTGAAATAAGACGTGTCGTGTTCCAAAGAGAAGGATTGAAACGTTTTAAAGGTTGTATTTAGGTCCTTTAGTACCCATTGAGCTAGTTGAAATAGGCCAAAGGCTTTTTTGTTAGCGCATTGATTTGGAAGATGTCAGCCAGCGAGGAAAAGCGATCTCTGGTGGCCGAGAACGAGCCTGTGATTCCTTTAGAGATCAAACAGGGCCCAGTTAGACCTTTTGTGGTTAGTGAGCCACCGAAGGAGCTGCAATATGCTAGAACTCGGTATTCAATGAAGGAGAGGCTACTGATTGCGGGATTGGCTATTTTCACAGCGGCCATTAGGCTGCGTAATTTATCGTGGCCCAATGAAGTCATCTTTGATGAAGTGCATTTTGGTGGGTTCGCCTCCAAGTACATTAAGAAGGAGTTTTTCTTCGATGTGCACCCACCTCTGGCCAAGATGATGTTTGGCTGGGTCGCCTCTCTTGCAGGGTTTGACGGTTCCTTCGAGTTCTCGAGTATCGGTGATGTTTACCCAGCGTCAACTCCTTATGTTTTGATGAGATCCTTTGCCGCTATCACAGGTGCTTTGACCGTGCTTATCCTCTACTCCACCTTACGTGCATCTGGTGTGAGGATCTGGGTTGCGTTGGCAAGTGCAGTTTGTTTTGCTGTGGAAAATTCTTTTGTCACCATTTCTCGTTACATTCTATTAGATGCTCCATTGATGTTGTTCATTGCTGCATCCGTTTATTTCTTCAAGAGGTATGAGCTTTTCCCAACAAATAGCTTGAAGTCAATCAAGTACCTGGTGTTGACCGGTATCGGCCTCGGTTTGGCATCGTCCGCCAAGTGGGTTGGATTCTTTACTGTGGCTTGGATTGGTTTATTGTGTGTTTGGAGACTATGGTTTTTCATTGGCGATCTATCCAAACCGGTATGCAGCACTGTAAAGATTGCCGCCTTGAAGGGTGCCGTCCTGCTTGGTCTTCCAATGGCTATTTATGCCTTCTTCTTTTACATCCATTTTCAAACGTTGACAATCGATGGAAGTGGTGCTGGGTTCTTTTCGCCAGAGTTTAGAACAACTTTGGAAGGAAACAAAATTCCCAGTAATATTCTAGCCGAAGTCGGTGTCAACTCCAAGATCACTCTTCGCCATGTGGGAACCATGGGTGGTTATTTGCACTCCCATTTACATGAATACCCAGCAGGTTCGAAGCAACAGCAAATCACCTTGTATCCACACTTGGATGGTAACAATGAGTGGATCGTCTCTCTCTACAACGAGACCGAAAATCCAATTGGCTCATTCCAAAACTTGACTGATGGTACGAAGATTAGATTAATGCATAGCGTTACCAAGCGCAGATTGCATTCCCATGACCACAAACCACCTGTCTCCGAAAACAGCGATTGGCAAAAGGAAGTATCATGTTACGGTTTCGATGGTTTTGCTGGTGATGCAAACGATGATTGGATCATCGAGATTGATCAAGAACTATCTGCTCCGGGACCAGCAAGAGAGCATGTTAGAGCTATCGAAACGAAATTTAGACTAAGACATGCCTTGACTGGATGTTACTTGTTCTCTCATGAGGTCAAACTACCAAAGTGGGGCTATGAACAACAGGAAGTCACTTGTGCCAACTCTGGTCGCCCAGATCTCTTAGTTTGGTACATTGAAGGCAACACTAACGATGATTTACCTGAAGATGCTGAACGTATCTCTTATAAGCCATCATCATTTTTGAAGAAGTTGATCGAAACCCACAAGAAAATGTGGACAATTAACAATAATTTGGTAGAGTCTCACGTCTACGAATCGCAACCTGCAAGTTGGCCATTCCTTCAACGTGGTATTGGCTACTGGTCCTCGAAGCATAGACACGTTTATTTGCTAGGTAACGCTATTTTGTGGTGGTCCGTCTCGTCCTTCATTGCACTCTTCGTTATGATTGTAATGTTCGAACTTGGTTCCTGGCAAGTTGGAAAACCAATTCTGCAAGATGCGGATGTTGTCAACTTTCACATTCAAGTTACTCAATATCTACTGGGATTCGTGATTCACATCGCACCATTCTTCTTGATGAAACGTCAAATGTTTTTGCACCATTATCTACCAGCGTACTACTTTGGTATCTTGGCCTTTGGTCATGCCATGGATATTTTTGTCAACTACGTCTGTAGGAACAAAAGAGCTGTTGGGTATGCTCTTGTTTTTGGTTTCACTGCTTCTACCGTTTATTTCCTGAGGAACCTCAGTCCTCTGGTCTATGGTACTTACTGGACTAAAGGTCTCTGCGAAAAGTCTCAATGGTTGTCCGGATGGGATTACGCTTGTGATTCCTACTTGGACTCATATGAAGAATATGACAAGATTGATTTGACATCGAGCTCAGTGGCACCTGCTGTCACTACGTATACTGATATCGACGCTGCTAATGAAGACGAGAGCCTTGCGCAAGTTGAGAATTTTGAGTCTATTATGAACAAGCCTGGTGAGAAAAAGTTCTTAGATCAAAATGGCAATCCATTGGAGCCTGAAGAGGTCGAGGTTATCTTGAAAGAGCAAGGTGGGAAAATTCACAAAGTTGAAGAGAACCACGCCTAATGACCTTTATGTAAGATTCGCATACAATTCAAATCTCAAATAGACACAAGTTAGACGTATGTGGACGCTAAATATCAACTAAACCAGTTTTCACTGTTTTCATTTATTGCCGGTAGCCATATGGTGTGTCTTTCTTTGATCACCAGATAATCAGTCACCTTTCCATGAAGCTGGCATTGTGGCTCGGACCTTCATTTCAACTCTACATGGACTTGATCATTAGGCCACCTTGTTCTTGGATTATGATGCTGCGTAACGACGTAAACCTACTGAACAAGCTAAGATAGTAGAACTTAAATAAGTCTCTTCCACATCGCCAGGAAACGAAAGAGCGGCCTCTAGGCCTCTCAGGTGTATTGTCCTATCAGTAATGTTGCAGATTCACCTGAAGACCTGCGTTCCTGTGGGCCAAAGGATCTCAACAACATGATCTGTTTGGTCAAATGACGTTCCGTTCGCCATCCATTAACCGTCTTCTATTTCTCCTAATATGGGTAATGGTAATGATAAAGATGGCGAGAATCATAGCAACCACGGAGCAAGCTGCAACGATGTTGAATGTATGGCTATAGCATGAGACACCTTTGTCGCAGTAGAGTCTGTCTGATGGGGTGTTTCTGCTTAGATCAGAACCAAGGATAGCACAAAACAACTTCACAGTAAAAAGTCCTCCACTGGTAGTCAACCCCCAGATGGAACTAAATCCTTCTGTACCAAAAGAGTCTGCTATCATGGGCGGGAAAGTTCCAAATAAAACACCAAATGCAAATCCGAAAATGGCAGAGCAGCGGGAAATATTACTGATGTTGCTTGGCATTGAAGATGCCACATAACCTAAGACTTCGGTCGATTGTTTCAACATTTGAGAGCATGCCAATGTCATCAAGGCTGCCGCCAAAACGATATTCCAAAGCCTCTGAGCATGAAGTTTCTTAATCAAAAAATCTGAGACTGGTCCCGAAGAGAGTCTACCAAAGAATGACAGCAGGGATATTACGGAAACCTGGATGGATTGTATCTCTTCCGCATTCAAAGTTCCCGCACTTGCCGGTGTTGATGCTATTTGAGTTCGAACAATAAACCCGACCGAATATATGTACATTTGCCCAATTCCTTGCAAGGTTGCTAGTAAGAGAAAGTATCCAATAAAACGAGGCTTCTTCACAGTTTGCACAACATGACTACTAGCCCAAAATCCTTTCTTATTGTCTTCAACTACCAATTCGAGAACTTCGCTGTCTTTTGCTGCACCATCACGATCTTCAACTGGAGGAAACATGGGTACGGTAGAATCTTCGCGGATGAAACTATCCTTCCTGCCCATAGGGAAGCTTTCACGTCTTTGAGCTTGCGGTGGGAGGCCAGTGGAAGAATAGCTTGTCCTCGGAAGCCTCATTGCACGGATCTCGGAAACGGTGTCGACAGCATCTGGTTCCCGAACCTTTCCCCAACCCCAGAAGGAAAGTGACCCAGTTAGTTCTTTCGACCATACAAAAGAAGGTGACCGCATGCCCGAGACAATTGACTGGAAAGATGAAGCCAATGACGAGCTGGAACTGCTTGACGCAACACTTGAATGATAGTGCGCCGATGGACCAGTCTGGCTGCCAGTCCCATAGCTCTGAATGTCGATGGGTCTCGCTGTCTCCTGTGAACTGTCATGTCTGATTGGAGCTCTTGCCACATTGTTGCTATTCTTTCGCTTGGCCTTCTTGCGGCTGGGAGTGACCAAGATCCTCAATGTCAAGCACCCGACGAAGAGCATCCCCGAGCACACATACGTCAGGAACTTGAACACCTTATCCATCTCATCGCCAAACATCCTAGTGCAGATAGAGGAGAACAACATACCAGCCAGCGCATACAATGCCACGGGAAACGCCCCAGCAGTACCCCTGTGGTGCGGGAAGTTCGTCGTACAGACTTTTACGGCGGCGAAGAACCCCGATACCGATCCAAAGCCTACCAAAGCCAATCCGAGGCACATGAGTGCCAAGTTCGAAGACTCATGTACGTAGCAGTAACCCAAAGTCGAGTACGCAGCGAAAGTGGCAACACCACCGATAAAACACGATACCACAACGCTATGATCGATCACCATGCCTGCGAAGAATCCCAGCAAGGCACTGCCAATGTTCAACGATAACGAAAGCGTACTCAGCTCAGAAACGGGCAAACGACACTTGGCCAACAATTGAGGTCCATAGAACGAAAACATGTAGGGCGTTCCAGCACCCAGAGCAACGATGTTGCTCCCAATGAAACACCACACCAACGCGGCCCTCTTAGGTGTCTCTGAACCCATCAAATCCACAAAACAGCTTCCTTAGCGATACCTAATCTACCCACCAGCAGCAATTGCACATCAAAAAGCTCCAACCCCGCTTGTTATAAGCTATCTTTGCCAAGAATCAAATGACCTTGCTTATCAATTCTGCTCAGCTCGCGCTTTCCCGTGTCGGACCTTATTACGCTCAACACAACAACAAAAGATGACAAAACCTAAAAGCAAGCAGATTTCAGCCTTGATCCACCTGAAAAGTGTCTTATGAAACTCCTCTGAAGACTCAATGGGTCTTCTAGCTGCTTGAGTGGCTTTAAATTGGGCCTATTTTGTTTCTTCACGTGACCGCTGACTTCGCTATTAAGTAGCCTTTAACTGAAAAATTTCAGAGATCTTGACCAACATCGATGGTAAGCAGACCAGAATCAACGGTTCGAGGCTCTTTCTAGCGTCTTCTGCTGCTGAAATGGGTAACGAGGGGTGTCTGAATAACGAGGAATTTTTAGCCAGAGTTCCAGAGTTCTTCCAGAACGAGGACGAGCTGGCGGTCCATCTGACCGCTAAGAGACTGGTGGTGAGGGATCCTGTAGAGGGCAACGCAGAGTTTGACAGCAGCAAACACCCTCAATTCGATGTTTCCAAGCAGGCGCAAAGCGTGAAAGTGCAGGAGAGTTCGAGTGCGGTGTATTCGGTCCTGATAAGAATGTGGTACGGGAAACGCAAGTGCTCGACCGCGGTGGAGGCAGATGCATTGGATAAGTTCTGGCAGGATTACTCTTCGGTGGTGAAGAGCTCGATGAGAGGTCTGGTGAAGAAGAAGAAGAAGAAAGCCAAGGGCTCTGTGGTGAAGAGTAAAAGTAAGAAACCCAAAAAATGAGCAGAAGCCTTTTTCCTCCTGTTTAGAGATGACGATGTAACATATGTATTTGCCTTTCAGTACTTGAATCAATCTAACGCTTCCATGACGATGTTGCCCGAGGGATACAGGCCAGGCTCATCTTTGATGATTGCCGCTGGAGCGAGTTCCTTTCTGGGGACGGGAATGCTTAAGACGAAACTGTACTCGTGGTTGTAGCCTGCCGGAGGTTCGTTGTCGGAGTATGTGTCTGGAGAGTCTAGTAGACCCTCGTGGTAGAGTTCGGCGTAAGCGTAGACCTCTTCAATGGATAGCGAGGCGTCG
Organism: Torulaspora maleeae; assembly: GCA_003708055.3. NCBI lineage: Eukaryota > Fungi > Ascomycota > Saccharomycetes > Saccharomycetales > Saccharomycetaceae > Torulaspora > Torulaspora maleeae. The sequence goes on along the minus strand of PPNA03000006.1, from coordinate 15,305 downwards.
AACTTGCGCAGCACTCGGTCTCCGCCTTCGACTCTGATGGCTATCCGACAAGTGTCGGTTCCATTTGAAGGTTCAGGGTGGAGTTGCTTCTTCCTCCAGAGTAGCCATTGCTTCCGCTTCCTTTCTCGGTCTTGTTCTTGTGCTTCTCTTGCCCTTTGGGCTTCCTGCTCCCGTTCACGCTGCTGGTCTGCTCTCAGTGACTCTTCAAATCTGCTGTCCTGCTGCTCTCTGATGATTCTTTGCAAAGCAACGTTTTGCCTCTGTTGTCTTATTTGTATCAGACGTGAGTAACCTTTGGAAAGAACGTCTTCGAGATAGTTTGAACTATACCGACTAACGTCCCCTTCCATCCTGCCGATGACTTCGATCTTCTTCTCTGCCCTCAAGCATAGGACACCCAGAAAGGGGAATTGGCGGACCTTTAACGCATTGGCCACCTGGAGACCTTCTGAGGTTGTCACGTCACTAAACCAGAGGATTATTTGGTATTTTCTAATCATTGTAGTGAACTTCTCCGAGCATAGGACCTTAGTGACGTATTCCATGTTGTCATCTAGGAGAGGGTCGTGTAGATAAATCATTGCAAACTTGCATTGTTCAGAGCAAGCAGCAAGAAGCTCTGTATAGCTACCTTGAAGGATATCTTGGCTCAGGCTTCCGTTTTCTGGGCTGTACAAGGAACCAAAACTGTAACTTGTAGATTCGCCTTCATCTGACTCAACGGCGGGGGTCCGTTGGTACTCATCGTTGAGAGTCTCTAGCAAATTGTTCAATCGACTTCTAGAATCCAAAGACCTTCTTTGCTTCTTCTTGTAGTAACCATTGATGGCACACAGGGGCGATAGTACGGAAAGTAAAGGAAGGATTAGACTAATAATGTAGTAAAGAAGCACAAACGGCACTTGCAACAGAAAGCCAAAAATTCTCCTCTTCGATATCAGCCTCTCGGTCCTGGCAGATGGCTGAGCCTGCTCATCATTGCTAACTCCGCCCGACGATGGCTCTTCTGCGAATGATCCCGGGATTGGGGTAAAAGATGGATTACCACCATGTAGTATGCGCCTTATCAGGTCCATTGTGGTGGCCTTGGGATGCCTCTGTTTGTTTCTGGGTTATCCTTGTTAATGTACTGTAAGCGTAATGAAAACTGAATGGACTTTGATATAGGCCGTTAGCTATAAAATAATAAAAAGTCGTTAAATCAATGCAAATGAGCTAATCTTCACATATTAAAATGCTTGGTGAAGCTTTCGAAATCTTTCGTTGGAATACCGTAAATTGGGTGAATGTTGGATAGCCCAGATGGCACAGAAACAGGTAATGGAACAGAGTTGATAGACCCATTAGCTGGAGCGAACTGGAACAAACTTTCAGTGATTGCCAATCCCAAAAGAACATAATTGGTGTGGTAGAGGTCTGGGTGAGTGCCAGGTTTGTCTCTTAGCCCCGGTCGACCACCGCCTTGACAACAGTGTAAGATATAGTCTCGCAAGGCCGGCTTCTCTATGCAACTCCCGTAGCCGTACAGCTCCAAGATGGCTGCGGTGCTGCCAACCCAAAAGCTGTAGCAGCCATCGACCAGCTTATTCGTTCTCCCGGAAAGTCCCCTTTCAGGATCATTCTGTCTTTGACTACACCACTGCGTGACTTTAGAGTGGTCAATCTTGTCCAGAGCGCCCAGAATCGCCAGACTGGCAATTGCACAAAACGTATAACCGCCATGGGCCTCGTCCTCATGTGGGCACCCACCAAAACCGCCTTCATAGTTTTGGCAGCGGACCAAAAAGTCCACGACACCTTCGCATAGCTCGTCTGTCATAATGTTGAGCAGGGATGCTATACTCATAGCGCAGTAAACACCTCTCGTATCTGACTCTCCGACTCCCTGGCACGTTCTGAACCCGCCGTCAGGCTGCTTCAGCGATAAAAGCCAATCGTAAATGGCTTTCTCATTGATCCGGTCCCAATACCCATCAACATTGTCACACAGCGCAATTGCACTGATTGCTGCATAAGTACTGGCTAGATGGGGCAATTGACCAACTCCACCTCCGAAGGGTCCTCCTACATCGGAGATGGAGAACAGTTTCTCACAAATACGGCGTTTCCAGTTATTCCCCAGATACTCGTCATCCAGGACCTTCAAAGAGTTGGCTGTCCAATAGAGTATCCATGGCTGGGAAGCATCTAGTGCCACCATTTGTGGTGGGAAATCGTTGCTGAAAGCAGCCTCTAGGTACCTCTGGAGCTGCTCACGATCGAGTGCAGGCTCCTCTTCAGCCTCTTCGTAAAGCGAGTGACACTTCGCTATGACTTCATCTCTCGCGATGGTAGTGTCAGTTTCTACCTCTTTCATGATTGAGATCACGTCCTCTTCCTCTCCCTCCTTTTCCTGGCCCATCTCTTCAGTCGACACAACTTTGGATGTAGATTCCCTCTTCCTTCCCAGCAGATTCCTCCTCATATACTTTATCTTAGCTGTTGACCTCATCATGGCAGCCTTCTTCCAGCCGATATGCTCAGATTGAGGCTCCTGGTGTGTTGTGGTGGACTGGTTCTCAAGGATCGATTTCTTCAATTCGCCTACCCTGTTACAATAATGAACTTGAGACCTCTACCTTAAAGAGCAGTTGAGAAGAGTGGTGTTAACTCTAGTATGCTATAGTATGAAACATTGGGAGCTCCTGAACGATGTGCGCAGGTCGTTTTATTGTAACAAGAAGGGTGATTACTCGCAGGAGTTGAAGGAATTGGTTGCGTTGGCGTCCAAAAGCGACGATGCAGAGTTTATCAGTAGTGTATTGCTGCTCCGAGAAGATGTACTGGGCTCTTGCACGAAATTGAAGCTCCTGTGGTTGACATCAGGGGTTGGCAGCGGGTTCTATCCACCTTTAGACGTTAATGTAGCAGGGCCGCTTCCGTGGAATGGACCATATGCCTTGGAGACCAGGCTTTCTGAACTAGGCTCTAAATACACCAGCAGATCATCGCTGAGGTCAGAAGACGTTTTAGATCTGAGACAGTGCCGTGATATTGACAATTGTTCCTTCGTGGCCTCTTTAATTGGTTTGAGAGTGCAAAATGTGAGCCGACCAAAGATCAAGTACCTGTCAGAAGGTATCTATGCTGTGAATTTGCACTTCAATGGGGCCAGTGAGAGAGTCGTGAACGTAGACACGTCTCAGATTCCGACTGACAACCACAACAATCAGTTGTCGATACATAGCGGAGATCTGAAGGACAAGATAGTTGAGTTGGCATATCTACAGATAACCGCAGGGTCGTATGATACTAATGGATCCAATTGCGCGATTGATACCTTCAGGCTAACTGGCTTCCTACCTGAAATAATGGCGGCAAAGTATTGCGATATCAAGAGACTGATCAAATATTTTGAAAGCGGCTTGTGCATTGTTGCGATTGGTACTGGATCAGACACAACGCGGCTTGTGGAACCTTTGATCGAAGGCCACGACTACGCTGTTGTGGCTGTCAATAAGGATAAGGAATCTCTGACGCTCCAAGATCCATTAGAGCCGAAAAGTAAGATTGAAATCGGTCAAGAGAAATTGGAAAACTCATGCGAGCAGGTTTATTTAAACTGGTGCCATTCAAAGCTATTTCATCGCAAGACAAGCCTTCATTTTTTCTATAAAGCTGAGGATCGTAATCGGTTCAACAGTATCACCGATAAACCAATGTTTGTCCTCAGAAATCGATCAAGCTTAGTGCAACCAGTTCGGTTGCTGTTAGAAACAAGCTTGCGCGATAGTTTTTCTTCAGGAGATCGAATAGCATATCTGAAGGAGGTTCCAACAAATATCTTGACTGGATCTTTGGAGGAGCCCACTGGTGCTTGTAACATTGGGCTACAGCTAATGAAACTAGATCTTAAACCTGGACAATTCGTGCGACTGTTTTGTCATTCCTCTCACAGCGAATCTTTTACCGCTCATATGGTGCACAACTCAGAACTCGTGAGCTTTAACAGAGAAACGAGGGTTATGAACTACAATTGTATCACTTTCGATCCGCCAAAGGGCCATCTCTTAACCTCGTGTAATTATTTCAAGAATCCAGCAATCAAAATTAAAGTTGCATCACCACTAGGTCAAGAAGTTTCAGTTCATATGCAATTGCTTTCAGATTCCCCCGAGGACATGATAAACGCTCAGGTATATCACGCTTATGATCACATGTTGCAGCGACCAATCGAGTCGAAAGCCAATTTTGAACAACAAAAGTTTGATTTGGGATATGTGCGGCTTATAACCAACACACCATACAAAGTCCTTTGCTCCTCCTATTCAAAACCCCGGTCAAGCAAATTCAAGCTTATAGTAGAGCCAGCTTCGCGTGGCGACTTGGAATACAAGGTGAGGCAGGTGTTTCTAGAGTATGGTGGACTTCCACACCACTTGAAGAAACGATTTGAGTGGCCGAAGAACAGCAACCGACTTAAGATACGTTTGACCAGTAGAAGCAACAATTTATGCTTCGTGAGGATCGTTCCCCTAGTTCAAACACCCTCGGTCTCGATTCGTTGTAACATTTTCGATGAGGAGTCCCGCCGTCCGATCCATCGCATGGAAATGTATGACAGGCCTGATCGAGGAGGACTTGTGATTGACCAATTGAGTATTGATGATGTCTCAACTTTCGTGCTTCTTATCGAGAAAGATGAAGCAATTCTCCCTGATGAAATTCCAACTCCCGTCCATTTTGAGCTGCTCATCGGATCTCAAATGAAAGTATCTTTTGCCGAATGATTGATTGCTTCGCATTCCTGGTCACAGTTGATTCAGTTGATTCCTGGGAAACCACTAAAGGGCGACAATTTGCAGCACTGGTGAATTGAACCTGTATTCTTGCAATTTCTCCAGTAAGATTCAATGCATATAGCGATAAATTAAGCTCTTTAGACTGACAACGGCTCTTTTGAAGCCGTTTCGAGAGGTATCGAAAAAACTACGATGACTTCAAGAGGAAATTGCACGTCAAGAACTGTCAATCGGTCTCAATCGAGACTTGAAGGTTTATAGAAGATTATTTCTTGTTTTTGATCGTATGTAGACGTTGTGCACGGCCGGGATGGAGTCTCTCATAGTGATTGTCCGCTACGACACTTGAAGGGCTTGTTGGGGAATTCAAGACACAACATCAGGAAGAAGATCTAAGTGATATGCAAAGCCCATTCACTAGCCCCCAAAATCTCGATGTCTTATCGAGTTTCGAAAGATAGCTCTGTACCTCTCAATGCGTCAACTGAAGAAAGTGACGAACTGCTCAATGACGAAGCTGATAACGATCATACCTGGATGGGACGATTTTTGCTTACTCTAACCGCAACGCCTTCCGATTGGCATTTGGGTTTGAATGAGTGGATACAGACGATTGATTGGGATGCCAAGGCTCGTTCCTGTGCTCAGCCATTGGGGCATGGTTTAACGATTATCTTCTACGTGATAAGGTTTTTGCAGGAGAATCTGATAAACCCTGAGAGCTATAAAATTGCCTCCGAGCAAGATGCCTTTGATCTTTCGAGATCTAGGAAGCTGAAGGAATACGAGTACTTGAGTCGCTACAGTTTTGACAAAAACTCTTCAGCAAACTCTTTTTATGCTGGCTTCCTGGTCGCTGTAAAAAAGATCTTTGATGTTATAATCATTCTACTCCTGGCTACCAATAGTATTCTTACCTACCAGTATTTTTGGAGTTATTTTAGGACTTATTCCCTGTTTAATGTGAAAGAAAGACCACATTCGAAGCATGTCACCAAACGAAGTTTGACCAATTTAAATGAAGAATATTTGGAGAATGTTTACAATGGGTCCTTATGGTCGATGATTAGGTATTTTGTCTTTAGAGGCTCTGCAGGCGATGAGAATATTAAAGAAACTGAAACTTATTATAGCCTCGAGAAGTGGGTACCCTCGAAATTTAGCACGTATTTTTTTGCATCCTTCTCTCCCACATGTCTGTTGTTTCTACTGTTTTGTGATACCTCGTTCACCACTGCCTTCCCAGTTATTTGTCACCAGATTATTTTCCATTACCTGATAATTGATAGATTCGAGGAGAAGTTCAATGATGAGATAGTTATCCATCAAGCCTTGATGGCTGAATATGACTCCAAGGTAGTGGAAACACTCACTAATAAAAGAGTGCAAGATGTTCAAATTGATGCCACTCCGCATGATGCAGGTTTCGTGCGGTTTTTGCCTGCAGTCACTTCATCAAACTCACGTACCTTCAAGACACACTCGGTTATGGGTGATACCATATTAGAAAAATTCAATCCCGTAACACAAGAGTTTGAGGATGTTGCGGATCCAGGCGAGTCTCACAATGTCGTAATGCAGGCTCCGCAGTTCTATGGGGATTGTCCACACCGTACCTTCGCTCCATGTCGACGTTTTGATTCGCGGTCATTCTGCTGTCAACAAAACGACCACACAAATCAGCCAAGAAGAGCTACACCTCCAGGTTTCTACTCCCCCTACGTATCTTCAACTTCCAGAATGTCGTCTCCGTTCCGCGGTGAGGAGGGACATGTGGCCTACTATGGTTCAGGACCACTTCATTATCAAACAAACACTCCAACGGCCCAGAATCCCAAAAAAAAGTCGGTAAGCCCATTGAGGCGATCAGTCGGTTTGAAGGGTGGGTCAGGAGGCTCAAAGGCCGGCGACGACCGTTATTCGAGCAAGGATCACACACAAGATGATGTTTAGGTTCAAGTGATGCCCATGTAAATGGTACTGAGTTGACTCTCTTTAGCCGTAATTGACAACCGTTTTTGATGTACAGACGATAGAATAGTCCTTCTGACTTTTTATTGCTACCTAACTCAAAGCTCATTCCAGCCAAATAACCAGTTATTAACTTTGTGCAAGAGGCCCGCTTGTTGCTTGTTGTTTTCTTCCTGTTGACGCATCTTCAGTTCCAAGCTTTGCAAGAAATTGTTGTTGCCAGCGGAGCCATTGTGAGCGAATAGCTTCTTGCCATCCTTTATATGCAATCTTCGATTGAAGTAAGTTATTTTCGGATGCTCCAAAAGAGCGCCAGTTTTCGTAACCTGATTTGGCGTACTTCCGAAAGGTTTCTTGATACCACTGGTTAGTTCATCGCGTACATCATTCGAGGGGCTCGCTGAACTAGATAGTGTGTTTTCGTTTGCTTCGCCCAATGAGGACTGTTTAACGGAGAAGTTGACACCGCCAATATCATCCACTTTTTCAATTTTACAAGAAGCCAATTGTTCCACCAAGTTCTTGTTGTATGGTACGCAGCCGATTAGACAACCACCAAAAACTTGACCATTTTCTTGTAAGGCTCTCACTGCCGCTGACGAGGAATCGTATGTTAATTTGACCCATCCGTCTCCCGTGAAAATTGGATACTTCCTTTCAGGTTGGTCGGATTTGCGGCCACGTAATCGTAGACTAGCGGCGTTGATGCCGGCGCTATTCCTTAGCACTTCAAAATCTTCTAAAATACCACCAAACTTCGAGAAATGTCTGATAATCAGGTTCGAGATAGATTCAGGATAGCCAAACACAATCACAGCACTCTCATCTATCGAAGGCGTTGCAGCAGCAAGAGAGCTATTGTTATCAATCTGGGCTATAGTATTACGCGTGGATTCCAAAGTACGACTTTTCCTGTCAAAAGCATTTGGCTTGGTCCCGCCTATTCTAGTGGCCGGCATGGTGCTGGTTGATGATATGGACTTCTCATTAGTATTCGCTTCAGAATCAATTTGAGAAACTAGTGGGACCATTGAACCAAATTCATCTTCGCGTTGCCAGTCATGCAAGGAAACAGTTGGTGGAGCTTCATTAGAGCTCAATATGCTAACGTTATGATCCCCAGCCTTCCCCGATGAGATAGTTTGTTTCGATGGAAGACCTTTAATATCCTTCTTTGAACCAAAGCTCAGACTGTTGAAGCCTGATCTTTGTGTCGATGTGCTGCTGTCGGACACAGCTTGACTCGAATCTACTGATGGAGATCTGCGAGAAGTTCTCTTGACTATACCCTGTGGGATGGCCCGTTTTCTTGGGTTATTAAACCATTCAGGTTCTCTCTGTGATGTGTTTACTTGATTCTGAGCTCCTTGCGCCAAAAAACCCTGCTGCTGAGTCTGTGGAACGTTTTGAAACTGCTGAGAACTGAACGTATTAGCCTGGGCTGGTGGTTGTTGTTGGTTCTGGTGTTGCTGGTTTAAATTCACCGCCACATTCGCAAATCGGTTGTCTCCACCACTGGGTTGTACCTGAGTCCCGAACATTTCGAAAGCAACTCTCAATGCACTCAATCAAGACGCACTGTTGGCAACTCCCTGGTTCAATTGTCACTTCATCTCTCTATTTACCTTGAAGACTTCATTAATCTGAAATTTTTCTGCCCGTTACCCTGCTCTCATCTCCAAAATAACCTTTAGTATGCTAGCTAGGCGAATATTATAAAACACATTACATAGAACTTCGAACTAGGTTGTTTGTTCGTCCTTGACCTTGATGACGATCTTTCCCTTGGCTCTGTTAGACTTTTGTTTGTCAATGGCCTGTTGGAAGTCCACCAATGGGTATACAGAGTCAATGATAGGTTGATAGGTGCCCTCGCTGATCATTTTGGCCCCCAATTGCATGTAATTTTCCTGTGGGGAAAGGAAGAAATGAGCGTAATTGTAGGACCTGAAAGGATTTAATACTTTGGTGACTGTGGAAAACGAATCTCTCAATCTTGGGTGGGAATAGCTAACCTTCTTGTCACCAGCGATGGTGATATAGTACGAGTTGTCTTTCTTTGGTTTCAAGAAGCGGTCCATCACAGGGAAAAACTCGCTGTTACCGACCGAGTCGAAGATCAGATCGAACTTCTCGTTGTTCAAGTCTCCGACCAGTATCTTGCCAACACTCTCCGTGATTGGACCTTGGTCGTAGGTGGCCAGATAGTCGTAGCCCAATTCCTTGTTGTACTCAATTGATTTGCTCGAACAAACGCCTATCACGGTCTTGACACCAAGTTCATGCTTAGCGATCTGAAGCATGGCGTAGGAAACAGAAGTGGAAGCACCAATGATCAAGATCTTCGAATCAGGACCCAACTTTTGTCCATAGTTGAACAAAGCAGAGTAAGCCGTACCGAAGACCAAGGGCCACGCGGCATTCACGACAAACTCGTTGTACTTCGAGCTTGGGGGCTTGTTCATGTGAGCAATGGAGCAGTGCTGTTTTGGATTTAGCACAAGGTAGTCCGATAAGGAACCCTCACTACCGTACACGTGGTCGAACATACCATTGACTTTGTCACCGACCTTCCATTTAGGATCGACCTTGTCACCTCTCTTGACAATAACACCACTGTAATCCCTAGAGTACGTTTTCACGGACGATCCAACCAATGGCCAACTGGCCAAAGCGTGCACCAGCAGGTCAATAGGATTCAAACTTGCTGCGTGAACTTCGATAACAATCTGGTCATCCTTGTAGCACTTGTCAAGATCCACTTCTTTCTTCACCAAAGTGGCTGGTGTGGATTTATTGATGAATGTAACAGCTCTGCTAACAACCATCTTTGACAGAAACGTTAATAACCAACTGGAAAGCTAATTCTTGATCCTAATCGTGCTCATCTTCCAGCCATTGTTCGTCCTGATCCTTTATATATAGATCCTTTTTAAGCGTTACTAACGCCGAAAAACTGCTTCCGCGGATGCATGGAAGAGCGAAGATCTTCTTGTTCAAGCTTGCAAAGCCAAAGCGATTGAGCTGGAGGGCTAGCTATCGATGGTGTCAGCAAGCGTTCAGAGGCTTGATTTGTAAGACAGCTGTGTCTGTGGGCTGGTCGCTGTAAACGTTCCGCGGAAGCTAAGAATTCGTGGGAACGCTATCTTTTCAGCCTCTTCCTCAGCGACTCGTAGTCTTCTCTCATCTTGACGTAGCCAAGGTGGATCTTGCCCATGAAGTGGTCGGCCAGTCTTCGGTCGGTGTCCAGACGGGACAAGTAGGCGCCGCAGACTTCGCACACTTGAAGCTTCTGTTGGGCACTTTGGCCGACGTTCTCGGTCATGTTTCTCACCTTTTTAGCGACATCTTGGCGCTTCTCTTGCATTGCCTGCAGTTTGATGCTTTGGACCATTGCCTGTGACACTTCGTTGGCCTTGAGAAGCGACTGGATCTCTTGGATCATGAGTCCTATCCGGGAATCCAGGATATCGAGCTCTCCAGTAACCTGTTGGATCTTTTCTCTTTCTTCAGGCGTATGCTCTAACTTCTTGAGTGCTATTGCGATCTGGCCGTTGCAGTCGTTGACAAATTTGGCTAGGATGGCATAGTACTCTCTTTCGAATTCGATGAATTGAACGCCTTTCTGCCTCTCTTTCTCGTACTGTAGCTTGAACTTGGCAGAGTGGATCTGCGGGCAGCGCCCCAGGGACTGCTTGGTACCTTGGAATAGATCGTACGGACATTCTCCCACGAGATAGGATTTGCATATCTTTGGATCGTGCAAGCCAAGGCTTCTACGACTACCGTAACCTGCGTGAGATCTGCGTCCGAAGTGGGACTCCTTGCCCATCAACTGCTCCAAGAGCTTTTTCTGCTCGGCTGCAGCGGTTCCCATGCTGCTATTAGGCTTTGGCGGTTCCTTTGTATGTCAGCTCTGTTAGGCCATCTGTTACTTGGTGCGGACTTGAGCTTAGCGAATTTGATGGTTAGCGGAAGAGACTGCCTACAACAGCCAGACAGACTTGATAACCAAGGAAAGTGGCTTACCGCTGATACGATCTCGTGGACAGCTTGGTAGTCTCTACTGAACGTAGTGGTATGACCTTGCGTTGATGGCTCTGGCTGATCAGGTACTACAATTGCGTAAACACCTCTGTTTTCTTACTATTTAACTTTGTACCGGGAGAGGTACTTCCCAGAGTCTGAATACAATTTCTATCCTCCTCATATTTACTTCCTTCGTTTCTGCTCTGTCGCTAGGTTTTATAGTAATGTCACAAACTTGGCGTCACTAAATGAGTAAAGCTGAACAGGTAAAGTAACGAAATGATGTCGAAAAGTCTTTTCAATGCTGCCAACGTATTATATGGATTTTTTGGAGCAGGTGCCAAATTAGAGGACGCAGTGGGCGTTTTAATTATCGGCGGTTCTTCAGATGGGTTGGGTATTGAACTTATCCTGAGCTTGGCAATCGACTACAAGATTCATGTGGTAAACATCGACTCAAAGGACATAGAATTGGCTCTTAACAGCAAAGAGGCAAAATTACTGGCCAATCACTACGCTTTTGTTCCCTGTAGGGACTTCACTGACTCCAAAAATGTGTTAGAGGCAGTTGAAGAGGTCAGAGACCTCCAATTACCTCTCACAGTACTTATCAGCAACATGCAACAAGGTATCAACACCATGTTTAAACCATCATTTATCATGGGCAACAGCGCCGTCGCTAGACTACAAGAGTATGTTAGCGTCAATGTCGTCAGCGTCATGGTTGCGACCAAATGCTTCCTGAAACTACTTGTCCCTCAAACGGAGAAAATTCTGGGAACCAGAGCCAGATTTTACATTATCAATCTGACCTCCATCCTGAGTTTGACGACTCCAGGTTTCGCCATAGAATACGTATCATCTAAGGCTGCGCTGAACCAATTCCATGACGGTTTGACGTCCGAGCTTGCAATGGGCATTAATAAAAACCGTTTCAAGACGTTGCTGATCTATCTACCATACGTCAAGGACGGTCGAAGCTGGGAATTTTCCAGTACGGGCCTGTGTCACCAAGTGATCGAGCACTTAAGAGTGGGCCGCAGAGGTATCGCTATACTACAGGTAAACGGTTCCAAAAAATTGCTTGGAAAGATCAAAGATAACTATCGATACGAATCAGGCAGATGGAGACGAGAGTGGCTCAATTGAGTAAGTCTAGCTGTCTCTTTAAACTAAGCGCTGTTGAGAAATATCTTGATAATAAAAGACGATAATCCGTCATCCTTTATACATAGCAAGTGAAGAGTGTATTAGAATGGGTACCATTGCTCAGGCATGGGGCAAAACTTTCTCTTATGCCATTCGAGCAGTTTGCTTCGTCCACATAGTCCACAGCCATGTGTATGAGTTCACAGAGACCAGAGGTGAATCAATGTTACCAACACTGGCGGCCACCAACGACTACGTACATGCGATCAAGAAGTACAAGGATGGTAAAGGCTGCCAAATTGGCGATTGCATCGTCGCAGTGAAGCCCAGCGATCCCAACCACAGAGTTTGTAAACGCATCACTGGGATGCCCGGAGACCTTATACTGGTAGACCCTAGCATGAGATCGAACGTATTTGGCTCCGAAACAGTCACCAACACGAGGCTACAGATAGCGGACGACACCAATAGAGCCGCGGAAGTCTACGACGACAGTTTCGATTCGTACATCAAGGTTCCCAAGGGACATGTTTGGGTTACTGGCGACAATCTATCGCACTCGTTGGACTCAAGGACGTACAATTCGCTGCCCATGGGACTCATAAAGGGCAAGATCGTAGCGGCCAACGACTTTAACGAACCGTTCTGGGGCGGTTCCAAGGGTAATTTCTGGGGTTTTAGAAAGATTGACAACATTTACATCGATGAGAATACATAGCTTTTGCAATTCAATTAGATCGTTTCACCAAAGTTTCTCAGGAACTTGGTACCCAACCACAGCGATGGGATCCCCAGGTATAATGCAGCAAACAGGGTCTCGAAGATGCTCTTGCCCGCGTAGTACTGGACAAAGACGTACTCGAACCCGATGGCAGATACAACGAAGGAGATAACGTAGACGATGTTGAAGTTTGCCGGAACGTTGTGGAAGTTGAGAGACCCGGAAGACATCCAGGCGACCACGAGGCCGAACGTGACCAGTGTGATCAAAAAGATGAAAAACTGGGCCAATCTCCAGGGCACGGTCTTTGGCTCTGGGTTGAACTGGTGGATGATCTCTGGTTTTGCCTCCAGACGGGTGGGTCTCGTGTACTCGACGGCGTGATCGAGCTCGACCTGGATCTTGAACACCGGGACTAGCACGTTGTTCTTGCGGTCGTCCTGGTTGGCCAACACGACCGAAACAGTCAGCAGATCACCTTCACCTTGACCAAGATGCAGCAAAGCGGCCGGGATCGTCTTTTCGTCGAGACGGAACTTGTACATCACGAGGTCTCCATTGTCGGTGATCTTGGGCTCCAACACGGTCTCCAGATCGCGCTCTGGGATCCCCAACAGCAGCTCCACTTGGCTGGGCTTCTCTGCGCTGGAGACAGCAAATGTGAACTCCAGCTGCTCGGTCACGTTACTTAGCACCACTGCGTCTTCCATCGTCTGCAGGCTGCCATCGATCTTGCCAAACATGATACCCCTCTTGCCCGAACCGGGGAACGTCAGATGGGCGTCCCTGGCCTGCAGCGCCAGACAGTTCCACACCAACGTGCCAAGGATGCACAACACGCTTGTCAACCTCATCGTGCAGTATTTGACTGGATCTTCCGACTATATAGCTACTTGTTACTATCCCACCCAATTTCTCCAACTGGAAGACAACAGCTCAGCGTGCAGACCACACCCCTCCACCGCTCGGTCCACCTTAATCGACCAGCTGTCGCCTTGTAACTAGCTGAACAAACCTACAAGAAAAAAAAAGGCCGTTACCCGCCCGCTTGGTCCAAAGACCTGGCGAGCGAGCTGGCGCTTGCCGGCTGCGACATCGAATGCGCACTCTTTATCCTGGCCGAGGAATAGTTCTTCATCACCTGCGGCCTCGCATCGTCTGCGCCCCGCGTGTGGCTTCCCATCTTGCTCAGCGTCGACTTGAGCCGGTGATCCGTCTTGAAATATATCACCTGCGCGAACTTGAACGTGATGTCGCTGAGGAACCCAAAGATCACCACGCACGACGCAAACACAAACGATACCGTCAACAGCGGCACGATAAACACCGATGCAAACAGCCCCATCGACACAAACACGATGAAATACAGCAGAAAATACACCGAGGACAGTGCTACCATCACAAACAGCACTAACCCGAGCGGAATAGCCCCCGCGCACGACACCGACAGGTAAAAGATCGTCGAGTAGGGTCTCTGCCTGAACCGCACACCGACCTTGCCGATCTGCAACCTGATAATCTCTGTCGACTTGCCAAACACACCGCGCACGCCCCCAGCTTTCTCCCCGTCACGGTGCGCTTCTCTCCCCGCGGACCCACTGCTCCAAGAAACCCGCTTAAATGCAAACGAACAAGCGCAAGAGGAGTAACGCGGCTGCTCGCGCTGCCCGCTTCCCGACCGCCGGTCACGGTGCAGACACAAAACCCCAGCTCTCGTATAGCCGTTTTTCCCACTTTTTTTGTGTCTGCTGCTCTCGCCGCCGCCGAGATCGAAGAATTTCGTCACGGGCGGCGGGCCGACGCCTCAAAAGCGCTGCTCGCCAAGCATTGGGGGGGTTTCAGTTCTTGTTAGTAACGGTCGCTGCAAAAGCAAAGCCCCACGTGAAACATACTCAACAAATCGCGGGTACAGGTAGTTGAGGTAGAGCAGCGCCAGCCACAGCAGTTCGAACAGCTTGCCCTGCACGTAGTCCAGCGCACCCGTGACCGCCGACATGCGCCCGGCCCATCGCCGGCGCAGCCGGCCTTTGTACACGGTGAGCCCCGCGGTCTCCGGGCGGTTGTCGATCGCGCGCGCCCGCGATCGATCGACATGCCGCCGCACCACGCACAGGTCGCCCGACGTCTCTCTGATAGGCTCCAGCGGCGGCGCCGCCAGCCCGCTGGAGGCCGCTGTCGCGGCCACCGCGCCCAGCGAGCCGCCAGCTCGCACTCTGTTCTCCCAGCTCAAAGGCGCGCCGTGTCGCGGCCACGCGCGACTCGGCCTGCCTGGCCGCTCTCTGGCCCTGGTCCTCGCGTTCACCACAGTCGCCATCCCGAGTCTGCACGCCCGCCCCAGCGCCCGCCCCGGCCTGGCCGCCCCGTGCCGTTATATACCCGCGAGCCTCACGATGCGCTTGTGCGGTGTCGCGTCACAGATGGCGGGCGCCCCTAAGCGACGCACCGCTCCGGCGCGCCGTTGCCATAGCCCCGGCAGAACGCATCGACGGTCTGCAGCAGCCAGGGCAGGTCGCGCACGGCGACCCTGAACCACTCGCGGTGGCGGCGGCGGCCGCCCGATATTCCGTTCGATAGGATGGATTGAGACAATGAAATAGTTATAATTAATTTATTTTACTTTTATTTCTAATATTTATTAACATAATGGATAAATT